>JARHVA010006983.1:57500-125000 GCA_037957365.1 Torreya grandis
ATAATTAATATGTCTAGATTAATTCATACATTTCATGAACTAAATGTATGTGTGTTGGATATTTACAAGAATAACATGTTTTATGACATTTAGTAGAAAGTATTGTATTGTGTCTATTTACAGAGAATAGAGTGTCTACCCTAATATATATTATACTAGGAAGTATAATATGAATGTGTTGCTTATTATTTCTATTATGAAATAGATTTAGTGTGAGATTCATTCATATGTTTGATGGGATAAATGTATGATTTATTATTGTTCATATGCTTAACATGTTATAGAAATTGATTGATAGTATATTGTAATCTATATGAATCTATTGATTATATTAGTGTAACTAAATCTCACATTGTTGATACTGATTAAGTAGTGAGATAGACTTCACTAGCTTACTAGCATCACAATATCTGATGAAGTTAATCCAATCAAGTGGCGTGTATAAATTTTTATTGACTATTAGATCATTTTTTATTATTTGGAAACTGTGACTAGCTAATGTTTAGTGATAAATTGTCATTTTATGGGTATGATTTACATATTTGTGTGATATCTTTCTATAAAATAGGTTTCTATGATACTCTACATAATTAGTTTCAAAAATTATATAGCATAATGGTACTAGCTTGTTTCTCCTGATTCCTTCACAATCACTATATACTCAATCATGAAGAGAGGGTTGTTTCTTGAGGGTATTAGTGCAAGGGATCATTGGTACATGATTGGTGTGAAAAAGTGCTTGGATGATGCTCTCCCTCCCCACAAACAATATTATTTTTTAAAAGACATCCATGATTACTATAAATACTAGAGTCTGGGGAACTATCCCTATGGAGCCATGTAACTTGTATATATGTGTGTGTGTGTGTGTGTGTGTGTGTGTGTGTGTGTGTGTGTACATTATATTATATTTTATTTATTAGTGAAACATTATCATAATGAGTTGTTATTACGTATTTATTATAAATTAATAGTAGTGGTTGTAGGCATGTATCAGCCATCATTGCTTAATTGTAATTACTTTCTATGTTCATACTATGATGATAGAAATCAATTATGTATGATGTAGTGTGATTCATTTATAGTTATCTCACTTAGATTAATTTCTACGACCTTTGATTAAATTTTCTTGGTGTAATCTATTTATAGTATATGTGTTTAATTTAAAAACATTTCCATGTATTTGTAGTAACATCCCAATGGGGTTGTTGCACAACTTATACACCTTGTTTTCGTGCCCGAGAATCTCATATTTAGGTGGATGTCCCACATAAATCTATTCTTATAGAACTCTATTCAATAAGGCTAACTTGAAATCTATTTTATTCACCTTCCATTTGTGTTGATTAGTAATGGTTATGATTATCTTTACTATATTTATCCTTGATACATGTGTAAACATCTCATTGCAGTCACGTCTAGGCCTTTTTGGTATCCCTTCACCACTAGCCTTACATTATGCCTCTTTATCTTACCTTTGGGAGTGGTTTTGTCTTAAACACCTACTAGAATCCTAAGACCTCTTTTCCTTTTAGAAGGTCAACTAACTACCAGGTATGATTTCTAATGAACTCAAAAACTATCAAGAACAAGAAAATTACTAATAAGCCAAGATATTGAAATAATACTTAGAATTGATTATTATTGGTTTATTAAAATAATTATAAACCCAAAGCATGCTTAAATAATCCAAAAATTAGAAATTAGAGTTTGTATGCAAAATTTGAAAAAAAATCTAAAAAAATGTCTATTTGTAAAAACTCTCAAACTATCCCAAAATATCCTAAACACTATAATTATACTATGGGATTAAATTCTACTAATGTTGATGTCTGGTTATAAAAATATACAATTTTTAAAAATAGAAAAAAAATTTAAAAATCACATTTTTGAACCTTTAGATGATCACATATCAAAAACATTCCTAGGCATGTATTACTACCTAGGGACAATAATATAATTTTTGATACGATATTTTTTTATGCATAAAAGAGCTCAAACGGATATACGGGCCAAAATTTATGGCCTCCAAAAGGTTGGCCTTTTTTTCATGCATCATTCTCCTCTGGTTGAAAACAACTTTGCTCTTGCGAGTTGGCCTGATTATACTGCTTTCACTTTTCCTTATCAATCTTCTTCAACTCCCATTCTATAATCCAAGTGTTATCTTCTTGTTGCAATCCTTACCACTACATCAAATACCTATTATAATTCCCTTGCCTTGTAATCACTATCTTCATATCTAAAACATGCACTATCTTTTCTTTCTCCTTCTTTGGAACCTATTGCTCCCAATTTACTTATTCATCCTCATCATCTTGACCATATTCTCTATTGAATTCATATAAATATGAAACATTAAATACTAGAGATATACCAAAATTCTATGGTAAACTTACCTCATAGTTATTATCATAGATTTTATTCACATTTTAGCATGGTCCAATTTTTTTGTACTTTAACTTATTGTATGTGCCTTTTAGAAATCTCTCTTTCCTCAAGTAAACCGTTACCAACTCTCCTTCTTCAAATAATTTGGATCTTATTCTAACATCTGCTATTGCTTTATATTTCTCATTACTTTCTTTCAACTTTATTCTTACTCTTTGTAACTACTGTAGATTCTCTACAAATGCCTCGGCATAATCACTAATTCAATTTGCAATTAGAAATTCAACCAAATATTAAATATCCATAAGATTTCTCACATAAAAATTTGAAAATGTAAATTGTTCATTGATTTATTCATTGAACTGTTATATGCAAACTTAGCTTATGGTAAAGTCAAGTCCCATTACTTTGGCTTCTCTCCCACTATGCATCTTAATAAATATCCCAAGCTCCTATTCACAACTTCTATATATCCATCTATTTTTGGGTAATATAAACTAATTAATTGTAGCTTAGAACCCATATTCTTCCACAAAGTCCTTCAAAAATGAATGAGAAATTTTTTATCCTTCTTTAAAGTAATAGTTTTTGGAACACCATGCAATCTCACAATATACATAAAAAATTAATTTTGCAACTCTAGTGGCATCATTGGTTTTATTACATGCAATGAAATGAATCATTTTATAAAATCTATCTATAAATTTAAAAATTTAATCATTATCTCTTTGTGTATTTGGCAACCCCAACACAAGATCCATACTCAAATCTATCCATAGCCCTCTTGGAATCAGTAATGACATGTAAAATCTAGTATTTTGTGTATGTCCTTTAGCCACCTAACATATTATTCACCTTGAAACATATCTTGTCACATATCTCTTCATCTTTATCCAAAAATACTTTTCCTCCACCAAAGCTATTGTCTTCATCTTACCAAAATGTCCAGCCAAACCACCACTATGTAATTCTCTTATTATATTATCTCATAGAGACCCAACTAGAATACATAATTTTTTCCATTTGAAAAGATAACCTTATTGTATAAGATACTCATCAAGAATAGCATATGCCCCACCTATTAATGGATTCCTACACTACTCAAATACCTTGATAAATATGGATCAATATAATATAATTATTTAATAACTTCAAATTCGATTACTTCACTCACCATAGTAGTTAATAATGCTACCCTTTTGCTTAATGCATCATCTCCCTAATTTTTTATTCTTATTTATGTTTCAACACAAAAGTATACCTCTGCAAGAAAGAAACCCACTTTGCATGTCTAATATTCAATTTCTTTTGTGTAGTCACATACTTCAAAGCCTCATGATCCGTAAATAGGATAAAATCCTTAGGCATCAGGTAATGCTTCCAATATCTTAATTCTTGTACAATTACATAAATTTTAACATCATACGTAGATTACTTTTTCCTTACTTCATTTAATTTCTCACTATAATATGCTATTGGCTTTCCTTCTTGACTCAACATATCACCAATTCCTATAAATGAAGCATCATAATCAACCTGAAACACTTTTTTTAAATGTAGTAATGACAAAATTGGTCTTTTTATAATCTTCTTCTTCAAAAATTCAAAGCTTTTTTTGGCTACTCTAGTCCATATTAATTATTTTCCTCTCATGTAATCTATTATTGGTGCCACAATACTACTAAAATTTTTAATAAACTTTCTGTAAAAAGTTTCTAAACCATGGAAACTTCTTACCTCTATACTTATTTTTGGAATACGCCACTCAATAATTGACTTTATCTTTTCTTCATTCATTTTCACACCATCTTCTAAAACTACAAATCTCAAAAATATCAAACTGTTCTACATAACCCTAAACTTTTCAAATTTGCATACAGTTTCTCCTTTCTTAACAATTCCGTTGCCATTCTCAAATGTTGTAAGTTTTATCCTTTAGTTTATTTAATATCAAAATATCATTAAAATAAATAACCACAAACTTACCACTATATTCTTATAGCATTGTATTCATCACCCCCATAAATTTTCTAGATGCATAAGATAATATGAATGGCATCATCATCCACTCATATAATCCATCCTTAGTCTT
Organism: Torreya grandis; assembly: GCA_037957365.1. Taxonomy (NCBI): domain Eukaryota; kingdom Viridiplantae; phylum Streptophyta; class Pinopsida; order Cupressales; family Taxaceae; genus Torreya; species Torreya grandis. Next base: position 61,984 of record JARHVA010006983.1, read on the forward strand.
GAATGTAGTTTTTCAATCATCTCCTTCATGAATTCGAATCTAATAATAACCAATCCTTAGATCAATCTTGGTAAAATATTTTGATCCTGCAAGCACATCCATCATATCATCTAAATAAGTTATTAAAAACTATACTTTATTGTAATTTTATTAATTGCTATATTATCCACACACATTCTCCATCCTCCATCTTTCTTTGGAGTTAGAAATTTTGGTGTTGAACATGGACTCATACTCTCTCTTATCAACTTCTTCCTTAGCAATTCAGTAACCTATTTGTTTAATTGTGCATTCTTTGTTGGACTCATCATATAAGTAGCTTAATTGGGTAACGCTGATCTTGGAATCAAATCAATGTGATGTCAAATATCTCTCTTCAGTGGTAAACCATCTAGTAACTCATCAAAGACAAAATATGCATATTCTTTCAACACACTTGTCACTTCTATTGGTATTGGCACCATTTGTATTTCTTCATTCTTTGTTACTAGTGCATAACAGCCTACTACCTTCATAACTTGGATAAATTATTTAGTATAGAGCATGCTTTCTATCTTCTCTTAATCTTTAAGAGGTAATAAAACTACCTTTGTATCACCATTCCAAAAATTGTGTGTTCTTTGCTCCATCATGAACTACTTTGATGTCAAATTGTCATGGTCTCCCTAATAGCACATGACATGTATCCATTGGAATAACATCACACCATATTTCATCATTATAAGTTTTTCCTATAAAAAAAAATTGATTAAGTACATTTTTTCTACTGTAACCTCGTTTCATTTCTTAAACCATGAAATCGGATAAGGGTTATGATGTTTTTCACATTGTAGATTTAGTTTCTCAATCATTTCTTTAGAAACCATATTTTCACAACTACCACCATCTATAATTACTTTGAATAACTTTCCACCCAAATTACATCTTGTTCAAAAAATATTTTATCATAACCATGCATCACCACCTTATTTATTTTACACTTGATCCTTCCTTGGAGTGATCATGGTTCTTCTCATCATGAGATTCAGTCCAACATCTGTTGGTGTAACTTTAATATTCTACTCTTCTATTTGAGCCTCAACTAGATTTACTCTTGGAGGATCTTCTTGCCTCCTTTCTTGATCTTGATAGTTGGGACATTCAAATTATCTATGTCCTTTTTCTCCACATCTATAAAAGATATAATATCTATGTTGATTCAGAAACCATCCTTTATCGCCATCGTAACCTTGTCCTCTCTGAAATCTTCTTCTTCTTTATTGGTATTGAAATCCTTGCCTATTATGATATTTCCTTTTTGAACCACATGATGATTCACTTTTATTGGCATTAAAGCCACCTTTGGTGGTATTAAGCCCACCTCATACCCTTATTGGAGGGGATCTACCTCTTCTTGGACTAGTAGATGTCCTTTTCAAATTATATCTATTTTATTTTTTCTTTTGTCTTCAAATCTAATTGATAAGCCTCCTACATGTTAAGTATTATATAAATGCTTAATTCATCTTGAATAGAAAATTTTAAAATATTTACATAACTTGTAGCCATCTATTCTTCTATTTCATCATGTTCTACTCGTATAGAAAGCTTGTAGAATTCATCTGTATACTCTTGTATGTTGTGATATTTTTGTCTTAAATTTTGAAATCTTTTGTATACGGTTTATGCATAATCCATAGGAAGAAATTTCTCCCTAAGCTTCTTCTCCATCTTTTTTCATGAATTAATTTTATATTTACCTTTTATCTATCTCTTTTTCTGTAGGTGATCCCACCAAATCATTGCATGACCTTTTAATTTTTTGCATGTAAACTTTACCTTTTTGTCTTCTCTCATAGTCTTCTACTCAAATAACTTCTGAATGCTATTCATCCAATATATCAACTCCTCTGGTTTTAATCTACCTCTATAATTTGTAACATCAACATTGATTCTTTCATTTCTTCTTTCTAAATCATGAACCATCCTTTTTTTATCGATGGTGGATACTCTTGTTGTTCTTCTTCTTACTAATTTTTTTAATCATGATTTGTGGCTTCCTCATCACCACCTTGTTTTATTTTTTGATTGATGATAACCTATGTTATTTTTTGAATTTATATCTGAAAATATTGTATAGTCTAGTTCATCTATGCAACACCTCCTTGTCCTCTCACTATTCTTTACTCCTCCAAGATTTGAACTTGATCTGATCCCAGATAATGAACTCAGAAACTATCAAGAATAAGAAAATTAACAATAGGCCAAGATCTTGAAAAAATATTCAAAATTGATTCATATTGATTAATTGAAATAATTACAAACCCACATTATGCTTAAATAAGCCTCAACTCAAAAATTAATGTTTTTATGCAAAATTTAAAAAAAAAATCTAAAAAAAATGCCTGTTTTGAAAAACTCTTGAAATATCCAAAAAATATCTTGAAATATCCTAAACACTATAATTAGACAATGGGATTAAATTCAACTAAAGTTGATGTCCGGTTCTAAAAATATATAATTTCTAAAAATAGAAAAAACCAAAAAAAATTAATTAAATCACAATTTTGGACCCTCAAATGATCATGTATGGCCTCCAAAAAATATCAAAAACATTCTTAGGTAGAGAGAACTACCTAGGGATAGAAACATATTTTTTGATACAATCTATTTAGCATGTGGAAGAGCTAAAATAGAGCTATGGGTCAAAAGTTATGGCCTCTAAAAGTTTGGCCTATTTTTTTGCATCAATTTATTTCTATGACATATATTTCATCGTCCATTGCCTCACAACACTTAGTATCCTTAATTGCTTCCTTATAATCAATAGGATCAGCTGATAAAAGGAAAGCATAGTTAATTGTTTCATCTCAATTTTCTTCATACTTTGACTACTCATAGACTTATTTCAAGCTTCATGTCCTTATTAGGCACTGACTTTAGTTGGAGGAGGAGGACATTCACTCATGTACAATTCCTTTACATCCTTAATCACTACTAACACTAGATGAGTTAGCCCTTAATGAAATAAGGGTCTAACTTAGTGCATGAGTGGATATACTAAAATTTGGTTTAGATTCTATAAAGGGTTCACTAGACCTTATTTGTGCTTCTTTTTCTTCTTGTCTCTCTTCTCAATATTTATGCTCAATGAATTAAATGTACTAACTAATTATGATCTCTTTGGTGATAAAATTATCTAAATGACAATCCTTTCATTGGTCACTATACCCAATGAAACTATATTTCTCTCCATTTTCATCCCACTTTATTCTTCTTTGCTTGGGCACGTGTACATATACAACACATCTAAACAATCTAAGGTGTTTATCACTAGGTTTTCAATTGCTCCATGATTATTGAGGGATAATGTCCATAACACTCTTTTTTAGATAAATATTTAGTAATTATATGCTTGTTTATATAGCCTCAACCCAAAAATCATTAGTCAAACCCTTTGGCTTTAACATACTCCTTGACATCACTTGAATGGTCCCATTGTTTCTCTTGGCCATGCCATTTTTCTATGGTGTATACCTGGTTGTAAGTTACTTCTTTATTCCATGATTATTGAAAAAAATTAATGAAATCATTAAATATGTACTCTCCTCCCCTATCCATCCTTAAAATCTTTAAGTGGTGGTCACTTTGCTTCTCCACTATGGCCTTGAATTTTTTGAAAGTCCCAAATGCATCTACTTTATTCTTCAAGGAGTACACTCATGTTTTTTGACTAAAATCATTTATGAATGTCATAAATTACACATTATTAGATAAGGAGGGGGTCTTCATTACACCACACAAGTCTGAATGGATCAACTGTAAAAGATTTCTAGCTCTCTATGCTTTACCCATGGGAAATGCACTCCTATGTTGCTTCCCAAATTTACATCCTTCACACACTTTGTTTGGATATTCTATTAGGGAAAACCCTCTTTTCATTTTTTTTTTTTGAATAAGATTTTTCCCTCCAAAACTCAAATGCTCATATCTAAGGTAATAAAGATTGGACTCATCTACTACCATAGTTTTAAATGTTGATGTGCACTCACTTTGCATTCTCAAAGGAAATATTTTGTTGATTGTTATATTTGCTATTGAAATATGTCTATTTCAACCACTCTTATCAAACATGATGCATTAATCATATTCAAATCTCACCTTGTATCATTTTTTAACAAGCTAACCTATTCTAATTGGGTTGTGCATCAACTCGGGTACATAGTAAACATCTTGAATTTGCCTTTTATCACCTTAATTGGTGTAGATAGATATATTTATTTTACCCATGAAAATAACCTTCTCATTATTTCACATCTTCACCTATGATTTTAGTTTCACATAAATATGGTTGAACATTTTTTTTTCATTCTTATGGTTACTACAACCACTATCTAAGTACCATTCTTTACCACTTTGTTCAGAAATGTTGCATGTTATGAACAAGTTTCCACCTTTCTCATTTCTATTTAGTTCAACCTCTTATACATGGGATAAATTTTAATTCTACTTATTCTTGTCATACTCCTTCTTTCTACACTCACTAGCATAGTGTCTATATTTTTTGGAATAATAACATTAGACGTTAGACTTATCATACCTTTATGTAGATATTTTTATAGAAGTGTTGTTGATCCTTCCAGTTCCTCTTCCATATGACTCCTGATGGTTATGCCTTCTAAATTATTGTTTTCTATAAGTTCTTCCTCTTCCTTTATTATTTGGTCATGTCCCCCTTCTTCTGACATTCACATTGGTCTTGAATGCTTTCTCATGAAAAAAGGTTGTTGACCTATTAAATATTTGTTCATAGGTTTACAAAGAATACATTATCTCATCTATTGTGATTTGCCTCAAATCCTTTGACTCTTCAATTTAAAAAACTATAGATTCAAATATGATTGGATGTATCCTCAACACATTTTCTGCAATCTTATAATCTTCAATAACATCACCACATGTTTTGATTTTGTCGACCATATTCATTGTCCTTATGAAGAAGTAATTGATGGATTCATTATCCTTGATCATCAATGTCTCAAAGTCTCTTTTAAAGAGATTTAACTTGAAAAGATTCACCTTGTCACTTCATTGATAGGCATTTTGAAAAATGTCACATGCTTGTTTGGAATGGATAACTACTACTAACAAATGAAATATTAAATCAACTAATATAATTTGTATGTAGCTAAGCGATTTGGAATCATTTCTCATATTCTCCTTCAACACATTATTTTGTGCTTGAGATAAACTATTAAACGATACCTTGTGTGTAACTCCATTATATTCACCTTTAAACAACTCCCATAGCTCTTGAGAGTTAAATTTGGTCTTCATCTTGATACTCCAAACATCAAAGTTTTTTTCATCAAAACTAGGGGGTTACTGCTATGAAATAGAATTGCTTACTATCATGTCTAAGTGGACTTATAACCTAATGGAGCTCTCATACTAGTTGTTGAAAAATGATAGGCCAAAGGGATCAAAAATCCAGCATAGACACACAAATTATGAATCTCTAGACAAATTTCAAAGGAAGAAAATGAAACTTCAAACTTATAGTGAAGCTAAAAAAACTAGTGTTGGAAATGCATAAAAATATCATTCTAAAACAATAAAATGGGGGAGGCAAAGTTGGGCTGGGAATAACACTCAAATGTATATACTTAAATGATTAAAAAAATTATTACAACATACTTACTATGCATAATCATTAAAGTTATAGTTGTTAATAAAACTCTTACAAAAACCCTATATAATGACCTTTTATTTTGATGTTTATACTTCTTCTACCTGCTCTATACTTGATTGTTGTCTATTTGTTTTCTTGCTTTGTTTTGTTCTTTTCTTTCCCTATGTTTTTGTATACTATTGATGCATTAGAGGAAACACTCCAGGATCTATTCACTCCATGATTGCTTGATGTTGATACACATTTTATGCCACTCTTAAATTCTATTTGTCTATATTCTCTTTTGTCTTTTTACTGGGCTTCTCACCTACCACAAAATTTCTCCCCAAACTCCAAATGGTTGGAAAATTACAAATTTGAAGCTGAGACATTTAATTCTCGTCAGGTGATTGTTTTTATAGTCTAGAGCTTGTTGGATGGATAGGTAGGAAGAGCAAAATAAAATACTTCAATAAGTAACAAGCAACAAGATGAAGAATACGAAATATAACTTCAATCTATACCTTTGTAGCAAAGTTTCATCCTAGTATACTTTGTCTAACATAGACAAGGATTTTTTGCTTATTTGTAGTAAATTTTTGTAAGTATTACTTGCCACTTAATTAAACTGTAAGCCCCTTCAAATATAAATTAATTTTAATATCATACACTTCTACCGAAATGAGTCTTCTATTTAACATTTAAAAGGTCGCAATTATATAACAAGAATATTATACTTCTCACCCTTCACAATATCGACATGGTTTGATTTGTTTATAGGAAAGATTGATCATTTCATTTAAACTTGTTATAAATGTAGGCATCTTTAAGAGAAAAGAAGACATTTCCTAGGTTTATTTTCACTATAGAATCAAATTTGTTTACATGAGGATACAAAACCTCCTTACTAGTAACATCAGAAATTAAAATAGAGAAACCATCAAACTTACTTGCAGCAAAGACATAATTTCATTCACTTGTTTCTCCCAAGAGGTGAGACTGCAAGAGAATTCACTTAACATAATGGTTAACAATGACTTCGTTGATGATTGTTAGTGGTCCTAGATTTATATAAGGGTATAATATTAATCATTAAAAAAATAATAATAAATTATACAGGTCCTATGGTATTTGAATTTTTTTTATATAGATAAAAGGAGGGTTTTGAAGGATTTCCTTTCCTTATACAAAGAACTACCAAAATATAATCATCAACAAACCCAATCAAGCAACAGGAGTCAAACACCATTCAATACAGCAACAATAGAGAAATTGTTGTTGATCAACAACAAACCTACAACAAGCATAACCTGAGATCCTACCGAACAAACATTGAGTAGTAATGGTTACATGATTATTTGGATCTAGATCTAGCAATCCATTGTAATTTTGTGCTCCTTGTTATTCTATCACTTTGCTGAAATATTCTCCTAGATTTGATTTTTCTATTTATCACCAAATTCCCTTTGCCTTCATCATCTTCATCTTTTGGAAAGGCTTTGTCTTTGATCCCTCCAATCACTTTCTAACATACCCATGATACTTAATTCCCTCCCAAAATTCAAGAACCCTCAAACCCCTTACATCTATCTTAGTAATAGAAATTTGAGTTTTTATGTCTTTGGAGCTAGAGGTTCATGCTTTCATTGATGTTCATCCCGATCCTAACATTTTTTATCTATGATCTCTCCATCCTCAAGGTCAATAGCTTCTCTACCCTCTATCAATGCTTTCATGAAGCTCTCATTCTCCCCATGATGATTATGATAACAGTCTACCCTATCTCAAAACTCACCATCCTCAAGATCTTTCGAATTTATCTCTTCCTCCTACATTGTAACCTCTTTAGGACTTATCATTTCTTCTTCCAATTCAAGGTCCACTTTAGCTCTATCTTCTTCCTCTTTTTGGTTTTCTAAATAAACTCTTTGATGCAACTCTTTACCTAAGATAGTTGAATCCACAAAAGGATCTAATGTGCTTGGCTGCAACTCCTATTTTTTACTTTCTTCACTTAGCAAGGGGCTTGAATGCTCTAACAGAATAAAATATTCTTGACTTTGGGATCCAGTTCTTCCTCTAGTTCTTCTAAGATTGACTTATGGGCATTGGTTTCATCTTCTGCAGCTATCAGATTTTGAATGACTCACATTTGATCCTCCGTCTGCTCTTCTTGTTATTTGCTTTGATTCACACTTTCTTCGAGCAAAACCTTTCAAATTTTATCTAATTTCTCTTAGATCCTCTTTTTATCCAAATAATGTTCTGTTCCTCCTATGCCTACTAATCGTCTCGTTTTCCTTCCATACCCTATGCTCTTTGGAGATTATATCACTATTATTTTTCAGGTTTATGCTAAAACATGAAAAAACGAAAATCTCCATCCATAATATCAGTACCCTTGATTGTTTTCTCATAGATAATGAAATGACCTAAACTGTATTGTCTACCATTTAGAAAAAAACACAATATCTTTGTTGTTTTCTCATTACATTACAATTAGATTTCGTCAGGTCCGGTTCACTAGATAATTACTTTTCAAAGAAACGCGCATGGAGGACAGGTGGTACGTTGATAAACAAGCCCTCCAAGGTGGAATCCATCTCAAATATACGCATGTGAGGTTTACGTACAGAGATTCTCGTGACCCTATCCACTCGTCTTTTAAACAACACAGCCAGCGACTCTCGTGACCCATTTTTTAACTCTTGATGAAGCTCAATATATCCGCAAAATGAAGGATATGGGCAAAAGAGGTTGCAACTGTTATGGCAGCAACAGCGTAAAAGTTTCCCTATACAGAAGAATTATACAGCGGCATATTTTCAAGCGAAGAAGAGAGAGGAATTTGAATTTGCTGTATGCAAGACTCAGAGCGTTACTGCCTAAATCTTTTACGGTAATTTGCAATGTCATTATTTAATACATAGCTTTACTTTCTGCCTTTTTTTTATGTTTTACCTACGGTTGATGCAGAGAACAGAGCATGCTTCAAACTCTAAAGGTTTGTTGGATAATGAAAGCTGCAGCTCAACCTCAATGGTGGATACCAATAACTTTCCTGAAACAACTCTGCATGTATTTTACAAGGGAAAAGGCTGCATATATCATGTTATTTAGTAGCCCTCGTCATCTGTTGCTAACATATCTGTTTTAGTAAGAATATTTTGGGATATGGTGGTTTATTTCTATGCAGGTTTTGAATCCTTTGGAGATGGAAGTGTGTGATATTAGTGCTGAAAAAGCAGAATGAGTATGGTAGAACTCTCGGACGAAAAAAATTAAATTAATTGAACAATATGTAAATGAAGTTTTTAGAGGTTTACATTGTTGAATTCATAGAAGAAAAATCTAGTATTTCTGTGTTGTGGCCCTGTGGGACTTTTCGCTTGCATTGAACTTTTCATCAGTACGTTTGTAATCTGATTTGGCTAAAAAACAATTGGATTCGTACCATGAAATGTCTCTCTGATGAGCTATGGCGTATCTATCATTTTATATTTGGTATTTTTTTATATGAAGTGAAGATTGTGTGTTTTCCCTCAGTCCGTCCATCATAAGTGTGGACAGGACTCACGAGAACTTTTCTTTTTCGGCCAGTTGCCATCTCTGGGCAAAACTTTCACCATCAATGTTAATAGATTTTTTTATTTTTTTAATTTTTTTAATTAAATTATTATTAATATTTTTATTTCAAATTAACCATGTAGGAAAAAAAATCTCTGAAAAAATAATATGGAAAACGTTCCATTTCGATCTCTAACCTTAATTAGTTCATATATAACGACCAAATGATCCAGGTATTAACAGGTTAATTTGTAAATTATTTATCTTTAATAAATAAATCATATTTAATATATGATATATTGTGTTAGACTGTTATTTCTATTTATATATATATATATATATATATATATATATATATGAATATGATGTACTTATTATATATATATATATATATAAAGTTTCATAATATCTCGTTAATGCTTATTTGATATTAAAAGATAATAATAAATAAAAAGTAAAAAATAAAATTAACAAAATTGTTAAATAATATTTTCTTCTAATTGAATAAAAGATGGTGGGCTCTCACAACAACAAAATAAGTAGTCATCGTTAAGTGAAAGGAAATAACAAATAACCTATAACTTTACAGCAATTTTTTTTTAATTAAATGTATGATAAACTGGCATTGAAATGGATTAAAACATGAAGAGTATTGTAAAAAACAAATTATATAAATAAATAAATAATATAAAAAAAGAAAGGGAAAAAAAAAAAGAGCTTTGCCTAGAAGATTGTTCAAAATATTTTTGATATATCATTACATTGAATTTAATTAATTAATAGTTTTGCTTCATAGTTTAGTATTAGAATGCTTAGTATATCTTAATATACAAATAATAAACATACACAAGGTTGTAATGTATCATGTTGGTATTCATGGTTGAAACTCCATTTCGAAGGATAAAATGTTGATTCAAAACATGACACAAAAACAGAAATAAACTCAAACAAGAGACAATATTTACAACCACATTACAAAATAAAAAGAGAATTAAGCATAGATAACACCCAAGGGAGGAGGTAGATGATCCTCTTTGGGTGGTAGAGCAATCCAAGAAAAAAGCTTTGTTGAAGGAGGATCCAATGCTACCTAGTCATCCTTGGAGTCCGGAGACAACATCATATTTATTGTTGATCCATTAATGTGCTAAATTTAAATAACAATGCCAAATGAAAAACCCCTCCAAGAGGGAGTTGAATCAGATTTTGGAGATGATCTTCCTCTTATTAGAAGTGAGGGGAGAAGTAAATGCAATTGTGGGACTGACTTTGATGATTTTTGAGAGGTGGTAGTGGTAGAGCTAGGTGCGCACCATCAGGTGGGATGCACCCCACTATGTAGGGATCACTCCTACAATGGTCTAGTAGCTCATGTAAATGGTAGACCTCTATGGAAACCTTCTCAGTTTGGACTTGAATCTACATGCAAGCCAAATATATTAGAATAAAATTGTCATTAATAAAAAATAGACAAGAACATTCTACATTGTTAAATAAGGCATTATTTATGGCCTTTTGTAATTTGAAAAGTATCACATCTCTACAAAAAATAAATAAAAAATAATAGCATCAGGGCACTTAGTTGAGTCCCCATGAAGGGCAACATGCCAAGAAAAGGGCTCAGAGTGGTAAAGCTAAAATAAGTTATTAATCCATTTGCAGGTAGGCAAGGCACTGGAATAAGACCAAAATAGATATTTGAAGGACTTTAGGTGCTTGTAGGTGTGGCACTTGGGTTTGATCACTTCCACTATGGAAGAGTTGCTCCTTGAGTGGAAGACCTTGATAAACCAAACAGCAGAAGAAGTGGCCCAATTTGGCCTCTAGGCGAGCCATTAAAAATTGGTCGAGCCTAAGCCATGTCCCAAGGAATGAACAAAGATCCCATCACTTATTGAACTTGTGGAGAATAAAAAATATGGGAGTCATAAATCAATAGAGGAGTCCTGGGGAGTGATTTTTTAAATAGGTGTCAAATTTTCATCTCCAGTACTTCCAACATGACCATCGTGATTTCAAGCCTATTTTATGCAACATATCATATGGAATTAGCTCTTAAATGTACAGAATAAAAGATAAATCCACAATATTTGAATGAAAAATTTATTTTATATCCAACCAAGAAGTCTAATCCTTGGCAAAGATTAAATCCCAAATTGTATGAATTCTTTTCCTAAAGACCCTTAATGCTTTCATCCTAGACAATTATGCCACCATAACATCAATATTGTTCATAATGGGAGACCACCAAATATTAAGTTCATTAAAAGATAGAATAGTGAAAAAATCATCACCAATCAATCTCAGATGGGGCTTAACAACCTCGAGCACATTCCATATGCCTTTTACCATAAATGAACCTTCAATTTTGATTATAGCTAATGTAATAAGGTTGTGGAAGCCAATATTTTTCCAATTGGATTGGCCATAGGGAGATCCAAAACTTACACAATGTATAACCAATAATATTCCAAGCTCATTAACTTCAGTAGTTATGACTACCCATTTAGCACACAAAATGGTGCTTGGATTATAAGCATCAACAATTCCCATACCTTTTTTATCATGAGAGAGGTAACAGATATCCCAAACAACAAAATAGAATCCCCTTCTTTTCTTGGCATTACACTAGAATAAATCTCATATAATTCTAGCCAATTCACCTTATGAGGTTTTAGAGGGAGGCCAACAAGAATAGTAATAAGCAAGGGTAGCCACAAAGATATTAGTGAAAATTTAGGATTTTCCTGCTTCCAATATTCAACCTTATTTTAAACATTGTTTAGGACATATTTCCAAAGCCCTATAAGAGAACTGTCAAAGGCAAAGGAAGTGTTAATAAATTTTAATTATTCTCCTATAATTGTATATTTTCACTTGTAATGGACAATCCACTAAGGCGTAGGCATCATTCTTTGTCTAAAAAATAGAGTTTCACTTGATTGCAAAGTAGACGTAGAAGCTAAAAAAATGTTAAGATGTTTCATTTCTCTTAAGATGTTTTTTCCTACTCTTAAAGGTTAAAGAATGTATCATCTATAAAGTATCTATTAATGAGTTGATAAGATCAGTCAAGAAGAATAATTCCCAGAACAAGACCTTGCTCAACTTTATTAGATAAAAAATAACCCAAAGATTATGTGGAAAGAACATAGAAAGCTAGGGAAATAGGGCAACCTTGAAAAATGGAGCACTAGAGGCAAATACTATCATATTTGAAACCATTTATATTGATTTAGGAAGAATCATCTATCAATAAACCATATCATAGTCATGATCAAAAAATGAATCATCTGTAAACTCACCAAAAAAAAATTCTCTTTAAACAAAGAGGCATGTAGTTCCCATCTCTATTCAAAACATCACTATCAATTTTTTTATATATTTTTTAATTAACTCTGTTGGAAAAAATTCTCTCATAAAATTATTTGGAAAACGTTCCATTTTTTAGGCTTTCATTCAACTTTTCCAACTTCTTTTCATTTTAACTCTAACCTTAAGTTAATTTATATATAACCACCAAATGATCCAAGTATAAACACGATAATTTGTAATATGAAAAAATAAAATAAAAATAAAAATAAAGTAAATAAAAAAATAATCATATCTAGTATATGATATATTATGAGACACACACACACACACACACACACACACACACACACACAAAGATTATTATTATTATTATTATTATTATTATTATTATTATTATTATTATTATTATTATTATTATTATTATTATTATTATTATTATTATTATTATTATTATTATTATTATTATTTAAAAAGTTCATAATACCCCAACAATGTTTGTTTCATATAAAAACAATTCAAAATAGAAATAAAAAATAACATTAAAAAATTTGTTTAATAATATCTTCTTTTAAATGAATTAAGGTTTGTGGCCTCTCACAACCATAGTATATGAACAAATAAATAACCCATAACTAACCAAAAAAGAATGTATGATGAAATGATGTGGAATTGTATTAAAACATGAAGCGTTGAAGCATAAAATCACAACTTAGAACATGTCACAAAAATTAGAAAATAAAGCTAGACAAAAGATGACACAATTAGCCACATTACAAAATCAGTTGATAATTAATCACAAGCCATAACACCTAAGGGAGGAGGTAAAGAATTATCCTTGCATGATAGAGTTGTCCAAGTGAAAGGTTCTATTGAAGGAGGATCTAATGCCACCCAAAAATCCTTTGGGTGTAGACCAAATGCAATATGTAATGATGATACATCAATGTAATAAACATGAGTGATAATTCCAACTAGAAAACCCATATAAGTGGGAGTTCTATCATATTTTATACGTGGTGGAGATGCCCTTCACCCCCTATTGGAAGTTGATCTAGAAAAAGAGGCTAAACTTATTAAGGCCAAAACATTTGATCTGTAGCTTCGTTTGTGCCTATATTCACACCAAAATGACTAGATCAAAAATGTCAATGTTGCTAAAAACCACCTTCTAAGTATCAATTTTTTTCTATTTTTTTAACTTAATTGTGTTGGAAAAAATTCTCTCATAAAATAATTTGGAAAACATAACATATTTTAGGCTCTCATTCAACTTTTCCTACTTCTTTTCATTTTAACTCTAACCTTAAGGTAATTTATATATAACCACCAAATGATGCAACTATAAACGTGATAATTTGTAATATGAAAAAAAAAATAATAATAATAATAATAAAGAAGTAAATAAACAAATAAGCATATCTAGTATATGATATATTATGTCTCTCTCACACACACAAAGATGATGCACATTATAAACAAATAAGCATATCTAGTATATGATATATTAGGTCTCTCTCACACACACAAAGATGATGCACATCATTATTATTATTATTATTATTATTATTATTATTATTATTATTATTATTATTATTATTATTATTATTATTATTATTATTATTATTACTATTATTATTATTATTATTATTATTATTATTATTATTATTAAAATAAGCATATCTAGTATATGATATATTATGTCTCTCTCACACACACAAAGATGATGCACATTATTATTATTATTATTATTATTATTATTATTATTATTATTATTATTATTATTATTATTATTATTATTATTATTATTAAAATAAGCATATCTAGTATATGATATATTATGTCTCTCTCACACACACAAAGATGATGCACATCATCATCATCATCATCATCATTATTATTATTATTATTATTATTATTATTATTATTATTATTATTATTATTATTATTATTATTATTATTATTATTATTATTATTATTGGGGTTGTAATATGAAAAAAAATTAAAAAATAATAATAATAGAGTAAATAAACAAATAAGCATATCTAGTAAATGATATAGTATGCCTCTCTCACACACACAAAGATGATGCACATCATCATCATCATCATCATCATCATCATCCCAATAATTTTTGTTTCATATTAAAAAAATTCAAAATAAAAATAAAAAATAACATTAACAAAAAAAATTTAATAATATTTTATTTTAAATGAATAAAGGTTTGTGGCCTCTCACAACCACAATATATAAACAAATAAATAACCCATAACTAACGAAAATAGAATGTATGATGAAATGATGTGGAATTGTATTAAAACATGAAGAGCGAGTATATATTTTATCATACTGTGTGTGTGTGTGTGTGTGTGTGTGTGTGTGTGTGTGTGTGTGTGTGTGTGTGTGTGTGTGTGTGTGTGTGTGTGTGTGTGTGTGTGTGTGTGTGTGTGTGTGTGTTGTGGAATTGTATTAAAACATGAAGAGCGAGTATATATTTTATCATAATCTGTGTGTGTGTGTGTGTGTGTGTGTGTGTGTGTGTGTGTGTGTGTGTGTGTGTGTGTGTGTGTGTGTGTGAGAGAGAGAGAGAGAGAGAGAGAGAGAGAGAGAGAGAGGGAGGGGGGGCTCTTTTGAAGGAGGATCTAATACCACCTAAACATCTTTTGGGTGTAGACCAATTGTAATATGTAATGATGAAACGTCAATGTAATAAACATGAGCAATAATTCCAACCAGGAAACCCATCAAAGAGGGAGTTGTATCATATTTTATATGTGATGGAGATGACCTTCACCCCCTGATGGAAGTTGATGTAGAAAAAGAGGCCAAACTTATTAACACAAAAACATTTAATTCGTAACTCTATTTGAGCCCATATTCACACCAAAATGATGTGATCAAAATGGTCAATGTTGCCAAAACCCACCTTCTAATAATGAGACATTTTTATACACTTAGGAGGCCATATATGACTATCTGAGGGTTCAAAATTATAGTTTAATTTTTTTTTAGGTTTTTTTATTAATTTAGAAACTATTTATATTTATAATCAAACATGAACTTTAGTTCAAATTGATCCGATAGGTTAATTTTATTTCTTATTTAATGTTAAGATATTTTTAGAGCTGCACACACTTGCATGCAAAACTTATTAAAAATAGCAATGGGCGTTTTATTTATTTTTTATAGTTTCAAAATTTGCATGTCAACTCCAATTCTTAGTTGGGTCTTATTTATGAGTGGTTTTAATTATTTGAATTTTCAAATAATTAAAAACCATTCATAAATAAGACCCAACTAAGAATTGGAGTTGGCATGCAAATTTTGGAACTATAAAAATAAATAAAACTCAACCTGGTATTTTTAGTAGTTGTTATTTTTAGTAAGTTTTGCATACAAGCATGTGCAGCTCTATAAATCTCTAAAAATAAAATAAATATTAAAATTAACCTATCAAAAGAATTTCAACTGAAGTTCAAGTATGATAATAAAAATAAATAATTTCTAAATTAATAAAAACTCAAAAATATAATTAAAATATAATTCTTAAACCTCATATAGTCTCTAAAATTTATTAACAATGGCCCATAACTAGAAGGGTGGGTTATGGCTGAATTGAAATTTTTGTGTCAGTCATTTTGGTGCAAAGATAGGCTCAAACTAAGCTACATATCAAAATTTATGGCCTCCATAAGTTTGGCCTCTTTTTCTACATTGGATGTAAGAGGAGACGTAAATGCGACTAGGAGAATGAATTTGATTCCTCTTGTGATGTTGTAGTCATGGATTGTGGAGAAGTCCATCAGTAAGGACTCACATCACTATGCAAATAACATACTCCTAGTGGTCTAGCAATTCTTGCATATGGCATGCCTCCATGTAAACCTTCTCACTTTTGACTTAAATCTACATGTCGGTCGAAGATATTAAATTAAGCTTGGAAGTAATAGAAAAAATCCTAGACCATTCTTCATTACTCAATATAGCATTAGTTTTGGCCTCCCATGATTGGAAAATAATCACAACTCTAAAAAAATTCCATAAAAATTAATAACATTAGGCCAATTTTTTGAATCACCAAGAAGGGCAAGACATAAGGAAAAGGGCATAGGATGACAAGTCTAATAGAGGATATGAATCCGTCTCTAAAGGGACTAGGATGTGGGACAAGACCAAAAGAGATGTTTGAATTTCACTTTAGTTACTTGCAAGCAAGTCACTTGGGTTGAAAAATTTAAAATATTGGAAGGTCTCCTTCTGACCATAATATCTTGATAAACCAAACAGTAGAGGAAGTGGGCCAATTTGGGCTTTAGATGAGTCATCCATTTTCGGTCAAGCCTTGCAATCAATGTCCTAGGGAATGAACTAAGACCCCATTACCTATTAAGCTTATTGAGAGTAGAGGAGAAGGGACTCGTAACTTTATAAAGGATTCCTAGGGAGTAAATTTTTAAATGGATGTCATAATTCCATCTTCAATCCTTCCATCAAAACTATGGCATTTGCAAGCTCAATTTGTACAACATAACATCTAGTATTAGATATTAAATGCATCAAATATAATATAAGTCCAAACTATTTTAATGAAATTTTGATTTTAAATTTAGCCAAAAATTCATGTCCCTAGTAGATTCTAAATCTTTAATGGTATGAATTCCTTTCCTTAAGAATTGTAATGCTTTCATCTGAGGCAATTCTACTAGAAAAATACTAGTATCGGTAATAATGGGAGATCACCAAATATTATTGGTATTAAAAGATAGGATAGTGTGACAACCATCACCAATACATCTCAGATGGGGATTAACATCTTCGAATGCCTTCCATATATTTTTTCCCAAAAATGAATGTTCAATTGTAACTTGTACCAGTTTAATAAAAAGTGTGTCGAAGCCAATATTTTTCCAACTAGATTTTCCATAGGGAGACCTAAATTTTATACAATTTCTAAGAAATATTTTCTAGCATTCATTTCATTAAATAACTATGACTACCCAATTAGAACACATAATTATTCTTTACCTATAAGCATCAACAATTCACGAGGGAGGCAATAAATGTCCCAAGCAACATGAAAGAGTCCCTATGTTTACTTACCATTAAACTAGAGGAAATATTAAATAATTTTATCCAATTTACCATAGGAGGCTATAGATGGAGCCCAATAATAATAATAATAATAATAATAATAATAATAATAATAATAATAATAATAATAATAATAATAATGGCTATCCATTAATATCTTAGTGCCAACTTCAAAATTTTCAACTAACAAGAGCATCTTGGTAACCCAATATTCAACCTTATTTTAAACATTATTTGGGACGTATTACCAAAGCTCTATAGTAGAACTATAAAAGGTAAAGGAGATGCCCATTAGTTTGAATTATTATCCTATGTTGATCTATTTTCACTTGGAATAGATAAGACACTCAAGCATAGGCATCATATTTTGTCAAAAACATTGAGTTTTATTATTACATTCTCATTCCTCACTAAGCAAACTTAATTCATTATCTATGAATTTTCTATAATTGATTACTTTATTTGATTATTACAAGTTAGGATGTAAGTCATATGTTGTAGTGGGGTAATTATATGTTGCTTAGATTTTATGATTTAATTTTTATGAGTTAGTTGTAATGTATATTCTTAACATTTGATCATGATAATTTGTTATTTCAAAATTATTTTATGATATACATGCAGTGACATCGTTATGGATTAATTCCCTGTTTCCATGGTTTAGATGCTGGAGAGATTCATCTCTCAGAATATGATGGAGGAAGAGCATCATCTGAGTGGGTGATGTAGATAGAGTTGTTGGAAAATGACAGAGAAATGACTATAATTTTGCATATGTCACATTAGTCAGTTAATCTTAGATGCATGATTTGAATAATTAACATAGTTTATTTTTGGATATTGTTTGTATTTAGATAAATGTTTATGCATGGTTAATTTTGTGTTACCTTAATTTATTTCTTGATTAGAATGTTAATAGATTACATTAGTAACCTTATTAGTAAGTCATTATGATTGATTATTTATACTAAATAATTATTTATTATTAATTTATTTGAAAAATAAATAAAATAATAATCATATATTTAGGAGAATGTATAATTAGAAAAAAAAACAAAAAAGAAGGTAGCTTTAAAGAAAACACCACATTCATGGAAAGAGGAGGAAAAAATATAAAAGTAAAAATAAATTCAATGAAAAATAATGGAATAAACAAAAATTAAAAAAATAAGGAGAATATATTTTGGTAAAGAAAGTGAGGTGAGGTTAGGAGAAGAAGGCAGCATAGAAGATAAGAGAAATTGGACAAGAAGGAAAGAAGACAATAAAGCAAAAGGAACAACAAGTATATTGTCAAGTAGGCAAAACAATTTAATTTTGAGCATTCGTGAAGAATAAGATGCTAATTTGGTATAAATTACAGTGATTTGGTATAGATAAAATATTATATCGTATAAATATATATATAACTACTATTATTATATCTTATTTGAGAAACATAGTTATATGGTATAGATATTATTATAGGGCAAAACATCACCATGTAGTGCCTTTGCATGTGATATCTCCGATACCAGTGATGTGATGCTTTGACGAGTTTTTGATACTAGCAATGCTTTTTTGATAAAAGATAAGTTGATGTTAACATAAGCACTATTTTATAAGTCAATGTGTATAGCATAACCTATTATCATCAATATACACTCAATGTCATGTGTATAGTGTACCATGCATGTAATCAAACAAATGACATAAGAGAATGATAGAGGAATAGATCATGGAAATTAACAATAAACATCATGTACATACCATGGATTATTCACTTTACCATCTACATGCATATTAGTTGGGATTAGTATAATATAATATTATAAGAAATATCTAAATCGTGAATTGATTTTTGAATATACAATTTCTGGACTAAATTACTAACTAATAGGGATATTCAAAAAATTGTATATTGGTAAGTACTTTTATATGAAAACATAGTATGAATAAATTTAATATAAATATTAATATAGAAAATATATCTCTACATAGACTTGGGTATTCATGTCAAATATCACATATATAGTTGTATTGGTCATATACTTATAACTAAATAGATGTTTAAACTAAGTCAAAAGGTCCTATAGATCTTAAAACTATAAACCATATGAATATAGCCTCATAAAAATATATTAATTATTGATTGAAATATTATGTTCACACGAGACAACTTGGTTACCTGGTTTTCTAAAAACATTATGGTTATTGATATATACACGTACAATAATGAAAACTGGTGAACAATACATATTATGAGTAAATTAATATGCACAAGCGTTTAGAAATATATAGCATATATTAGTGCATCATGATGTGTGCCTATAAGTTATAGTATTATGTAGCCTAAACAAAAGATATACCTAGATGGTATAAATTGTACCTACTTTCCTATTACTAGGATTATGAGACATTTAATTTTTAAAATTATAAGACAAGTTATTTACAATTGTGTAGTTATGTTCATGAACAATGAATGATGATATTATGAGATGTCATAGAGTGTATTACATTTTAAAACTATACTCTAAATGTATGTTATACCCAGATGGTATAAACTGTAATTATTATATTTAGATTCATTCATACATTTGACAGACTAAATGTATGCATTTTGGTTATTTTTATGTTTAGCATGTTTTATGAAAACTATTATAAAGTACTATATTGTGTTTGATTATGAAAAATATATTATTCAATCTTATATATATTTTATACTTAATTGATATACTCTACACTTATTTTCTTGTTAATTATGTAATAAATGATATTATGTATATTTATTCATACATTTTAAGGATTAAATGTATGCATTTGATTTTTTGTATTCTTAGTATATTCTATGATTTTCTTTAGGAAGTATATATATATATATATATATATATATATATATATATATATATATATATATATATATATCACATTGTTGGTAATGAGTAAGTAGTGATACAAATTTCACTAACTTACTAGCATCACAATGTCAAATGAAGGTAAATTGATCAAGTGATGTATATGAAAACGAATAATTATATAGATCAATAACTTTTTGAAAACTTTTTCCATGCTAATATTAGTGAAACATTATCATTTAATATTTATGATTTACATATTTATGTGATATATTTTTAGAATAAATTTCTTTATGATACATCGCATGTTCTTGTAGAAATCATACATCACACATGTAATATCTTATCTTTCTGAATTCTTGAACCATCACTATCTTCTCATTTATGAAGGAAGGTTCATTCCCTGATGAGAATTATACAGGAAATCGATGGTCCATGGTTGGTGTAAAAAATTGCTAGGATGATGTTCTCCCTTTTTACAACAGTACTTATATAGAGATGACACTTGATATTGCCAAAGATACTAGGGTTTAGAAACTCATGATCCATAGAAATTTATATATTATATCTTTTACATTGTATTCTATTTAATAATATTGAGATATTATATTTTATAAAATGTAATTATTTATTTATTTATACTCTTGTAGTAGTAGGTGTATCATTGTACCATCTGTGGATAGACATTAGTAATTGCTTTCCATAATTGGATTTAATCTGTATCATATGTTGATAGTGATCAATTACTATTATATGTCACGTGCTTATCTCTAGTTAACATACTTAGAGTGTTATATCTAGATTACTATTTATATTCTTGTGATGAAGTCTAATAAAAGAGTATGCTAATTAATTTTTTTTTAATTATCATATTTTTCTATGTCAAACCAAATGGGGTTGTTACATGCGGTATCAAAGTTGTTGCTTAAACTATAGTACCTAATGAGTTCATTAGGATTTGTGTATCCTTCTATTTATTAGAAATGAGAGTGGTAAAACCTAGAGTATATAGAGATGATCCTATAAATGTCAATGATAGTAACCCTCTATTTGATCCTAAGCAATTTGTCATTGAGCAAGCAATAAAGTTAGATCATATTCTCATAACCATGAACAAAACTATCGATCAAATTTCAGTCATGGAATAGGAAATCCATGGCCATGAAGAGGAAGAATACTAGGATGAACATGGAGAGCATCTCGTTGAGTAAGAAAACACTTAGGATGCAAGAGCACAGTTTGTACCCATAGATGAAAAACCTTATGATATGTAGTATTATCCTAGTTAAGTGATGTGTATTTTAGACTTCTAGTGCCTCAATGTAGAACCATGTTACACCATGATTAGTGTTTTGAGACTTAGTATATTATTATGTATGGATTTATGACTATTTTAGGTAATAGACATCAAAGATTCTGGGAATTATGTTTACCTATGAGGATGAAATGTGTGTGGTATATTGAGTGTGTGTCCTTGCGAGCATTTGTACCCTCTTAGAGTTGTTAAAGGGTTGGTTTATTGAGTGTCTCAATGGTGATGGTTGTATTAAATGCTTGAGTAGGTGATTTCATAACATATTTATTGAGTCATAAACAAGAGATTCCTACAATTTTTTGATTGCATCCTTACTTGGTAATCAAGTCACTTTCACCACTTATGTTTTGTGATAGTTCAAAAAGAATGAGATGCCTCTCATTTAAGAATATTTTAATTTTAGATAGATTTATTTGTCTTATGTACATTAATATTAGGTGTGGGAATCCTAAATACCACTTAAGTATTGGCACCACCTAGTGAAGTGGAAATTCTTTTTATAGTGAAGTGTAGTTAGATTCCTATGAGTTAAAAGTGTTCTTATGGATTGACACCCATATGTTTATGTGGATTGGGAATAGGTGTAATATAAAATAGTTAGTATAGAGGTGAGTTTTTTATCTCTCACCCTCTTTAGACATCATTATACCATGGAGTGGATTCATATTTTCATGATGTTGATTAAGTGTTTCCTTAATCGAAAACTTGTTTCTGAAATGTTGTTTTGACAATATTCCTTGAAGATAGTGGAATAGTGTCTTATACTTAATTTTGATATAAAATTTATAGGAATATAATAGATTAATTCATCTATGTTGTTAATAATTTTATTTTTAATTGTAGAAACAGGTTGTGATACTATACTTACAGGTTGGTAAGTATGTATTAGTTTTGGCAACTTGGATTGTGGTGTTTTCTTCATACCATGTGAGGTTTTTTAAGAGTCTTTTTTTGAGATGATATTTCACTACTTTCCACTTTTGGCTTCTTAGATTCATATTTTCTAGTGATACTTTATCTATACTTGTGAATTAGACCATGTGTAGTATTGAATCTTGAATTTATATTAGTTTTATATTAATATTTATAAGTTGTTTATAATCACTATGTTATGATGTACCCTTTATTAGATTGGTATTATTATCATATTGATAGAAAAACATGTTTTTTTGATGACACATTTATGTACCTTTCACCTAGAGTGAGTATGGAATAGGATATGTAGAACACCTTGTTAGTCTAAGGGGTTAAGATGAGCCTATAACTTGTTGTGTAACTAGACAAGTAAGAGGGAGAGAATTATCTCATTTTTTATTTTATAATTTTTTAAGGACATTTTTATCCTTGGCATTTGCATGTTATGATAATTTTAACTTTATATCCTCTTAACTATGAATATAACTAAGATGGGTTAAGCTATTAAATTTGATACTAGATATGTTGGCTAATGGAAACCTAATGCAATCATGAAATATTGGTATGATTTTTATTGTGATGGATATTGATACATCTTAAATTATTTAGCCTATATCAATGATCTCTAATATCTGTTAGTATAGATTTATGATTCATTGACCCATGTGCACATTTTGGAGATTATTAGGTTGTGGATACTTAAACAATAAGTGGTGAGTTAGGATTATGAATAATAATAAATGGGACTAGATCCTAGTTAGTCTCACATTGACTTGGTACTTTTAAAGTTTAGATCTAACCAGGGAAGCAAGTTAAATCTAGGGTTTAGTAAGCGAGACTTGTCAAATTTAGTCTTATGATTTTATGCATGTATACTAAAGAATGTGTATTCCTTAAATTAGTATACATTAGAAATGTATTATTTCCAATTCCTATTCATGTCATACTTACAAAGAGTTAAATGAAGTAGAGATGGTATTGACTTATACACATCATTCCTACCAAGTTCTCTAAACATTTTTCTTTGAAATGATAAAAATACTCTCTAGGTTAAAGAGATATATAGAGGAGTTGGGAAGATTCATGGAACTCTCTCTGGTCATTTATTTGTGAATTTTATGATGATTTAATATTTTTAAATATTACATACATAAATTTATCAAAACATTCATCAAGATATGTGGGACCTTTCGAGGTATTATAAGTGGTAAATCATGTAGCATATAGGCTTGCCTTGTCAGTTCAGGACCCTAAGGTAGTCATTATAGAACTAATTAGAGTAAGAGAAAATCACAAAATTTACTTGTGTAATAGGGAGATGTCATAGTGTAAGGTCTTATGGGACCAATACTCTGAGGGAAGTTCTACTTAGGAGGACTATGATGATTTTTATGGGTAATTTTCACATTTATTTTCTTGCTTTGATACTTTAAACTATGTTTTTTTTAAACAATATTTTTAATTCAGAATGTATGTTTGAATAAGAGTTATTCTAGATGATGACTATCTTTAGGGGGAAGGATGTTACATCCCAATTCTTCAATAATCAAACTTACTTGATTATCTATAGAATTTCAATAGTTGATAATTTTATTTGATTATTACTAGTTAAGTTGTAAGTTATATGTTGTTATGAGGTAGTTATATATTGATTATATTTTATGATTTCATTGTTATGAGTTAATTGTAGTGTATATTCTTTACATTGTGATCATGTTAAATTTTTATTTTAGCATTATTTTATGATATACATTTCATGATGTTATGGACTAACTACTTAAATGTAGGAAAGATTCATACCTCAGAACATGATGGAGGGAGAGCATCATCAAAGAGGGTGACATAGATGGAGTTGTTGGGGGACAATAGATAAATGACTAAAACCTTACACACGCCACATTATCTCTTACATGTTAGGTGCATGGTTTGAATAGTTATCATAGTGTTCTTTTAGATGTTATTTGAATTTGGATAAATTTTTATGCATGATTAGTTGTGTGCTAGCTTAATTTATTGCTTGGTTGGAATTTTAATGGCTTACATTACTAGCCTTATTACTAAATCATTATGATTAATTATTTATACTAAATAATTATTTATTTTTTAAGTTATTTGAAAAGAGAATAAAATAGTAGTTATATATTTAGGAGAATATATAATTAGAAAAATAAAAAATACACACAAAAGAGGGTAGATTTAAATAAAGCACCACATTCATGGAAAGAGGAGGAAAAAAATAGAAAAGTAAAAACAAATTCAAAGAAAAATCATGAAATAAAATAATGGAAAAAAACAAAAAAAAGTAAGGAGAATATACCCTGGCAAAGAAAGTGAGTCGAGGATAGGAGAAGTAACCACATAAGAGTAGAGAGATTGGACAAGAAGGAGAGACGACAAGAAAGCTGAAAGAAAAACAAGAATATTTCTAGGTAGGTAAATAAATTTAATTTTGTGCATCCATGAAGAATAAGATGATAATCTCATATAAATTACAGTGATCTAGTATAGATAAAATATTATATATTATAGACATATATAACTACTATTATTATATGGTATCTAAAAATCATAGTTATATGGTAGAGATATTATTATAAGGCAAAGCATCGCCATATAGTGATTTTTTATCTAATATCATTGATACCATTGATATGATGCTTTTATGATTTTCTGATAACATCAATGTTTTTTTGATACAAGATAAGTTAGTGTTAACATAAGTGTTATTTTAAAAGTCAATGTATATAGAGTAACCAGATTCTTTAACCTATTATTAACAATATACACTCAATGTCATCTGTATAGCTTATCATGCATGTAATCAAAAAATGATAGAAGAGAATGACAAAGGAATAGATCACCATGAAAATTCACAATAAACATCATGTACATACCATGGATTATTCACTCTACCATCCACGTGTATTAATTGGGATTAGTATAATATAATATTATAATAAATATCTAAATCATGAAATGAATTTTTAATATATAAATTATGGACTAATTAACTAAATAATAGGTATATTCAATAAATTATACAGATGTTACATTCACTCATCCATCATCACCCATATACATGTGACATAAGATAATGACATATAAAGATCACAAAAATGACATATATAAATATTTCCTATCATGACTAACTACAATATGTATTTTCTATATTTTTTGAATTTTTTGAGTGGCATATACATATCACATATGTAGATCATGAATGATTTAATCGTTATAGGTAAACCTTATGCACCATATATGCCTTATCATATGATATCATTTGATGCTTTAATGGCATATATAGATCACATATTTTCTTTATTTTTTGAGTGAATAAATATAATATGATTATGAGTATTTTATGGGTGGAATATTCAAATCATGAATGCTTTAATAATATCCATGTGATATCCCAATATATTATACTATGGTATCTTACTCAATGCTCTATATATATAAAGATACATAGGTTCTACATATATATTATGAGTATGTATGTATGGTATATATAAATGTTACATGTGGTATTATTATGTATATATCTCAATGATAGTATATATAGTGATATAAATTTAATAGTTAGATATTATATGTTTTAAATCAGTATATACTAAAATTGTATAGCTAACAACAAGCCAATTATATAGCCAGTCATGATTGGTATATGCGCTTTATATACTTAAAATAAAGCAAACTAATTATGATAGTAAATGAATCTTTGGTTATGTAAATATATAATATAAGTATTTAGAATGATTGATTCAATGATTCTAATATAGGTTTCCACTATATTTTACTTAATAGAAGCGGTTTGGTACTAATTTGTATGTCTATAGTTTATTATATGTGGAGCCTAGTTAAGTGATGTAGCTATAAAATTATATTATCACATCTAATATGAATTTTCTTAACAAATATAATATGGGGATATGCGATGGTTATATTATATTAGGTGAATGATATAGATTTAATGATATAATATTTGTGGTATCTTAATATGTAATATTAGCATAATATATACATGTATAATATATGTGGCATATATAATGAACTAATATATTGGTGGAATCTGAGACAATGATATTATACATATCCAAAACAAATAAGTTGGGTGTATTCATTTTGTGCCTATATCAATATTTGGCATTAGATATTAATCTAACCCTTAGTTCAGTTTTATTCATGTGATACCTCAACTAATTAAGAAATGTGGTATCTAAGAGTTATACGATATATGTAGCATTGAATATTATAGAATATTTCCTTTTTGTTACATCTGTTACATGTGATACCTATATATAGATTTGTATATTTAATAATATCTTTTTCATATCCAGCATGTTTGGAGTCCTTAAGTGTGTGTAATTTCTATTTTCAACAAGTTGATGAAATCAAACTTATAAGAAAACACATAGGATAATATGCGTAGACAACTATAAAGAACTATGTGGGTATTTTAATGTTATAATTAATGGTGATTTGATATGGTTATAAATATTTTGATGCCTATGATATTCTATTCATTAACTTTCTAGGAGTATTAATATCTATAATAGATCGTTAATGAATAGGAAAGTTATAAAGATTAAGTCATTGATCGGAGTTCTAATGACTGTTGAACTTTATAAACAGTATTTATATATAGGTAAGTAATTTTATATCAAAACATAGTATGAATACACTTAATATAAATGAGGGTATTCATATAGAGAATATATATCTACATGGACTTGGGTATTGATATAAAATATCACATATATAAGTGTATTGGGTCATATACCTATACTCATAACAACACGGATGGTTAAACTATGTCAAAGGGTCCCATGGATATTAAAACTATAAACCATATGAATATAGCCTCATAGAAATGTAATAATTATTTGATTGAAGTATTATGCTCATAGAAATGTAATAATTATTTAATTGTGTAGTTGTGTTCATGAATAATTAAATATGATATTATGGGATGACATGGACTGTATTATGTTTAAAAACTATAGTCTATTTGTATTATATATTTAAGTTGTACAAATGGTAATTATTATGTCTATATTAATTCATACATTTGATGGACTAAATGTATATATTTTGGTTATTTCTCTGTTTAGCATGTTTTATGATAGCTAATAGAAATTATTGTATTATGTCTGCTTATTAAAAATAGATTATGTAGTCTTATATATATTATACTTAGTTGGTATAATTTATACTTGTTTGCTTATTAATTATTTAATAAACTATATTATGAAGATTCATTCATACATTTGGCCAACTAAATGTATACATTTTATTATTCTTGTGCTTAGCATATTTTGTGATTACTAGTAGGAAGTAATTTGTATGAATCTATTGGCTACATATATATGTTAACCATATCTTGGATTGATAGTACTGAGTAAGTAGTGAGATGGACTTCATTAGCTTACAATAATCATAATGTTAGATGAAATTAATCCAACAAAATGGTGTGTGTGGAACTAATTGATCCTAAAAATCATTAACTATTTGAAAACTTTTGCCATGGTAATGTTAGTGAAACATTGTCATTTCATGTGTATGATTTACATGTTTTTGTGATTTCTTGTTAGAATGAGTTTATTTATGATACACTTCATGCCTTTTAAAAATCATACATTACACTAGTACTATCTTATCTCTTTTTATTTCTACACCATCACTATCTACTCATCCATGAAGGGAGGGCCATTCCCTAATGGAAATTAAGTAGGAGATCAATGGTATGTTGTTGATGTTGAAAATCTCTTAGATGATGTTCTCCCTCCCCAAAACAATACTTATTTTTATATGACACTTGAGATTTCTAGAGATACTAGAGTTTTGAAATTCATGATCTATGGAGCTTTGTATATTATATCTTGTACATTATTTTTATATATTATTATTGAGACATTATCCTTGATGATATGTAATTATTTATTTCATTGTACTTTGGTATCAATGGATATATCATTGTACCAGTCATGGATGGGCATTTGTAATTACTTTCCATAATTGGTTTTGATGTGTCTAATATGTTGATCATGATCAATGACTCTTAGATGTCATGTGCTTATCTTTAGTTAACGTACTTATAGAGTTATATCTAGATCACTAGTTGGATTCTCATGGTGAATCCTACTAAAATAGTATATAGATGAAATTACAAAAAAACTATAATATTTTGTATATGTCAAACCCAATGGGGTTGTTACATTTATTCCATTCCAAACTAGACCCATAATATTTTTTAAAAATGTCTATACACTTCATAAATTATGGGAATGTTTCTTCTTAGAATTAAACGGTGATGAAGGTATTTTTATATCCTAAATTTTCATCCTATGGAAGTCTTAGAGACCTTTTCAAATTTTGGATGACATAGAACTATCTCTATAAATAGGCAAGCTATTACAAGAGATAAACCTCTAGATTTGAAAGCGATAGCTCCCTTGATCTATATTTGAGGCTCACACACTACAATAGGCTAATCAATATTGGGGGTGAAAATGGAAGGAAATATAAATCAACCTAAAATAATGAAGGTGATACACCAGAGATAAGTCCACAGAACACACTTGCATCTATATTAAGGAAGAAGACTACTAAAACTAACATTAACTCAATATTCTTCTGGCATAAGTATATATCATTGTGGCATATTTTTATGCATATCTAGAGTTAGGTTAAAAGAAGGTCTGATACTAGACACTACTAGTCTCTCTCACACTTTTAAACACACTTAACAAACACATACACTTCATGAGACCTGTTAGAATAACTGTTACTACTCACACAATGCATATGAGATCAGAATGGAAGCAATAAGAAGACATTCATAACTTAACATACTAATACACTACTTGACATACTTAGGAAAGAGGTGCAAAGATGAAATCAACTTTATAAATTTATTCCAAGGCAAAACAAGATGTCAAAATAGTAGGGCTTCACCATACCAATTGTGGATTCTTTGACAATGCCAAAATGGCTTGCATTTATAGAGCATAGGAGAGGAGAGAGAATAACTGAAGTTAAAGAGGCACAAGGACAAGTATCAATACAAGTGTCAAGATATGGAAATAAATTAAAATTCATGAGAATGAAGTGGAAAACATATTGTAAAGTTGTCTTGGACAAGTGTCTATAATAAATGCATCATTCTCCTAAAGTTGTGTATAGATATATATGTCTTTATTTGAAATTATCTTCATGATGAAGAGTTTAATTTATTGTTGTAAAATGATATATAACTCAATATCACATGCTCTCTAACTTAGGAATTTGGAAACAAGATGGTGACAATCATGTAAACCTATCCAACTGATGAAATTCTCTGCACCACTTGTCACTCACTTTCTTGTAACTATTCAATAGCCCTCTAGGACTGATTCATACACTTATCACTTAGGTGACCTTCATATGTTCATGTACATTCATTTTATGGATGTAGTACATATTTTTAGGATATTTATTTTATGGTGTATCAAATAAACCTCAAGAGATTTAGTATCACACTTATCACTGTCACACTTGATAGTCACATTTCTTCTCACTGTGCCATTGAAGAATGCCTACAACAAATAGATTAGTAAAGGATTTTTATACATCACTGAGGTGAGAGATGATTATTTGGAATTATAATAAGTCCCTACACACATTCTAAAATGTCCTTCATTTATTAGTTCATTTATACACCTTCAATTCAACCTAAATCTTGTAGAAAACATCAAATCAGACCTTTTTATACAAGTGAAATTATAAAATAACTGAGTGTCAAAGAGACTCAGGGAGTGATAGACTTGTTAAAAATAATTAAAGTATAATTTACCACTTATGTATGCATATCCCTTCATGTTTTCTCCATCAGGATCATACAAGGGTTTTAGGAGGGATTTAGGTCATCTGGGTTCTTAAAATTGATTGATAAAAGTTATATTCTCAATACTTGAACTAATTACACTAAGACAAATTTATGTACCCCCCCACCCCATCAAATATACCTATCTTATTTAGGCACCATTAATACCATCCATAAATATATGAGTAAAAAAAAGTTGGCTCTCAAGCTTCTACTAAGCATTTTGAGTACCCCTTAGATAGGTTTAGGCTAAAATGACTAATTTTGGTTGATCTCTACAAAAAATGGGTCCAACCCATCCTCGAATGTTTTTTTAAGGCCTTAAATTTTATTTTATATATCACATATTCATATGAATGACTTTAGACATAATGAGGTTCTTTGTTTAGTTTTAGGCCTAATAGGCCTAGATGTTGTATCTATGTGTATGGTCACTTCTGAGTGGTTCTAATGATTTTAGAACATTTTATATATCTATTCACATTAAATTAAACTCTACTCATCATTTCATGGTGTATTAAGACTCTAATTTACATCCTTTTATCATTCATGCACTATAGGTCTATAGGTTGAGTTGACTATGGAGTCCCTTCTATCTGATTAAAAAACAAAGGAAAATTCAGCTATTAATTTTACCCAAGTGAGACCATATAGGTATTTATAAAGTCATGAGGACATTTTCCACTAAGTATCAATGTTTGGACATGCTTCTATAGGTTTCAAACCTCAAAATTATCAAAACTACCTTCAAGACCTGTGACTGTATGGAAGGTTGACTAACTGAGTTTGAGGTTCATGTCAAGTTTGGTCAAACTTATCTATTTATTTTATCTAAGAATCATATTAAATTTTGATATTAACAATATTAAATTGGATTATACATTTTCATTCACCTTATAGCTCTATATACCAACCAACATTTAATCTATATGGGTTAGGCTAGTCTGCAAACTATCAAACTATAATTTTGCATTAGAGAATTAAAAATATTCTTGTAGCTAGTGATTAGTGTTTGAGGACTTTGTTTCCCTTATTTTTATTCTTCCTTAGGTCATTGCAACCACATCACCCTTTAATGCATCTATTTTTACCTTGAGACCTACAATTACCTTACCATCAATGCATTAGGTCTTAGTTCTATTGTTCCAAGTTTATTTTGTCATTGTGGCACTATAGCTCACTGAATTTTTCAAGTAGAAACCTGAATGAGTTGTAATCCATACTCACCATCCACTTTCTCAACCAAATAACTTCCTACTATGGTTATGTGTGTCCTCTCAATCTAGACTGAAAGAATGAGGTGATTAAACTTTTCTACACCTCAAAAATGCTCACCAATAGATGACATTGTATCAATCAAAAATGTTATCTGGAGAAACTAAAGTAAGTATTCCCTCTTTGCAACTTTTTTCAAACTTACACCTCTCCACTTGTATTTTATTGTATGTTATGTTATCTCTACCTACACTATGCTCCTCTCTTGATCAATGGATTGGTTTGAGGTGTCAAAACAAGTTCAAAAAATTTCAAACATGTTTTGGTCTCCTTTTTAGGTCTAAACATGATTGGGTTTCTATTATCAACCTATAGATGTTGCTTGAAGTGGTCCGGTTGAGTTACTCTTAAAGATGATTCTCATAATCAACTTACAACCTCTAACCTTGGCTCAGTCCTTTTGTTTTCATCTTGAGAATCCTCTCAAAACCTTGAAAAATCTTCTTATTTTCTCAATTCCTTATACCTTTGTGCTATCTTTACTTATGTAGGCCTCCATCTAGGTCAAACTGTGGTAAAACGTCTCACTATTTTGAAATCCCATCCCTCTTCTTGGAGGTTATGGAAACCTTGAATATATTATAAGACTTAAATATGGTGGATATATATCATTGAGTGTATAACTTGGATATCTCAAAGATCATTGACACCTCAAATTCTCTATGACATACATATTCTATATGTATTATGCCTGTATCATAGTGAAGATAAAGATACACTCTAAATTCAAACTAGGTTTGCTTACAAGATCAACTAGGTCTTAGAGAACACATTTTAATGAGGATGGTATTCATCTCAAGTTTTTTTAAAAACCTCAAATTCACACCTTCACCTTCAACTTATCAAAACATTATTCTGCAAGCCATCACTATGTTCACTTCCTAGTACAAGGCATGATTCTACTCATTCTTCCATGTTTTCAAGTTCCAACCAATTTAATTCAATGATTAAATAAGTGGACATGATTTTCAAGACCATATTCACTACTTGGTTTACTCATATCAATGCAAATAGATAGTAAAACTGAAGCTATTGGGGTTGCACAGTCATTTTGGAGTCACTAACAGTCTTAGTGATTATTTATATAGTACTATTATAGGTACAATCAATAAGTGGGCGAATCAGTGAGCCCATATACTTAAATATCAATTTTAGTCCTTTAAAATATTAACTGATCTACATATATCAAATTGATAAATAATCATTAACAAGAGAGCTCATACATTCAATGCATACACAAGATCAAACACATAACACATAGTTCCTATGGGAAATCTTCATTGGGGAAAAACCCACTCTCAAGCGTCCAACACAAATGGACTAATATCCTATAAAAAAATTACAAACAAGAGACTGATCAACTCTTTTAACCCAACAAACCTTGATCATATCCTCCTGACCAAAGGTATTTAGTCAAACAGTTGTTTCATAAAGAGAAACTACCCCTAAGGAATACCAAGTCTTGTAGACCCTCTTTTAAACACTTCCACCTTGGAAATTATTTCTTAAACACCTAGTGATGCAACTCTAACTTCTTCAAAAACAATCTCTATCTCAAATAGGCCTCTCACATAGGCATGTCACAATCTCTTTCCTTTTTCACTTAACCAGTCCTCATGTGCACACTCAAATCTCTTTGCACACTCTAAACTACAAGAACACTATACTTTCATCAAAAATAAGACCTACAGATCATACACATAGTCCTTAATCTTCTCTTCTCATCAACCCAATAGCTGGGCACTCTCACTTTCCTCTTCTTTCCTTTGCACTTCAACTCTCTCACAAATAAATCTCACTCACAAGCCTAGAAAGCATCTCATTTCGTTCCACAATTTATAGAGTAATCATGAATAAACAAGATCATAATATTTCCTTATCAGCCACAAAAAATGCCCTCACCATTAAGGCATCTCACATGGGTCACACTTAAGTAGCTACACCTTTTAATAATGCCCTTATAGCTCTTATAGGTCTCATGGAGACCTATTTACCCACTTAGAACACTATCAAACAAAATAAGAACACAAAGTCACTTTCAAATGCATCAGTCCACTACTTATATCCCATATGACATCCTCAAAATAAAATAATCATCTTATATCACCTCTGCATGTGCTCAAACAATTCAAACAAAGAGGTTATACATTGAAACACCATTACTGAACATACAATCAACTTCTTAAGAATTGTCCATACTTAAGATAGATTGATCACACCTCCAAAATCCTCACAGAGAATCCTC
Organism: Torreya grandis; assembly: GCA_037957365.1. Lineage (NCBI taxonomy): Eukaryota > Viridiplantae > Streptophyta > Pinopsida > Cupressales > Taxaceae > Torreya > Torreya grandis. Next base: position 96,049 of record JARHVA010006983.1, read on the forward strand.
ATGTAGTATACAACACTCCCCAATATCCAATTCACCTTGAAACATGGAAACAACATCAACATAGGATCGAATATCCTTCTCGAGTTAATTCTAGAACATATACAGAAACACATTCAACTTTGGAGCTCAATATCTTTCTCTATACACACTTTCAAATATTCAAATCCATATCTCTATATGAACCTTGGATTCCTCTACCACTTTTTGGTTTAATTCATGATAAAAATCTATCTATATCAAATGGCATGGCCCAAAGATAAGACACTGGTATTTCCTTTAGCAAATTTAAATATTAAAATGGCAATAGTGACAGTTAAACCTCAAACACAATGCTCACATCTTGTGTCTTCTCAACTCAGATCAAATATGCTCCATCAATTTTGTTTAAAATTTAACACATAGGCACCAATGAAAAAATATTAAACCACTATCAGTTTGACCTTATCTCATGAAATATTTAAATGTTGACTCAATGCGATCCATCGATCTTTGTGGACCAACTAGGTCTTTAATGATCAATGCTCATCATTTGATAAATTTGTATGAATGTCTACTCATTGTTAGATCCTTATCCTATAACTTTGATCATTCATTAAACATCATGTACCTTACCTCATCCCATTACCTCCTAGCTTATTGGAGCAATGTGTACCATTGATCTTGCTCAATCTTTAACTCTTTCAAAAATTGACTATGGGAACCCTTTCAATAACCCTGAGTAGCCATTTTTGAACCTTAATAACGTTTTCTATACTTTGACGCATGATCTCAAATTTTGATTAGATTATCTCCTCATATAATAGAATCCAACCATGTGACAGACTACTCTTTAAAAATTCACACATTAAATATATAACACAATTAAAATTCCTTCTCAAAAACTTTTGTCATAGATCCATGTCAAAAACCTGCTTGAGAGGCCAACTTTGAGGAAGTATAACTTTTGTCGTGCTTCATCACATGATCTCAAATTTAGTGAAAATCAACTATGCTCAAAACTCAAAAAACCCATATGATAATTTTTTATTTACACCTTCACATGTGAAATAAATAACACCATCAAAATGCTCTCTCGATGCTTTCTCCCACATTGCAAATTTGGCAAAGTATGGGAAAACATTGTCAAAAACCCTGGGTGTCCAAATTTTCACCCTCGTATCTTTGACCACACTTAAATTCATGAATTTAAATATAGTGTATAAAAATTATGCAGTAATGTGATCAAAACCATATGACCAACTCCCTTTGACTCATCAACACATGGTAATGGTGATGTCAGCAAACTACCTACTCAGATTTTTTGCCATTGGACCCAAAGTGTGTAGATGAAAACTATGGACAACCAAATGATTTCCACTTGTACAAAAAAAATATCCAATTATATAAAACCTATTATATGACCCATTTTACATTCTCAATGCTCCATACTCATCCCAAATCATCTCTAGCCATACCAAAACTGAAGATCAACCAAGCCAACTTCAAGCACACTAGTACAAACACATTGCACACTTTGTCATTGTCACTTATGATATCAAATCCCTTCATCCAATCACTATGAAACCTTCATGGCATCACCATAGCATCATTTAAAACTCTCCAACAATCTCCCCTTTTGTAATTAATTTCAATAACCATCATATATAACAATATACTACTCACCTTCTCTCTCTTCAAACACTCCCAAAATAAGAACTTTATCCCCTTTGACACAATGAAAAAGTGGGAACCAAATGATATTTATGACCTATAAATACTAATAATAATATTATAACATCTTATAAATTTATTAAAATTTCCCCCTTACCTTGAGCTTGCCTCTTCTTGCCTTGACAACTTCCTCTTACTCCATGCCAACACTCTCTTCAACCAAGCACTGCAACAAAATGATTAAAAAACACACAAAGGAATTATAATATGATTTATATCACCAAGAAACATATGAGAGGGACTCCCCCTAATATTTATGAGCTATTTCACCTTTTTATCATCTTCATATCTCCATACATCATTAGGAACGACTATACAGGCTTACAAGCCTTATTTTTTAAGACACTTCCATGACCACCAACTCTACATCTACATTATACCAAATATGAAACATGCACTAAACCAACCTGAGAACTCTCCTTGAAACATACATACCTTTATTTTCTATAAACACTAAGAAAAAACATCAAATCTTCATACTAGGCCTGTCTAGACTCCTTATAGCCCCACCTAGAACTTGAAGAGCCCATATATATTAGTATATACATCTTCAAGACATAAAAATTCATATATAGAGTAATATCATATTCCCCATAAAACTCACCAATTTGAAACAACTATCTCATAATTTTTAATATACTTCCTTCAGAAACTAACTACTCAATTAAGGCTCCAACTTGACAAAAATTTTGAAAAACTTGAGAATCAAAACCTTCATTTCTATATGAATCTTGATTTGACCACCCATTTGTCCCATTAAACATATTAATAATATTTATACCTCAAATCATAAGGCAAACCACTTTTCTATCAGAGCCCAAAACCCTAGAATCACAAACCAAACAAGGTCAACACAGCATCATCCAGTCAACATCCATCTATGAAACTTCTTGTACACTTGGAGAAAACCATTAATCACTTCTAGACTAAAATTTGAGCTTCCACACCATTGGGAACTTTAAATTCATATAACCCATTTTAGTACCTGAAATCTATTAAGCACAAACTAGGAAACTTGAGAGCTAACAAAAATCTTCAAATTGACTTCAACATACCTTCAAACCACAAAACCACCTATAGAAAACTAGAATAAGGTCAACAGACCTTTCTATGTAACAATATTAACTTGGCAGTGAATCAATCTCATTATGCTATTTGGGAACCTTCAATCTAACCTTCTAGACTGCTCCATATATAGTTATCACCATCATGACATCATCTTAACATATTTTATACTTGGATATACATGTTCCAACTGAGAACACTCAACTCTATTCTTCTAGGACCATCTCGAAAATAACATAATAATAATTACTTCTCCACTGAAATAACTCTCTTAAGAAGCATAGACAGAGACATCCTTTTCACCATAATGATCTAAAACAAAGGGAAGTTAGGAGTGGCCCACATCTCCTCAGTAACCACTATAATCCTCTTATAGATATAAAACTTTTTTCTCTTATTCTTCTTCTTATGTTAAACTATGGCAACTAGTTCTTCTTGTATATCATTTTCCTTTTCTTCAAAGATAGAATTGGCAACACATATGTCAACTATGGAATATTGGCATACCTTTTCATTTGAAACATCAACCTTATATTTTGGAACCTCATCACTAGGTATATATAACTGATATTCTTTTCATGACACTTGCTCATCAAATTTAGGATGTTCACTTTGATCCATATACACCTCATAATAGCCTCAACCAGTATCTTGGTCTTCTCCTTGAGCTTGGACTATATATTAATATGAGTAGTCAATGAGATTTTTTTGTACTCTTCACCTTCTAAAACATAATCCACCATAGAAAACATAATACTTGGCCCTGTAGACTCATCATAATTCATACTTACCACTTTTTGTCTTCATGAGCTCACTTTCCATCTATCTTGAACTCTAAGAGCCTGATCAAATCTATTCTAACTTAATGGCCTTTGCATGCAAAATCTAGTAATATGACCTCTATGGTCATAGCTATATCAAATCATACTCCTTTATGGAAACTCAACTTATCTTTATTTATTTGGACAAAAACTATCAACTTTTCCAATGTCATGACAACTAAAATAAACTACTCTTTTTGAAGAAGACTTATCTTTCATTTCCTTATTTAGACAATACTTAGCAAAGTGTCCTTCATTAATATAATTGAAGAACTTAACCTTTCTCACTCTTAGTTATTGATGACCCCTATCATAGTCCTATGCAAACTCATTCTTAAAAAGTCTTCTACATTCTTTAGCTTTATGCCCAAAATAATTACAAGTATAGCAGTAACCATTGAAATTTGCATACCTTGTGACATTAAGTTATCTAATCTGATTTGTATTCATTTTTCCAGGACCTTATTTCCTTGTCTAATGATTTGTATTTAAAGGCTAATCCACCTTGATCTTGTTGACATTCATGTCAAATTGAGAAGTAATTTTGGGATCTTCATTAAAACCCAATCCAGATCTATCACTAGCTAAATTTTAAATCTTTAGGAGATCATACATATAATTAGAAATTTTATCAAAACTGACAAATGATTACACCTTGTTTACATAATTCTCTAATTCATCTTTCAAAGACATAATCTCAGAAGTATACCTTGATCACTCAGATTCTTTAGCTTTTAGGCTTGTAGATAGGACTTCTAATTGACAATAGAGATTCTTGACTATATCTTCATTCTCCTTGGTGTCTTCATTCATTCTTACCTCAAAAATATTTAATTTTTACTCGTAGTATTTGAGTTGAGACTTCATATTCATGTTAATCTTCTTTTCAATCTTCATTTCTTTAAGAGCATTTATCAAATCAGTCTCATAGTCCACCTCATTTTCATCATCATATGAATCACTACAATTTGACTCCTTTTGATGTGAGAAACTCCCTTCCTCATCCATGAATAGAGATTCATCTTTAGTAAGACCATCATCTTCATTATCATACTCTGAGTCGCTAACTTCACTCTCATATGATGAATTGCCATCTTCTTTGGTTTAAATACTCTTCTTGTCCTTAAAGTACTTTTTATTGTTGTCAAATATTATAAATCCTTTTTTTCTTTTATCAAACCTAAAAGATCTCTTACCATCATAACGACCTTGATCATTCTCTTCATCATCATCCTTCTTATACTTATGAGGACACTTATTAGCAAAATGTCCTATCTCACCACAATCAAAGCATTTTAGGAGTAGCTTATCTTTATACTTATTTGCACTTGTTCTCAATTTCATTGAAATCAAAGCAATTAATTCATCCTCATTTATATAAATAATGTCATCCTCCTTGAGTTTCATACCTTGGAACTTCTTCTTTATCTTCATTTTAGTCTTGAAATTTGATTCCTTATTTGGTGGTATATCATCATTCTTCCTCATCTCATAGTCAATAAGGGTGCCATGCAATTGATCCATCTTCAAATGAGTAAGGTGATGACTCTCTTCTATAGTATATAATTTCATATCAAACTTGTGAGATAGAGACCTTAATACCTTTTGAACACTAGTAGTCTCTTCAATATTCTCTCCAAGACCTCTAATGATGTTCACAATCTCATTAACTCTCTATATAAAGGATGCCATGGTATATTCTTCATTCATCTTGAGATTTCCAAATTGCCTTCTGTGAGTCTAAAACTTAGCAAGCTTGACCTCTAAGTCTCTTTAAAAATATTCTTTAATTTATCCCATATTTCCTTGGCATATGTACAATGGATTACTTTGGTGAACTCACTCTCTATAAGACCACAAGTGATGGCATTCATTACCTTAGAATTGTTATTAAATAGCTTCTTATCTGCAACACTAGATTGAGAAATAGGAGGAGAAACATAACCATCCAAAACAAATTTGCATACATCAAAGCCTAGGTACATAATGTACGTCCTTATCTTAGTACTCCAAAAATCATAATTAGATCCATTAGACATCAGTGGTTGCTTAGTAGAGAAACTGCCTTACACATTCTAACTAGTCATTGTACCTTGGATCACCTTCAAGATATTAAGTTTTTTCCAATGGACGTGATCTAATATGAATTGTTAGAGGTACAATGACTAAGAGGGGGGGGCATGAATCAATGATCCCAGATATTTTAATTTCAATTGTAGTATTTTAAACTATTAACCAATCAACATATATCAACTTGATCAAGAAGCATTAACAAGATAGATCATACATTCAATGCATACGAAAGATGGAACACATAAGACATAGTTCCTATGGGAAGCCCTCATGGGGGATAAAAACCACTCAAAATGCTGTAACACAAATGGACTATTATCTTATAAGAAATTACAAATAAGATACTGATCAACTCCTTTAGACCAACAAACCTTGATCATATCCTCCTGACCAAAGGTATTTAGTGAAACAAATGTTTCACAATGAGAAACTACCCCTAAGGAAGACCAAGTCCTTTAAATCCTAATTTTAACACCTCCATATTATAAATTATTTATTAAACACCTGATGATGGAACTCTAACTTCTCCACAAATACTCTCTATTTCAAATAGGCCTCTCATATAGGCATGTAAAAATATATTTTCTTCTTCACTCAAGCAGTCCTCATGTGCATAATTAGGTCTCTTTGAATAACTTCAAACTGAAAAAACACTATATTTTCATCATAAATAGGACCTATAGATCATACACATAGTCCTTAATATTCTCTTCTCATCAACCCAACATCTAGGCACTCTTAGGGTAGATACACAAATTTGGGGGACAAAAAAAGTGACACAATGAAGAATAAAAGCATTTTCTATAAAGGGCATACACACTTTTATAAATGGTGTATGCCTTATTTTTTTAAAAACAATGCAAAAATGATAGTGGGTCAGTATTGACCCTCAAGGGCATATTCCCTTTGTATTCCAAAGGGAGTACAAACTTTGTACTACAAAGGACGCACACCCTTTGCAAAGGGTGTACACCATTTTTAGATTGAATTTTTTTTTTTGTAATTCAAGTTACATTGAAATACATGTAATATTATATTGTGTGTGTGTGTGTATGTGTGTGTGTGTGTGTGTGTGTGTGTGTGTGTGTGTGTGTGTGTGTGTGTGTGTGTGTGTGTGTGTGTGTGTGTGTGTGTGTGTGTGTGTGTGTGTGTGTGTGTGTGTGTGTGTGTGTGTGTGTGTGTGTGTGTGTGTGTGTGTGTGTGTGTGTGTGTTGAAATTAGAGGTTGATGTATAAGGGTGTTATAGGATATATTTAGTAAAATAAATGTTAAGTATGAGTTTACATTTAATTTTATATTAAATTTTATATCAAAATTATTTTACTAAATATAATAAATTGAGGCCACTCAACATCTTTTTAAATTGATTAGAGAGTTGTAAGAGTTTCATTTAGAAGTTAGTTTTTCAAATTTCATTCTAGTCAATACTTATTTTTAGAATTTCAAGATCAGAAGATATAATGATAAATGATTTAATGTAGAGTAATTAGGAGAAGTTATCAAAACATTCACTCATGTCTTTTGTTGCCATAACTGATCTCATTTATTAGTTATGTTTGTTCTTGATTTTCCTTGTCTCCATCTAGTTTTCCTCTTTTGATGAGGTCTTAATAGTCACTTTTTATATGTACATTTTCTTTTTACATATTCAAATCACTTTATTTATGGAATTAACCTCTTTGAGGACACTTACTTTTGTCAACTATCTCATTACATTCCTTACTCTCACAAACTTCCCATTATTCTCCCACTACCTTCTTGTTAGGCTTTACACGCATAGGTCTTAAGGACCCAAACCATAATTGGTATCAATAACTCAATATTTAGTCTTTAATGATATTAAATATTCATTTTCCATCTATTTTAACCCCTTTCAATTCTTGGATCGCAACTTACCCTTCATTTCTTCTCACCAAGGTTACTAGGTCTTTTCAAGGCTTGTAGCCTTATTTTCAATCATTTACCTTTGACTATTCAACCTGTCATCTTATCTAAATTTATAATAATACCTTTGGACATAATTTACCACCATTCAACTCCAAATTAATTTACAAAAACCTTTTCTTCCTTTAATTTTTTTTTCTCTCATTAGGATAGGCCTAATTAGGCCTTTTAGGTCTCATTAACAAACAGTCAAATTGTTTATATGGATAGGGAAAATACAACCCAAAAATGCATAAAATATATTTCACCATGTCAATATAAACCAAGCTACTAATTTTTTCCCCTTTTTTATGGTGGGAACTCTTTATAATGGCTAAACCCTAATCCTAGGGTTTTCGAGACCTACACAGACTCGTGATCACTTTAAATTCCATAACATGGAATACACAATGTTTAAAATAATAAAATAACTTTTATTAGTTATGTATTTATTCCCTTCTTGTTTTCCATTAGTCTATAACCCTTATTCTACTTATCACTTATTCAAAACAATAAATATATAGCTAACTATGCATACTTTGATGACTATGCAGGGTATAGGTACACAATAGGGGTTTCTTGAGTACCAAAAAGGTTATCTTACGATTGATAATTCTTATTAAACATTTAAATTCCTCATAAAACTTTTTCATTCTTTTACTCATGCCTTAACAATCTCTTCCTATGATTATATACTCAAACAAGATGCTCACAGTCATAAAGCAATAATGAACCTATAAGAAACATGGGTTTTATGGTGACAACATACAAACTAAGGTTATTATTATTTTATTTAATTACAAATACTTATTATATATTCCATTAATTCCAATAATACATTAATATTATGCCCATTTCTTGGTCAACATATAAATCTTTTTCAATCCTCTAAAATAGGGGTTTTTCTTAACTGAGAAATAAGTTTTTCAAGTTACAATAGACTTGTCACATGTCTACAAACTATATAATATCCTTTAAATATTTATTTCAACATAATGAAATATATTTCAATCACCATACTCTATTATCATCACTTTCTCAACCTTCACTCACATATGTGGCACTCAACACATAAACACGGTCTCATTGACTGTACAACAAGGTTCTCTTCTTATGAAAACTTTGTATATAGATTATATATTTGTATTAAAATAAAAAATATTTATCTCTATAGGGAATAAACATTCATATCTTAATCATCATCTCATCTCATTTATATTTTATGTCTTAAATACCCAAGGATTACCTCATTTTATAACTGTGACAACACCATACAAGGCTTAATGGAATCAATGGTCCATTGTACTCTCAGTATTACCTTGTTTCTTATTTTATCATAGCTAATTTAGGTTTTGTAATTTCTTAACTTGTACAAGTATATATACCACACTAAACTCCAACTCTGTTCTATACAAGACATTCTAATATCTTCTTTTTCATATTGCAACGTCAGTCCTTCTTCGTTGTCTCCACCAATCATCAAATAACCTAAAAATTCACATTAATATGATAAAATTAATGGCCTTAAGGTAATTTAATATAAATTTAAATGATTAAAAACACTCAATATAGTTAATAAAATCAACTTACATGCTTATTTATTCATTGTGTTCAACAAAACATACAATTTTGATCCATTTGGACTATGTTATCATTCACGAGTATTATACAATTTCTTCATTATAATACACTCCTCTATATTCATGGAGATTTCCTCTCCTCTCTATGCCAAACTCTCAAAAAAATTACTCTTTCTTCCCCTTTTCAATGTAGGATCTTTAGTTGGTTATACCAACTTATTTTTCATAACTACCTCAATGTGTGGTTTTGGAACTCATGACAAAATTTAACTTGTCCCCTCATAACCATAGACATATATATGTCTCATAACACTTATTACAATGTTTTATGATCCTTTAAAATAATATTCCCTCTTGACCACCTTTGTGTCATTGGGCCATTCTACACTAAGTGACAACATAGGAATTCTTAAATTCTTGCATTTGAAGGGAAACTTCAATCACTCACATAGAATTATTCATATGACTCTAAAGGAATCCAAGTAACCTTAAATACATGAATTGACCTTGGAAGGTCTCTTGACACACACTAGCTCCAAACTTGACCCACTTTTATCCACTAAAGACCAAAACATGTAATTTTACAACTTTAGCTTGTTGCTCCTACATCACGAGGATAGAAATCCTCTTATGTATGTAATATATCTAGATACCATTTAGGATTACATGTATATTTTAACTACAGAGGTCTTTATAGGCATATTAGGCCAAATTATACCTCTTAATTACTTGATACAAAGAGGTCTATAACTACCTTAATTTTTGGCCTCGTTCAATTCAAAAACTCAATGAAAATATCAAGAGAATGATAAAGACTAATAGTTTTCTTTACACAATCTCAACATACCAATTAGATCACCAAAGTGCCCAAAATGTTGAATAAGTTGTAAGCACTGCTAAAATATTATTTATAAGTGTGTTTGGTTTTGAAAATGTGTTATTAATCTAAGTTCATCAAAGAATTCTTATAAATCCTTATTATGATGTTTGGAGACTATCTCTGAGGATAAGAAACCAATTTCTTTTATTGCTTTCTTAAGAATTAGAATTCAATGGAAACTCTACTCTTTAGGTCTGGATGGCCTAATCTATTTACTTGGAAAGATATTGAATTGGCTTAAATGTCAAATTATTTGAATAACTTTACTTGTAAGTATTCTATAGTGTTTACATAATAACATTGGACCTTCATAAGAGGTTTATACTCAATCAACAAAGTTGGAGATGTATTATACTTTGAGTTTACTAACTTTGCCTTGGAATCTTCTTAACAACCTTGTTCTTGACTTAGAACATGAACTTTAATTAATGGGTCTATCAATATACATAAATCAATATCATATATCATGTAACATATCACATATATATAGTAATGATACAGTCCTTCATACATTACATATACCACATACATGATACTACATTTAGGTATTCAGTCACTCATACATGACATCTTCATGTGGTTATGATATGGTCATTCATATTGGACATGAATGTAGTTGATAGCGCTAGTGCACTCCATTTCCACCTAAACCATTAACCCTAATCCCCTAACCCTTATGCCTAAACACTAAACCTTAAAACCTAAACATTGAAACCTAAACCCTAAACCCCAAATACTAAGCCACAACCCTGAACCATGAACACTAAATAATATACCTTAACCTTATACCCTAAGTCCTAAACCTTGAACCCTTAACCCTAATACATTAGCCCTAAACCAAAAACAACAATCCATAAACCCTAAACTATAGACCCTAAACATATAAACTTAAAACATTAAACTACCAAGACCAAAACCCTAAACCTTAAACCTTAAACCCTAAGTGTGAAACCATAAACCCAAAAGCCTAACCCTAAACACAAATCCCTGAACCCTACAAGATAAAATTTTGATCTCTTGAACCATAAACCATAAATCCCAAACCATTAAACATAAAATGTAGATTATAATCCCTAAGCCATAACACTGAAACTTTAACCCTAAATGCTAATCCCTATCCACTAAACCCTAAGATGTTAATCTTGAACCATCAACCATAAACCTTAAACCCTATATTTTTATAAATTGATATCATCAAAGGATTCTTATAAATATTTATTAAGATGTTTGGAAACTATCTCTAAGGATAAGAAACTAGTTTTCTTTATTGATTTCTTAAGAATTAGAATTCTATGGAAACTCTATTCTTTAGGTTTAGATGGCCTAATCAGCTTACTTGGAAGGATATTAACTTAGCTTAGGTGTCAAATTATTTGAATCACTTTACTTATAATTATTCTATAGTGTTTACATAAAAACATTAGACCTTCATAATAGGTTTATAATCAATCAACAAAGTTGGAGATGTACTATAATTGGAGTTTTCTATCTTTGCCTTGAAATCTTCTTAAAAGCTTTGTTCTCGACATATAAAATTAACTTTAATTAATGGATCTATGAATATACATAAATTAATAACCTAAAACATAAAACCTATAGCATATATATAGTAATAATATAGTCATTCACACATTACATCTACCACATACATGGTACTAAATGTACGTATTCATTCGCTCATACATGACATCTTCTTATAGTCATGATATGGTCACTCATATTGGACATGAATGCAACTAATAACCCTACAAAAATACATTTCCACCTAAACCATTAACCCAAAACCCCTAACCCTAAACACTACACCTTAAACCCTAAACATTGAAAACTAAATCCTAAACCCCAAACCTTAATCCATAAACACTAAATAATATACCTAAACCCTGAACCATTAACCCTAATACATTAACCCTAAACCAAAAACAATAATCCATAAATCCTAAACTATTTAACCTAAACATATAATCATAAAACATTAACCCCTATACTTTATACCCTATACCATAAACCCAAAAACCTAAATGTAATCCCTTAACCCTAAACCATAAACCATAAATCTTAAATCCTAAACCCATACAAACATTACATCTACCCCATACCTAGTAGTACATGTAAGTATTTTGTTAAGCATACATGAAATATTCATGTATTCACATACAATCACTCATACTAGACATAATTATATCTAATCACCTTAGTACACTCCATTTAAACCTAAACCATTAACCCTAAAACCCAATCCCCAAACCCTAAACACTAAAAATCTTTAATTTTAATCCATAAACCTAAACCTTAAACACTATAACCCTTTAAAACTTAACCCTAAAAAATTATCCCTAAGCCCAAAACAATAATACCTAAATCCCAAAATCTAGACCCTAAACATAGAACCATAAAACCTTAAACCCTAGACTCTATATCCCAGACCCTAAGCCATTAACCCTAAATCCCAAACCATAATCTTAAAATTCTAAATCCTAAAATATAAACCATAAAACATTAACCTTATAGGTCCTTAATATTAAATAGTAAATATTAAACATAAAATTCAAAACCATGAACCTTAAACCCTAAACACCAAACCCAAAACCCTAGACCCAAAACCCAAAACCTTGACCCCTAAACTTTTAACACTAAACCCTAATCCTAAAACTCTTAAGAACTAAACCTTAAACCTTGAAATTTAAACCATAAACCATAAACCCAAAACAATAAAACCTCAAATCCAAAACCATAGAGTCTAAATTCTAAAATTGAATAAACCATAAACCTTAAAACCTAAATGCTATAACCCAAATAATCAACTCCAAACACTGATCTATAAACATTGAATCCCAAACCCTTACCCTAAAACCTTGAAAATTAAAACTAAATGACAAAAACTAAACACAGATTATGGATACCACACTAAAAAGGAATGATATATTCATCTCAACCCCATCTCCACTTTCCTATCATACTTCCCACATAAGCACAAATATTTCAATGCAAGGAAAAAACATGTCATAACAAATTTAGTGGCATAAATGCTAATAATTTATGCTCATGACCCACATCATTCTTTGAGAATAAATCAAAAATATGAGAAGATCTCAATGATCTAACCCTTTCGCTCAAGGATTTGGAAATAACTGTCTAAAAGAAGGATTTCACCTCATACGAAGCAAGTGTAAATAGGTAATGTTTTTAATCTATCATAATTTTTCAGCATCCCTCGTCATTCAAAATGAATTTTTTCCATACAAGTACAAATAGTATATTATCTTATTTTCACCATGCAAATCATTCAATAATATCCCTATAGTAATCCATCATGACCCTATCTAATCTATGAGACATGAATGAGAATAATCACCCTAGTACACTCCAATCAAAAAAAAGGAATTGAAACACCATTAAAGATTCATCTAAAATATATATTTTTAAGTCTCAAACAAATTTATACTAACTACTAGATTAGAACACACTCTAATAGATGAGGTAATGACTAGAGATGATGATAGAGTGATTAGGTATGATGAGTGATAATGAGGGAATTGTTAAGGGCATTTATGGATGAGAATAGATGAGGAGGGGGTGATTAAGGATGATTAAGGATGATTAAGGATGATGAGGGTTGATGAGGGATCTAATGAAATATGATGAAGGATTGACTAGGGATGATAAGAAATGATGATGGTTATTAAGGGAGTTATTAGGGATGATGAGGGATGATGAGAGTGTGACCAGGGATGATGCTCGAGATGATGAGAGAGTGATTAGGTATAATCCAGTTTGATGAATTTTGATGACTTGGAGTGTTTATGGATGATAATTGACAATGAGGGATGATGAAGTATGATGAGGGAGTGACTAAGGATGATGAGGTTTGATGGAATGATTATTAATAATAAATTATGATGATAGCCAATGAGGGAGTGATTAGGGATAATGTGGGACAATGAGAACTGGTGAGAGAATGAATAGGGATGATAAGTGAATATGAGGGTTAATGAGGGCATGATTAGGGATGATGAGGATTAATAAGGTAGTGTCCTATCTAAATTTGGAGTGCTAGAATAGGACTTTGTTCGACATGACTTTAGAATAATGCATGACATTAGAATTGAATAATGCATGGATTGACCATCTATCTGACATTTGTTATAGAGTGAATGCTATATTTTTAGATTGAATTTGAATGGTGTGTTATTTTATTCTACTTCAAATAGAGTCTATTATGGTGATTACCTAAATTCATGTCAAGTATAAGTTATCATATCATGATTACATGTAGATGTCATGTATGAGTGAATGCATGCATATATGTAATAGGTATGTGATAGATGTCATGTATGATTGATTGGATCATGACTATAGGTATGTTACAAGTTACATTATACATGGTATTCATTTATGCATATTGATAGACCTAATGATTGAAAAATCCATAAATAATTTAAGAATCCACCTTTAAGCTTAGGTATTCAATCGGGTAGGGCATACTCAAGTAGCTAAAGTAGGTAGGGCATACTCAATTAGGTGAAATATGAGGCATAATCAATGGTGTATATCTAGTACATATGTAACATGATTTATAACCTTGTTTCTCATTCTATCTTGTGATCCTAAAATTCTAAAAACTAAGTGTTGGATGGAATGGAATTTGAAAAACTAACTTCTAAATGATAACTCCTATAGCTCTGTAATCAATTTTAGAAGATGCTGAGTGGCCCTAATTGTCTTTATCCAGAGGATTTTCACTCTTTATATGGTTTGGAATATATTTATCCATGATTATCCCATCGTGATAATCTCTTATTAATAATATTCAAATTATGGTTTTTTACCACCATAATTTATCAAAATATTATTAATATCTTATGCATGCTATTAATTTTCCATGTGATGTATTAAATCCTCCATTTAAATATCTTATGTATGGTTATTTAATTATTCCATTAAATATATATATATATATATATATATATATATATATATATATTAAAAACATTAGTACACACTTTATTCCTTTTTCCCACTTTAAAAGGGATGGATTTTGGTTTACGTGGAAATGTTATGGGATATATTTTGCATGGATATGTTTTGATAAACTCTTGACATGAACTTATCCTTATATCTTTGTTTGGCGCTAAAGTTACCTGTATCCACCTTTTATTTCTTGTGTGGACAAAAATTGTTGGAAATTTTGGATGGGGTGTATTTGTTTACATGGAGATATTTTAGGAAAGTTTATCTTCATATTGTTTTATTTGGTATTAAACTCCCACATTTTACCAAAGTGGATGTCCAACTAAAATTAAAAATGATTTGTGGATATTTACATGGATATGTTTTTAATAAATAATCTTTTGGCATGCTTTACCTTGGCAGCATATCTTTCCTCCCATGTAGAATCCAACCCACTTCAATTTTGATGGTAATGTGGAATGTTATTTATGGGAATTATTTTGATAAATTAAGTATGGAGTTTCAACCTCCTATAAATTATAGGATTCATTCCTGAAATAAAAAATTCAATGCCATGTTGTTAAGATGAATTTCTGATTCTCAAAAATGGTTAGTGCCCAGCCAATGTATGAAAGCTGGGGAAAACTAGAAAACATTGCCTAACATAGATCTGTTAGTCAATGCCCAAGAAATGCCATGGAGGCATTGTGAAATATAAACTATAAGTGTTTTTATAGAGGTAGTGGTGGATTATGCATAGAGGGAACAATGTATGAGAATATATATAGGTGTGTATTTTTTGGGTACAGAGGCTATGTATTTATTTTAGTACAGAAGTTATGTATTGTTTGGTATAAAGGTAAAATCTTTTTTTTTAATCTATGTAAATTACAAAGAAGGATTTGTGTAAACCATAAGGTAGTTTATAAACCTTTTGAGAGTGTTTTCCTCCTTGAAGAGAGAAAAATTTCCCATTCCAGAGATATATATTTGTAGGTGATCTTTTGGAGACGAAGGATGTTTGTGATCTATCATCTGAGTTCTTTAGAGGTTGATCAACCAATTACAAATTATTTAGAGATGTAAGTTTAATTATTGTAGTTGTATCTTATTTAAATGGAACAGTTCAAATGAACCTAGGGACGTAGATAATTGGTGAACCCTGCAAATAATCTTTGGTCTCTATTTTATTTTTAGTTTTCCATTATTATCAGTTTTTATAATATTATTGATATTTTGGAAAATAAATTATGAGAATTAATTAAAAGATTACTTTAGAAAGATAAAATATTTATTGAAGGTTGTAAATGAACAATAGAGTTATATGAGTTTACCAAATCACTCATATTCAAAATTATTTAGACAATTTTTACATTCTAATTTAAAAAGATCAATTTAATTTAAATAAATTCTAGAAATTGATTTTTTTATATTAAACCAATTTTTTTAATAAAATAGTATTTATTAATAGGGGCTAATTATGTTCATAGATTAGTTTGAGTATTAAATCCATTTCCTATTTTATTTTATCGAAAAATTGAGAATTTTTGCAACCAATTCTATTTTAATTAAGGATTTGAGAATTTTTATATCCATTTGAAAAACTGTAAGATTTATTTATAGGGGTAAATTTAGTTTTTAGATCAATTTTGGTATCAGAGTAGTTATAATGTAGAGATTAGCTTCTAATTCAGTAAAAATTTGAATTCAGATTCATTATTGGTTGGATTCTTCCATACTTGTTTATTTTATTTGTAGTGTTGGAAGTACAAGTTGTTTACAGGAGCAATAAACCACGAGCAAGTTATCCAAATAAGATAAAATTGATGAGCTCAAAGCACTTAATGTGTATATTTAAGAAGATAACTATTTCCTAAGAGCAAACTTTTATTCCTTGGAAGAGGAGATTGAAAGGTTCAAAAAAGAGTTGCAATCCAACGATGAGCTCTTGTCAAGTTTTCAAAATGATGATAGCATGAAAGATAAAAATAAGTACATTATGCATATATGAAATTCCTCTCTTACAAGTTCACAAATAAATTTGTTAAGCACTATAAGTGAATTTGAGTCACCAGTTACTTTCCCTTTCCGTCATGAATCTAATGAAAAGGATTTTTGTAAGTTTGAACAACATACTAGAGGTATAGGTTCAAAATTACATGTTAAAATGGGATATAATGGAAAAGGCCTTGGAAAATATGGAAAATGAATTATTAACCCCATTCAAGTAGAGGATAATCCTCATTGTGTAGTTTTGGGATACATATATATTATTCAAAATGAAACAAGTGAATGTTCTAAGAAAGCAGAAGTAAGAGGTGCTACAAAGAAATGTAAACCATCTCAAATGGAAGGTAAAACACATTATTTTAATTAAAATTACAATAATGTGGATTATAATTCTACTAAACAACATAAATATTTCAACATTCTTTTCTATTATGGTACACAAAATTTGTGGTATGTTTATCCATGCAATTTTTTTGGATTGTCTAATTACTGTGTATCCAAATGCTAGAAACATAAATCTTTGTTAGGGAATATTTCTAAATACCAATCTCTTAGTCAGTGTTCAAAGAATGGCATTAAGAGTATGTTTTCCAAAAAAGTGGACAAACATTTTTTTACTCATTATAACAAGAAAGGACATGAGGTTAATAGTTGTTGGTAGCTTCATCCTAAACAACATTGGAGAGTTTTGAAAAATGAAATCATTGTTAAACCAATAGTTTTAGATATAACCCATGCATAAACTTAGGTAAAATATAAGGATAATCCAATTAAGCGGTTTGGAAAACAATTCTTTAGTTTCATGTTTTCATAGTTGTGATAGTTTATTAGCATGCAAATGTTCAAAGAAGTTTTCGAATACCATTGAAAGGAATATATTTTAGTTTTGAATAATTTTTGGAGCTACCAGCTATGAGGAAATCTGAGTGATAGGTTTATCATACTTGTATTATTTTCTCATATTTATGGTTTTGCTAAGAACTATTTATTCTTTTAAATGGGTTTTTGAGTTCCTAATGCATTGGTAAAGGAATTAACTCATATTTAAACTTGGAGATATTCCCAAATTATTTAAGTTTGGAATATGGTTTATTGGAGTAACCTTTAGAGAAAAACTAAGTGACAGGTTTATCATACTTAGATTATTTTCTAACATTTGGGTTTTTGTAAAAACTTCATTTTTAAATCTTGACAATAATATATGCATATTTTATGGGGCATGATCAGCATGTCTATTTGTAAAAATTTACATTTCAATATATGGTTAAAATAAGCATGTATATTTATTACACTAGCTGGTTTATAGTTGTGCTTGGTGATCTTTTTGTAGTGAATGGTAGATTCACCATATTGAAGATGTGACATTTGAGTAGGTAGTTTACTTCTATCTATAATCTAGAAATGGGTAGATATTTCTTTCACTAGCATTTTAGGGATTTAGTTTGATTTTTGAAATGTTACCATTATATTTTGTAGTTATATTTTGTAGAGTCAACCGTTTACAAATTTAAATAGTGATTTGATCTTTTGAGGACCAAAAAAATCTTATTAGGGAGCTTTGATTTCAAGGATTTTCACTCTTTTTATGGTTCAAAAAATATTTATCCATGATTATCCCATCGTGATAATATTTTATTAATAATATTCAAATTATGGTTTTTTCCCACCATAATATATCAAAAATATTATTAATATCTTATGCATGGTATTAATTTACCATACGATATATTAAATCCTCCATTTAAATATCTTATCTATGGTTATTTAATTATTCCATTGGATATTTAAATAAAATCCTAAATATTAATATTACATGTGGGAGTGGATGGTAATTCATGGTTTTTTTAATAAAAAAAATGTGGATATTGTTTTTTTTTTTAAATATTCAAAACATTATTCCACATGTCATTCCTTTTCCCCACTTTAAAAGGGATGGATTTTGGTTTAAGTGGAAATGTTATGGGATATATTTTGCATGGAGATGTTTTGATAAACTCTTGACATGCACATATCCTTATATATTTATTTGGAATTAAATTTAAATGCATCCACCTTTTTTCTCCTACATGGACAAAAATGGTTGGCAGTTTTGGATCAGGCATATTTGTTTGCATGGAGATATTTTAGTAAACTTTATCTTCATATTATTATTTTTGGTGTTAAACTCCCACCTTTTACTAACATTTATGTCAAATAAAAAGGAGAAATGCTTGGTGGAAATTTACATGGATATGTTTTTAATAAGCAATCTTTTGTATTGCTTTACCTTGGCGTCATCTCTTTCCTCCCACGTAGAATCCTACCCACTTTAGTTTTGGTGGTAATGTGAAATGTTTAATATGGGAAGTGTTTTGATAAATTAAGCATGGAGTTTCAACCTCTCATAAATTATGAGATTCATTCCTGAAATAAGAAATTCGATGCCATGATATTATGATGAATTCCCATTTCATAAATGGTTAGTGGCCAACCAATGTACGAAGGCTGGGAAAAACTAAAAAGCATTGTTCAGCATAGATCTATTAGCTGATGCCCAGCCAATGCCATGGAGGCATTGAGAAATATAAACTGTAGGTGTTTTTATAAATGTAGTGGTGGATTTTTCACAGAGGGAACAATGTATGAGAATATACAGAGGTGTGTATTATTTTATGGTACAAAGGTGGTGTATTTTTTGGTACATAGGTAGAATCTTTTTTTTAATCTCTATAAATTACAAAGATGCATTTTTTAAAACTAAAAGGTAGTATATAAACCTTTTGAGAGTGTTCACATCCTTGAAGAGAGATAAATTACCTGTTTCAAAGAGATATATTTGTAGGTGATCTTTTGGAAACAAAAGATGTTTGTGATCTGTGATCTGAGTTCTCCATAGGTTGATCAACCAATTGAATTTTATTTAGGGATGTAATATTAATCATTGTATTTATATCTTATTTAAATTTAATGGTTCAAATGAACTCAGGGATGTAGTTAATTGGTAAAACCCATAAATAATCTTTGGTCTCTATTTTATTTTTAGTTTTCTACTATTATCAGTTTTTATATTATTATTGATATTTTAAAAAATTAATATGATGAATTAGTTAAGATATTATTTTACATAGATAAAATATTTATTGAATGTTGTAAATGAAAAATAGAGCTATATGCGTTTACCAAAGAACTCATATGTAGAATTGCTCAGACAATTTTTACATTCTGATTAAAAAGTCAGCTTTATTTAAATAAATTCTATAAAATTATTTTTTAATATTAAAATCCAATTTTTTTAATAAAATAATATGTATTAGTAGGGGATAATTACTATTCATAAATCAATCTAAATATTAAATCCATTTTATACTTTTTTTAATCGAGAAATTGAGAAATTCCACAACCAATTCTAATTTAATTAAGGAATTGAGAATTTCAGTATCCATTTGAAAAACTATGATTTATCTATAGGGGTAAATCTAAATTTTTGGATCATTTTTATATTTAGTAAAATAATATTAAGTATAATAATGTAAAAGGTAATATAAAATCAAATGTAAACTTATATTTAACATTTATTTCACTAAATATATACTTGTAAAACATCAAACATGGCAACAATAATTACAGTCCAAGGTTCTTAACAATAACCTTTAATTGAAAAATAAAAAATAATATATATATATATATATATATATTATAAAAATTAATAAAAAATAATCTCAATAATATTCAACATTCACCTATCTATATATGAAATTTCATAAAAAACTTCAATTGTTTACTCAAAAAATGTGTGTTCATACACATGCACTTTCCTTATCTTTTTACAAAAAATGACCAACCTATTGTCATAAATGCATCTATTTTTCACTTTTTTATCATTTGGGTATTGGAAAAAATTATATATTTAGAAACTGTATTCAAAATGTCACAATTCATATTTTTATGTCATTGTCAAATTCCTTTTTGAAGTGTCTCTAATATTCTCTCCAAGATCAACTATTATTATTTTCAAAAAAAAAATGTGTCACTTTATACCCCCCCCCCACATTTTATCCCCCATTATCATACATCACCCCCTCACTCTCCTCTTCTTTCATTCACACTCTAACTCTGTCACAAACAAGTCTCACTCAAAAGCCTAGAAACCATATCATTTGGTTCCACATTTTATAGAGAAATCATGAATACATAAGATCACAATATTTCCTTGTTAGCCACAAAACATGCCTTTGCCCTTAAAGCATCCCAATGGGTCACACATATGAAGCTACACCTTTTAATAAGGCCCTTGTATCTCTTATAGGTCTCATGTAGACCTATTTACCCACTAAGCACACTATCAAACAAAATAAGAACACATGACCAATTTAAAATACATAGGTCCACTCCTTATATACCCTACGACATCCTAAAATGATCATAGTCATCTTAGCTCAAATATACGTATCCTCAAATAACTCAAAGAAAAAACCTATACATCGTAACACCATTATCAAACATATAGTTAACTTTTTAATCATTTTCAATACTTAAGATAGATTAATCACACCTCTAAAATACTCATAGAGCATCCTCATGGAGTCTACAACACTCTCCAATAGTTAAATCACCATGAAACATCGAAACAACATCTACATAAGCTCAAATATCCTTCTCAAGTCACTTACAAAACATAGATAAAAACATAGATAACTTTAGATATAAATATATTTATCTATATACACTTTCATATCTTCATGTCTATATTGTCAAATGTATCTTGGAGTCCTCTACCACTTTGCATTTTACTACATGAGAAAAATATGTCTAAATCAAAATTTATGGCCCAAAGACTAGACACTGGTATTTACATTATCAAATTCAAATATTCAAATGGTAACAGTCATAGTTAAACCTTGAACATAATGCTCACATATCATGTCTTTTAAGCTCAGATCAAATACGCTCTATCAATCTTGTTTAATATTTAACATATAGGTGTCAATTCTCAAATGTTAAACCTATGTCAATTTAACCTTATCTTTTGAAATCTTGAAATGTTGACTCAATGTGATCCATCAATCTCTATGGATCAACCAGGGCTTTAATGATCAATGCTCACCATTAAATCAATCTATATGAATTCCCACTTATCATTGGATCGTTATCCTATACCTTTACTCAATTGCTAAACATCACGCACCTGCCCTCATCTTGGTGCTTCCTAACTTCTTGGAGCAACATGCACCATCGATCTTGCTCAACATTTAACTCTCAAAAATTGACTATGAGAACCTTTTCAATAAGGCTGAGTAGCCATTTTTTAACCTTGATAACTTCTTCTATGCTTTGATGCATGATCTCAAATTTGGACCAGATGATCTCTTCACATAGGAGAATCATGTGTCACACTACTCCTAAAACAGTCATGTAAACAAGATATAGTTCTATTAAAATGCATTCTTAAAAACTTTTATCATAGAGCCAACTATGTTAAAAACCTACATGAGAGGCCAACTTTGAGAAATCATAACTTTTTCCACGCTTCAGTGCATGATCTTAAATTTAGAAAAAATAAACTATGCTCAAAACTAAACAAACCCATATGATCAATTTCTTTTGAGAATTTCACACGTGAGATAAATAACACCATCAAAATTCTCACTCAACTCTTTCTACCACATTGCAAATTTGGCTGTGGGAAAACATTGATAAAAATCCTCAGAGTTCAACTTTACACCCTCATATCTTTAGCCATGATTTGACACATGACTTTACATATCATGCATAAAAACTATAGAATAATTTGAACACAACCATATGACCAAATCCCCTTGACTCATCCACATATGGTAATGGTGGGATCAACAAATTACCTACTTAGATTTTCTGCCACTGTACCCAAAGTGTCTAGATGAAAACTATAGACAACCAAATGAATTCCACTTTAACAGACAAGATATATAATTTAAAAAAACATCTTATAGGACCCATTTTACATGCTCAATACTCTATATTCATCCCTAATCATCTATAGCAATACCAAAACTTAAGAACAACCAAGCTAATTTTAGGCACATTGCACACTTTGTCATTGTCACTTAGTATATCAAATCACTTCAGCCATAAACCAAGACACCTCCATGACATCACCATGATATAATTAACAACTTTCCAACAATTACGGACCATCAAACATGAGATTATGGCCATGAACTGGAATCTCATTATGAATACTAGCAACCACAAAGTGCACTCAGTCCAACTCTTCTCCTTATATCCATACCAAGTGCAAACCGTTTGACCTTGTTGACATAACTAATAGAGTGATGATAGAGAGATTAAAAGAAATTATTTTTGGGACTATTGGAATTTATTGAACTTTGAAAATACCTTTGGGGATCTCAATAGACCTTACATAAGTCTTCACACGTGCCAGATCTATTATGCAGTCTATAAAACTACATAAAACTACCCATTTTATAGTTGATCTCCTTCTTTGTTTATGGAGCCCAAATTTTTTGATTTTCAAAACTAGATATGACACTTACCTGACATCAGTCGTATTATCCTACTAATTGACAAATTTGTATTGTGATAGGAAAGCATATAATTCATTTTTATGAAAAAGGTAAAACATATTATATAACCTTCAAAATGTGACTAGACGTCTATTAGGACCGTTTTAACCATGTTCAAACCTATAATACCTCATAACAAGTTGAATATACAAGAGGGTTTGACCAAATTTGACCTAGGGTCAAATTTAGTCCACATTTTGGTGATTTCTTAGGGGTAGCATGCCTGTTATGCTAAGAACCAGTTGCCTTATCCTATCTTTTGGAAATGGAGTCACCCATACACTATAAATAACATTCATAATCCTATAAATAGACCATAAACTCACAACACAAAATAATGAAATAAAAACATAAAATAAGAAACCAAAGCACATACTTGTGCCCTCATGAACTATTAGGGAAAACACACATCAACTCAAAGGAAAACATACACCTATCCTAATATGTATAATACTTCAAAACACTTGAGGTGAAATATATATTCTTAGTTTCTTCAACCAAGGTCAAATATAATGCTTCTTGGATCACTACTTCTCCAAGAAAACAAACTCTCATATGATGCATACTTGTCAATTAACACTTGCTTATATACATAGTCAAATGAATTACTGTGGTTATATCTTCTATTGATTGCAAGTGTGTCACTTGGAGTTCTCAAGAATACTCCATCTAGATTTTCAAGAGGTTTATTTGATATCGTAGCTTTATTGAACTTTTTCATGTCCAATTGACACCTCTCAAACTAAATATTGGGAGTCATCAAAGCCTTCTCAACTTCAAGTGCCTTTGGAACATGACACGCTTGTTGTTGTACATCATCAAGACATTATTCTTTGTGCTCATCAAACACTTCATGGCTTGATAATGTTATTTTGTTTTTGGTAGAGACACCAAACCTTCCTTATGCTAATTAGGTGCATGTTTGTCTTTCATATATCTTAGCTTGGACTAGGTATCAAACTAAATATTTGATAACCAAACAAGAAAAAAATGCACCTAATGAGCATAAGGAAGAGTTTGGTGTCTCTACCAGGAAATAAACAACCTTGGTAAACAATTAAGTGTTGTATGATCACAAAAAATACTATCTTTATGACTTACAATAGCAAGCATATCATGTCCCAAAGGCACTTGAAGTTGATAACGCTTTGATGATTCCCAAAATTTAGTTTGACAGGTGTCAATTGGACATGACAAAGTTAAATAAATATTAAAACTCAAATAAATATCTTGGAAATATATATGGAGTGTTCTTGAGGGCTCTAAGTGACACACTTATAGTCAATAGAATATCTAAACATGGTATGTAATTTGACTATCTACATAAGAAAGTATTCACTGAAAAGTATGCATCATATGAGAATTTGTTTTATTGGAGCATTAGTGATGAAATAATCATTATATTTTACCCTATTAGAATTAATGAAAAAGATATATTTCACCTCAAGTGTTTTGATATATTATACATATATGGATAGGTGTGTGTTTTCCATTGAGTTGGTGTGTGTTTTCCTTTGAGTTGGTGTGCATTTTCCATACGTGTTCATAAGAGAAAAAGTGTGTGCTTTGGTTTCTTACTTTGTGTGTTTGTTACCTTATTATGTGTGGTGTGATTTTTTAGTCTACTCATAGGATTATCAGTGTCATTTTTATTTTATGGGTGACTCCATTGCCCAAGGATAGGAGAAGGCAATTGGTCCTTAGTATAGCAGGCATGATACCCCTAGAAAAACACCAAAACATTGACTAAATTTGTTCTTAGGTCAAATTTGGTGAAACCCCATTTCATATTAAAGTTGTGATGAGGTCTTATAGGTTTGAACATGGTCATAAGAGAGGTGTAGTCACATTTTTAAGGTCACATAATATGTTTTACCTTGGTCATATTTATCATTTGTATTAAAGTCATTTTATCTGACTTTTTGGTCATAAAAATGAATTGTACATTTTATTATCATAATAAAAATATGTAAAGAGGTAGTCTAATTTGTCTGATTTTAATTAAATGTCAAATTTATTTTTGAAACTAAAAAAATCTAGGCTCAACGTACAAATAAGGAGATCAACTACAAAATGGGTAGTTTTAGGCAGTTGTATAGACTGCATAAGAAAGCTGGTATATGTGAAGACTATTTTAAGGTCTTTTGAGATCCTTATAGGTATTTCAAAATTTCAAGAAGCTTAAATATAAAAAAATGGCTAAAATTAGTCTCTCTCTCTCTTTCATCACTATCTTGGGTAGGTCAACAAGGTCAAATGGTTTGCAGTTGGTACAGACAGAAGGAAAAGAGTTGGATTGAGAGAAATTGGTGGGTGTTAGTAATCCTTATGAGCTTAAAATTCATGGTCATAGTCTTAGGTTTAAATTTTTGTACTATATTAATAATCACTAAGATTTTTAGTGACTCTAAACTACTTATGAATCCCCAATGCCTTTGGTTTTCTTCTCTATTTGCATTGATATGAGTAAACCAAAAAATATATATGGTATTATAAAATATTTCCACTCATTTCATGATTGAATTTAACTATTTAGAATGTGTAGACATGGAAGGATTATCAAAATCACTCCTTCTACTAGGAATTGAACATAGTGATGGCTTACAAAACAGTGTCGAGATAAGTTGTAGGTGGTGTGAGGTTGATGTTTGTAAAATAACTTAAGATGAATATGAACCTTAGTATAATGTATTATCTAACCCCTAGTTTATCTTGCAAGAAAACCTAGTTTGAGGTCATATTGGATCTATATCTTCACTATCATATAGGTAGAATGCATATTTAATATGTATGCCAAAGATAATTTGAGGTGTCAATGATCTTTGGGAGAGCCAAGTTGTATAATTTGTGATAGGTATCCACCATATTTAAGGTATATAATGTATTAAATGTTTCCATCATCTCCATGAAGAGAGTTAGGATCTTCAAATAGTGAGACTAATTACCATAGTCAGACCTAGATGGAGGCCTATAGAAGTTAAGATACTTATATAGTCTCACTTTGGTCAAATTAATAGGGGAAGTGTCCTCTGTTTTGTCTCAAACAAAAGGCACTTCACAATAAACTCAACTTGTAGACCTATAGTGCATGAATGATAAAAGGATGCGAGGAAGAGTCTTAATACACTATAGGAAGATGATTAGATTTGTATTGAAGGTGAAAGTATATATAAAAGGTCCTAAAACCATTAAAACCACTCAGAAGTGGCCATACACATAGATACAAAGTCTAGGCCTATAACTTTACATAGACCCTCATGATGTATAAAGTCATTCATATGACTATGTGATCTCTCAAATAAACTTGAAGCCCTTCAAGGAAGACTTGAGGATGGATTAGATCTAGTTTTTTGTAGAGATAAACCCAAATTGGTCATTTTTGGCCTAAATATGTCTCAAGGGTACTCAAAATGCTAAGTAGAAGCTAAAGAGACAACTTCCTTTGCTCATATCTATATGTATGTTGTTCATGGTGCCTAAATCATATAGGGGTAGTTGAGGGGGATACTAAACTTGATCTTAGTGGAATTAGATCAAGGATTGAACATCTATCTTTTATGAATCAATGTTAAGAACCCACATGACTTAAAACCCTTGTATGAACCCGATGGAGAGAAAATGAAGAGATATGCATCTAGAAGTGTAAAATTGGCATTGAAATTATTTTACACCTATCTTTAACTACCTCAAGATCTTTGACACTTCGTTATTCCATACTATCACTTATATGGATAGGTCATATTCAGTGTTTTTGCAGGATTTGGGTTGAGTTGAAGGTATAGAAAGGAACTAAAAAATGAATGCCATTGTGAAAGGTGAGTAGGTACTTATTCTAATTACCCATAATAATCTTTCACTTCAATGATGTGTAAAACCCTTCTTCTAATTTGTTTCATATATGAAGTCTTGAATAAGATAGTAAGAAGAAATGTGACTATCAAAGTGTGATAGTTTGAAGTGTGATACTAAGTGTCTTGAGGTTTATTTGATAGACCAGAAGACAAATAGGTCTTGAAAATATGTCCTATATCCATAAAATGAATCTCTATGAGTATGTGTAAGCCACCTAAGTGAAAAGTGTATAAATTAGGCCTAGAGGGCTAGTGAATAGTTCCAATAAAGTGAGTGACAAGCGGTGCATAGAAATTCATTAGTTAGATAGGTGTACATGATTGTCACCATTTCATTTCCAACTTCCTAATTAAGATATCATGTTTCAAGGACTTATATATCAATTTCAAAAAATTGAATGAACTCTTCATCATTAAAGCAGTTTCAAAGAAAGACATAAAGATCTGTATGCCAACTTTAGGAGATTTATCCATTTCTTATGGACACTTGTCCAAGAGAACTTCATAACCTATTTTCCACTTCATTATCTTTCATTATAACTAATTTTAAAGTCTTGAAACTTGTCCTTGTGACTCTTTAACTTCACTTCTTCTCTCTCATCTCATATACTCTATATATACAAGCCATTTTGGCATTATAAAGGAATCCCTAATTAGTATGGCAAAGCCCTGTTGCTTTGACATCTTATTTTACCTTGGAATAAAGTTATAAGTTTGATTTTGTCTCTACAACTCTTGCTTGAGTATGTCAAGTAATTTATTTGGATGTTAAGTGATGAATGTCTTCTCCTTTCTTTCATTTTTCTCTCGTATGCATTGTGTGAGAAGTAACATCTCTTCTAATAGGTTTCATGAGGTGTATGTGTTTTTTAAGTGTGTTTTGAAGTGTGAGAGAAACTACTAGTGTCTAGTATCATACCCCATTTTCACCCACCTCTAGATATGCATAGTAATCTACCTCCATGATAAATACTTATGCTAGAATAAAATTGAGTGAAGATCAATTTTAACACTCTTATTTCTTAGTGAAAATGCAAGTGTGTTTTATGGACTTATCTTTCATGTATCAACTTCATTAGTTTAGGTTGATTTATGTTTCCTTATTCCATTTTGAACCCAAATAGTGATTATCCTAGTGTAGTGTGTGAGCCTAAAAGATAGATCAGGGAGCTAGCAATTTCAAATGTAGAGATATATATCTTGTAGTAGATTACCTATATATAGAGATAGTTCCATGTTATCCCAAATATGAAATATTCTCTAAGAATTATCTAGGGTGAAAATTTGGGCTATAAAATGTATCATATGAGAACTTGATATTATTGAGACAAAATGATTGTTCAAATAGAATAATACCCTAAACAAGACCCTACTCAGCTTTATTAGATAGATGGTATCCCCAAGCTTCTATAAAAAGAACACAAAGAGTTAGGGTGAGAGGGAAACCTTGACTTACGGATTTGTTATGCCTATTATTCACACCCCTCAATTTTTTCCAAAAATAATACTTTTTCTGCCATGGAGATGACTCAATCATGAAATTTATA
>JARHVA010006983.1:130000-267500 GCA_037957365.1 Torreya grandis
AATTAACTAAGGTTAGTTATAAATTATTCTTCAACTAAATTTGAAGCATAAAAGGAGATCAATGATTCATTTGAAGAGAAAGAACAATACATGTATTGAAGACTTATACATTTTGTGAAGTCAATCATTCATCTCTCTTTTCTATGCAACTTCTCTGAGATAGTATGACTTTTGTAAATATACCCAATGGTACTTTTTCTGATGGTTGAGTAATTGATTAGGAAACACAAGTATATCCAATTTTTATATTATCATTTATAACAGATTGTTTGAAGTTTCTCAATTCTAATATCTTTTGATGATTGTTATTACAGTCCTATGTATAGAATCCATGTATTCAACCCAAATAATGATGAAAACCTCACTCTTTAGGATATTTCATTGATCTATTTTGATTTTAAAAGTTATATTTCAAGTATGTATAAAGAAAGATCTTGGTTTCTCAAATAAAATCTATCTTTTCTGCTAAGATGACTCTCTTTTGAGAATCACAAATTCTATTGTACTTTAAATTGATTCTGATTTTAATATAGTTTATTTTCATTTTAAATTAATATTTAATTAGTCTAGTTTCTATTCCCATTTCTTTAGATTTTTTTGGTTTTCTTTTTTTTTTAATTTATTTTCTTAGATCATTTACTTTCTTAAAATACATTTTCTTGTTTATTTTTCTTAAAATAGATTTTTTTTTAGTTAGTTCTTCTTATAGTTTTAATACAGTTTAAGGTTTTCTTATTAGACTTTAATAGATTTAATTTTTAAGTTTAATCTTAGTTTTAGATTAGAATTTAAATTTATTTAGATCTTAGATTAATAGTTTATAATTCTACTTCAGATTTAGTTTATTTCCATTTTCTATTCATTTTAGATTATCTATTTACCCTTTTGATTTGTTCTCAAACTCCTTTTTTAATTAATTCTTAGATTCTCTGATTTGTTTAGTCATTCGTTCTTTTCTAATTTAACATTTTTTGTTGTTTAGGATTTTTTTTTTAATGGTTTGTTATCTTCTCTTAAGTCAATTTTTTTTATGTTTGCTTTTCTTAGTTAGTTTGTTCAATTTTATGTCTCTTTGAGTTACTTCCTATGTGAATACTAGCTTGATTAAAGATATACTTATCTTGATTAATCTCAAATCTATTTTAGTTTATGTTATTGGTTTATCTTAAGACTATTTTAAAGATATTGTAACAAGAATACAATATACTACTTGAAATATATTATTTCACTAAATCAGATTTCTTTCCTTCAAGAGATTAGCTAATTAATAGGCTTTCTCTATTAGATAGGATAGATTACATATCTATATCTAAACTGATTCATTATTATATAAAGATTATTTCTAAAATTATAATGGAATAAGTTACATTTGATAACTTATTTATTATTTCCCAGAACATTTAAAAAACCTCTTGCATCTTTAGGATTGTATTTGAACTTTTAGAACCCCATGATTAGATTGGTATGATTCTAACATAACCTTCATGATAGGCTAAAGTGTTGATTAGTTGATGTTACAATTTTTATTGTCAACAAATTTGGCAATTCTACTGGAGATTTTGTTCAAAAATATCATTTATTTTAAGTTGTATTTTCTTCTTGTTCATGGTACTTGGAAGACAACATCCTCTTATTATCCAACCTAGAATTGATATTGTCGATGATCAAGTTGATGTTATTTTTAATATAACATGTTATGCATGGTATAATCATCCTAAAAGTATTCAACAATTCATTCAAATCATAAATGAAGAAGAAGAGATTATAGAATTTGAAATTAATTGGTATTCTAATCTTACTCATGAGACTCAACAAGACATTATTAATATAAATAAAAGAATTTAGGAGGATAGATCTAGAGTTTTAGTTGTTAATCCTAATCATAAAATTCATTTTTTTCTAATTCTTTTCTATGTGGTGATTTTTTTTAGCCTTCTGAACATGCTATTACAAATATACAACTTAATCAAGTTAATTAAGTTCATGATAATCAATTTGTTTATGTAGAAATTGTATACACATAATATTTTCAAAATTTTATTGATTACTGACACTTTATATCTTTCAAGAACCTATTGAGTCTTAATCTCTCTAAGTGCATGCCTTAAGGGGTGCACTGGAAAAGGGGTGGGCAGACCATCGATGCTTCATAAGATTGTTGTCCCTTTTACCACTTGTCATCTACACACTTGTCTCCTAAAACCATTAACCATAAGCTTATTCTTCTTAGTCCTACCTCCTCTAGTCTTTTTCCTCTTTCTATCCTCTTTTTCTTGACTTAACACCCTTTTGGATAGTTGATTGTATTAGGTTGATTGGGTCAACCTAGTATAATTTAGAGGTATTTTTCACTTTCTTGGCTTATTAGCCTTTCGACTGACCTAGCTCAGACCTAGTGGTTTGTCCCCAAAAACACATTAGGTTGAATAGGTTGACCTTGTACAGCCAACATTCGTGAGAGGATTTAAGGTAAGATCTGTCTATATATATATATAAGTTCATTTCCCACCATTTCATAAGAAAATAATTATAAGTGAATTAGTATGAGAAAACATCTGCTTATTGACCATTGTAATTGAGGAATAAATCTTAGAGTTCCATATTTTATTTGGAGATACAAATCTTGTCTTGTATAGAAGTCTTTTGGATGCTTAGATAGGTTGTGTAGCCTAGAGCTAACTTATCCTAGTTATCCTTAAATACCAAAACAATCTCTTGTGAAGCACCTGGGCTAATAGACAGATTGAGGCTCTACAGGTTTATCTTCAAAGGTAAGTATTCCTAACTTTATTTCCCCTTTGTAAGAGTAGATAGATAATGTATTTTTATTCTTCTCTCCATGTATTATGATTTTGTATACATTGACGTAAGTATATGTCTTATAATACATATTTAGTTCAGTTATTTATTTTATTACTTCTAATCCCCACTTTGTGCCACAAGCTTTGGTGTGCACTAGATTAGATTTTACTTTCTTGTTATCAATATAAGTGAATGTTTTAAACCTTAGGACTTTATTAGGGTTGTTATGTGATTATGCTAGACTATAGGCTTTGGAACCCTTCCTAGCATGATATGTTGTGACAAGTGATACAAGTGATCCTCTAATCGGATCTATTAGATCCCCATATTGGTCATGTTCTTTCTTAACAAGTGTATTACAATCAAAAGTGTAGGTATGATCTATCTTATCCGATATAGGATTAATTCATAGACATGATGCATTTTTGATTGCATACATTCTAGTGAACCCAATGTGAAACTAACCTTTGTAAGATTTCTTTCACTTTTTCATTAATTTAGTCTTTATTTTTATCATCATTTTTATCATATATTTTAACATACTGGATTGATTCTATCAACCCAACTATTTTTTTTTGTGTAAGTTTCTATGAACAAGTACCTGGATCGACCCAATCAACCCAGTATAGGCTTCTAGCTTTTTAGACACATAGTTTAGCCTACTAAGTCAACCTAGTTGAACCCTTATATTTTTAGCACTCTACAATACGGTCCTACATAACTTTATCGATCATATCAACCTAGTTTATAGGTTTCTCAAGCATACTTCAAGGTTCTTCATCAACAATCTTTGTTGCATCTCTGATCCACCAAATTTCCTTTCTACCTCTCTATTTATTTATTTTATGTCTTTCCATTCATAATTTTTAGTCTTTAAAACTACCCTTACATAGTCAACTAGATTGACACTGTTAACATATTTCTATGTTTTGTGTGTTGTCTGAAATAATTAGATCATTACTACCAACCTAGTTTATTTTTATACTTTACTTATATCGTATAGGTTCGACAATGTCGACCCTATTCTATATTTTATGCATATAGTGTCAACATTATACCTTATTTCAAAGCTAAAAATAACCTCATATTTTTTAGTAATTAGTTCACACATTTCTTTTCATATTTCTTGCATTCTTAAAATAGTTTACATAGTCTAATTAGGGGATTTTTAATTAATTATTTATTTTCTCTATTTCTATTTTATGCACACACAAACAAATTCTAAAAACATAAATAAACACTTTAACATCTTGTCTACCCTACAGAAACCCACTTGAATTTCATCTCCAAGGGGGAAGCCAACTTGATGCTCTAGTCAAGTATAAACCATGGTTAATACTGTATTCTATTTAAGCCCCTGACACCTTTATCATGGTGGTGTGTGAAATGAGGGGATAGGATCCAATACCAAGCTTGTATAATTTCCACTACAATCCCTTTCAACCCAAACTATCTGAAACCATCCTTAGATTGTTATCTAGTACCTTGCTTATATACAACTTCTCATCACATTTAAAATCATATACTTAATAATCTAATAAAATATCTTAGGCTGACCAATTAGCTATCTATTTAATTTTTAAAGTTTATTTCTTTCTCTTTACTTAATTATGTGTGAAAAAACATGCATTAGCCAATGTTAGTGCATGATTCACTTTGTGTGCCTCAATTGGATTGGCTACCACTGATCCAATTGACTGTTTGTTTCCTTTTAACACTTACTTATTTACATTACTTAAAAAATTATATTATTCACCACTTTCTATCAACTTTATAATCTTCCTTGTGTGCATTCTATATGTCATCATGAATCCAATGCATTTTATGGTTTGTAAAATGGATGAGTAGATATAAAGATATAGGAAAAACAAGGAATCTTCCTATTTTTAGTCTTTGTTCACTATACTAGGTTGATCTAGTCAACCCTATACTATTTGCAGACCATTTTAAACCTTTGTCTACTATACAGGATCAACCTAATCAACCTTTTAATATTTACATACCTTTTTTATCTCTATTTGTTATATAGGATCTACCCAATCTACCTTGTACTATTTGTATACCCTTTTTAGCCCTTGTTTTATGTATAAGATCGACCCAATTGACCCTGTACTATTTTATATCACTTTTTGTTCCCCTTGTATGGTTATCTAACCTTAATTCATCATGATGACATCTTTTCATCCTTCTCTTATTTCAGAACATTGCATAATCAAGGATTTAGATAGTAACCTCACTTGTTTCATTACTTCAGATTAAACTATCCAATTTCTTCCTCCTCCTTTTCCTAAACCAAAACCACTCACTACACAATGTAATGTAGTTGAGGTCATTCATCCTAATCCTCCTCCTAATACCAATTTTTGTCATCATCTACCTACAAATAATCCTTCTCCCACTAACATAAATAATCCTTTTTCTACCAACACTAATGCCCCTACTACAAACACCAATCCACCTATTGATACAACTCAACTTCCTATCCAATTCATACAGTAAATGAACATTATGAAAACTTCAAATCAATCTCAAATGATTAACATGCAACAACATTTACTACACATGACTAATCAACCACCTCTAGTCATCATGTTTCAACCAAATCAAAATTTTATCCCTCCTCCTCTTAAAGATGCTAATGGGAATATCATACCTCAACCTCTAATGAATAAAAAAATGCTTCAACATATTAAAAATGAATCTTTATCCCCATTCATTGCATCCATAGATATTGGAAACATTTATCCATCCATCACATATAATGGGACTAAGGACTGTACTATCTTTCTTAACTCTTTTGGTAATATCTATAAGGAATGGGTCCAAACTAACACCTTTGCTACCACCAAGATCTTAGCTAAAACCTTTATTGGTGATTCACTTGAATGGTACAACCAACTTCCTAGACATTCCATCTCATAACTATAAGATTTAGTCAATGCTCTAGTGAAGGAATTCTAACATGATGACCTTCCTAAAAATTACCTCAGCCATTTCATCAATGATAATCAACTTCCTAATGAATCTGCTCATACTTTTATCAAATGATGGAAGTATTTTTATCATAAATTGGATCATAACATGAATGATTGTGCTCTTTTAAAACTATTTATCACTACTCTGAAACCTCCCCTTCAATACAAAGTTCAAATTTTTCACCTAAAACTTTAGAAGAAGCCTTAGACCAAGAAAAAAGATAAGACTTTCTTATGACTCAATTTGAACCATCTAAAACAACTATGAAAGCACCTTTACAATCAATTTCTCATAAAATTTATTCATCCAAGACTCCCCAAACTCAAAGTGGAGTATCCAATTCAACCAATTTTAACTCAACCCACCCTCCCTTTAATATAGAACAACTTAAGCAGAAATTTCTACCCCTTAAACCCATGATCTTTGATCCTTAAAAACCTCCTCCAAAATGGTATGATCTTGGTAAAATTTTTTAGTATCATGATAATTAGGTTATTCTCTTGAGTCTTGTCATGATATTCATCAATTCCTTCTTTCTTCCTTGCATGGTTAACATTTCAATCTTGATACTCTAATAAAATAATGTTATCAAGACTATATTCAAGCTTCTCAAACTCAATCTCAAGAATCACAATCACATCAACATCAACTACCTAATGAATAAATTGCATTTGTTAATTTTGTTCAAACCACATTTGATCTTTCTTCCTACATAATAAGAAAAGGATAGCTAGCTTAAAAAAATTTAAACATATTGTGGCATCCATTGAACCTCAACCTCTTAGGCTACATGAACCAAAAGAGTACTTAGTTCAAATGTTTAATCCCAATCATATCATATATGGTCCTACTTGTAGACACCTAAAATTGGCCACCGATAACCTCCAACCAAGCTTTTGGCTAGTTTCGATCTAAAATGCACAATTTGGACTAAAAACAGTAAAACACAAAAAATGATGTGAAACTGACATAATAAAATACTAATTTTGGCCAGGGTATCGCTAAATGGGTTAATGCAGCTAACTTTGATCATATCATTTTGAGTCAAAATGTGAATTTTACACCCACATGCTTTAGACTGATCTTTTTTATCAAATCTTTTACACAAGACTCATGATTTTGTTATTTGTTTTTGACAACATCCTAAATGGGAATACACATCCAACACATCTAACATGGAATTCCAATTCCAATCTACTCAAATTTAGGACCAATAAAAAGACATTATGATCAATTAGAGTAATTTGTGCATAAAGTGCTTAATCATGTTTAAGAGCTAATTACCCAAAATTAAGCCCTAATCAAGAATTCCATGGAGACTTGTTGAATACTTTGTTTTGGAAATGAATATTGAATATCTCCATCATCAATTGATCTCATTTCTTGGGAAGACATCCCTAGGCCATAAATGCTACAAATATTAGGATCCATGCCTCCCATGTCTCATCAATGCCTTCCATGATGCCCTCCATTCATCTTAATTGCCCCTTCTTCCAATGTGATGATGAGGATAATTACAAACTTAATTCCAAAAATTGAATTAATCTTCAACCACACATCTCAATCTTGATATGGATGGTTGAGGTTGATTATGATCAAATCTAAAAATATATAAATAGGAGGCCTTACAACATCATTTCTAAGCTTAATTTTTGTAAAATTATAATGTAGGATTGGTTCCAAAAGCTTCATATAACTAGTGTTATCATGCCAAATTGATTCTAAGCTAAGCCAAGCTAAAGCCACAAGGTGCCAAGGAGAGATGGAGGTACCCAAGCTTCCATTGCTAAGGACTTCATGAGCACAAGCTGAGCAAGGAACTACTACAAAGGCATTTGAAGCATCTAAGGAAGGTGAAAGAATTATTGTGTTTTCATTCTTTGCTTTTTAATTGTGTTTGTCATTTGATTTTGTTAACTAAGCTCTCCCTAGTGTCTAGGCTTAGAGATATTATTTTATTAGTATGTTTATTTCATTTTGGAACTAACACCATACTAACCATCATCTCTTGAGTCAAATTCCTAGATCACATAATGGCATACCCAATGGGACTAAATGTATCTTATACATGAAGGAGATCCTTTTGAAACTTTAAAATACTTATTTAAGATCTTAAAAAAAATTTAAATTGATTTTTTAACTTTATTTTTCCATTTATGGTTGCCATTATTTTTACATATTAATTGACATCGGTAAAAATATCGATATTAGTTACTTGGCTTAACTGACATCGGTCAGAAGTATCAACATTGGTTAGATCTCAGTTGGCCATAACCAATGTCATTGGTATTAACCGATGTTGGTCACTATGTTTTTCTAAAAACACAAACTTGAGACCTACTTTTTCATAGTTTGTTGTTTCAAACTCAAAAGAGCTTCAAATCTAAAGAACATGCTAACAATTTTGTTGTAGGACCAAGTAATATTTTTGCTCAAAACATGTTTAAATCACTTTTGCATGCTTAAAATTTGATTAGGAACTTTGTTTTGGCATTTAACAAAGAATTTAGGGGTTTTTGGTTAATCTTTTTCAACGTTTACAACTAAGAACAAGGGGTCAAATAAACACCACCAAACATATCATTTAGGTTTAAAATTGAACACACTTGTCAATTTTTGCTTGCAATAGTTATTTAATTAGATTTTGTTTGGAAATACGAGGAATGTTGCATGTATGCTCTTCCATTTGTCCCCTATAGGCAACTCTTGGAATCAAAAGCACCATTCATATTATAAGTATACTAGTCCAAGGCTTAGAAAGAAAGTCATCTAAAGCACTCCCCAAAAACTCATCAAAGTTTGGTTGACCTTGAAAATGACCCTAAAGTCTTTCTATTTTCATGCTTTCTTTGTTTTTATGCATCTTAGCTTGCGAGGGGGACTTCATCACCTCCCATAAGTTCTTTAGGGAAGATTTTACTTGGGGTTTCATCTCCTAGCATTGACTTCATTTGGATCCTTTAGAGTTTCACATAGGATGTAGTGGCACTTTGGACATCAAACTACACTAAACAAACAAAAAGATGTAGTGATTGAAAAAAGGACTAGACCTTTTTGAAACAAGCCAAGTGATACGAACCAAAAATCCATGATTTTATTTTGTATTTTTTGGCATGAAAGTCATTGTGTAATTGATTCCCCTAGATCATTCAAAAACTTGTTAGATCTTAGACAAATCCCTACTTGCCATGAAAGTATTGTTGGTGCAAGGTGCACCTCAAGGTCCATGTTGTAGTACTATCATTTGAGAGAAGGTGGGGTGTAAAAACCTTACTTTATAATGTGCATTTAATTTTGGATGAACATTTAAAATCCTCTCAAATTATGCATATTGATAGATTCCAATAGTACCAAGTAATCTTATCAGTTTAGGATATAAGGGAAAATAATTAGTTGGTATTGTCCTAGATTAAAGTCTTGTTTGGAGTCAAAACTTGGTGTAAACAAACAGTCCAAACCAAACACATAGTCCAAATTTTCCTTCGAACAAAGAGGCATTGTTCTACCCATGTGAGATCATCCATTTTCCTTGTTCAAGGTTCATCAAAAGCTTGAGAGTCATATCATCCACTTTGGCATAGTTATGCTACCCAATTGAGTCTAGACCTTTACTAAATTTTTTTAAGCCCTTCACTTAAAATTTAGATTCAAAATTATACCTTTACAAGTTCATAGGGTTGATGTGTTAAGTGGGTTCTCCATTTGCACTAAAATTGAGGTAACTTAGGTTTAATTTCCAACTCAGGTTAAAGGCCATTTTAGACTCATAATAATTACCATCACTTGGTAGACTTAAGCCATTTTGTGCTAAAAACATGCACTTTAAGTTTATACACCACAACATTTTGAGTCAAGAAAGGTACTATTATGCTATCAAAATTGTGGAAAAATGTCTTTGCCTTAGAATTTTTTTGAAACAAACTTTTTGTCATACCTTTTGGGTAGTGAAGCATCATTGCGCTACCCAAATAGTTTCAAACATTATTTTATAGACTCTCTTGCATAGAGTTCCAAATTTGTTCCAACAAAATCAAATTGATCCAAGTGTGCTTTTGATCCTTTGTCTAAGGCACAATTATACTATTTACCTTTGTCTAGCTTGTTTTTCAAAGAAACCAAGTTTTATACCATTATTTATGAGAAAATAAACTATGGTTAAAGTGCCTTTTATTTCATACCTTATAAGTAGTTGACCAAGTCCATGTCCAAGAATCGAATGCCTAGTGTTTGTTAGAAGTGTTTCAAACCTATTAGATTAAAACTTTCATCTATTTTAAAAGTCTAGATTTTGATGTTGTTTGGCCAAGAGTCCTAGCACATGCCTTGTTTGAGCCTATATTTTGACACCGCATTTGGCTAAAAGACCTAGCAACTCAACTTTTCCATTTCCTAGTTTAGACCTTATTTAGAACACTTTGACCTAGACCTTTGACATGCCAATTTTTATTCAGACACTTGATCTTTTATGGGTGTGACATTTGACATTAAACATTTGAAGTTAGGACATTTTATGCCACGTCTTAGCACAAATCATTTTGGAGATATAGCTCAACTTTCAGACCATATTGGAGATATAGCTCCACCCCTTCAACCAAGTTAGACTAAGTTTGAACCATTTGTCCTTTAGACATACTTTTTAGAGTTTGTAGAACTCCAAGTCCTTTTATTTTTGGGGCTTTCATCATTTACATGGATATGTCTCGCTACACTTATGGTGGAGTCACTTACAATCCAACTTATCATAGAATGGGTACACAAAATGACTTTTCTGACTTTTGTCAAGACCCCAATGATGCTAATATGGTTTGTGAGATAGATTTCTATCTGCCTCATATTAATCATTCATGGGAACAAAGTCACAAAGCAACTTATGATCTAAATTGAGACCTTGACTGGTATGAAGAGGCTTGTGAAGAGGACTTTGAAGATCCAACTATAGATAATGTTGTTTGAGATATGAATCCATACCCTATTTTCATAAATTAGTACATGGAACACAGTCAAGAACTAGCTTATGAGCTAAATCATGATTGGGATGATATCATTTATGAGGAAGACTTGGATGCTTTTGCTTATGCAATTAATCAAGTTTCATGATGTCCTTTTTATATCCAATCATCATCTACCCCTAAACCTCTTTTAGATTATATGAGATATCAATCTCCATAATATCTAAGGAATACCATTACCATTCTTAGACCTAGTTTTTTGGCTTGTGTGAGCAATCAATCCCCACAATGTCCTATTGTTACCATCTCAGGACTTTGCCCTTTGGCTCATGCAATAAATCATGCTCCCAAATGCCATACCATTATCTAACCACAAGTTATTCCTCATCTATTATTAATCCCAACCAAACCTCAATTGATCCAATCTTTTGAAGACCAAGTTATGTTTAAAACTAGTATTTTCCAAGTCATTGGAAACCAAGGCCAAGAGAACCAACCAATCCAAGATGTCTCTATTGAAATAAAAATTTGTGATAAGTCAGCCTATGATAAATTTCCTATTGATCCTATACCATTTGTCAAGAAGTCTCACTTTGATGAGTCAGTCTTTGCTGAGTCACTTCTTAATGATTATAACTACCTTTGGGAAAATCATTACCTCGACCATGTGCCTATTTTTCAAGAGCCTCCTATTGGCAAGCCAATCTTTGAGGAGTTATCTCTTGACCTTTTTCCCATCCTATATGATTCTCACTTTGACAAACCAGTCTTTATGGAGTCCATCATGTCATTATAGGTTGTTCCTTATCCAATACCAAGCATTCAATAAGACATCATTATAATAGTGTACCCATCAGATGAAGAATAAAATTTAGAGTTAGGTTCTATTCTTGAACTGACACCTAATTTAGCATCAGAATTAGAATCAACATTAGATTCAAAGTCCCTTTAGTTAGAATAAATTTTAGAAGAATAATATGTTTATGGTTGTTACAACATTGGTTACACATGCCTTGCAGATCAATTTCGATACATTTTTAATCCTTCTATAGTTTTTGAAGATGAGTCCTTTAGCTTTGACATAATTTATCCTAGTATCTTTTATGAGTATTGTGTAGCCTCTCCCCATTCCATTACCACTCCATAGGCCATTACCATCAACCAAAATTGCCATATCATTGACATTCCATCTCCCACAAGTGTTGATTGGGATTGACAAAATAAAACTTCATTGAACTACATCCATGGAAACATAATGGTTGAAGAAGAGCAAGGTGGCCAAGACAACATTCATGTATTAGAAGAACACTCACCTAGTGAAACCTTTTTAGAGGTACTAGGGGACAATCCAAGTCAGCACTTAGCATCTTCAAGTGACACTTTTTGAAAGAGATAGAAGAAAATCAAAGTCAAAAGTCAACATTCCTTAGTGGGACCTTCTTAGAGGTTCTATATGAAAATTAAGACAACTTTAGTGGTAAAAACCTCATTGAGGCACCAATAGCTGAGCACAAAAGTTCTTCACTGCTTGATGAAGACAAAGCCAAAGATCAAATCAAAATAGCTTCCTATCTATAGCCTAATCATATGGTAACTACTCTCAAGATCAAACAACAAAAAAATATGGTGGCCCTCTTGAGAGAAAAAGTTTTTGGCCCTGCCACAACCAAAATTATGTCAAATCTGACATCAACAACATTGTGTATGATTGAACATCCTAATATTCATTTGTCTCCCTACCATTCCATATTCCATTATCATCTACCATTAAATTTCAAAATAAAACTACCATACATTATTTGTCCCTATTTACCATCCATGGTTTCACTTTCCTTTGTAGAGGCTACAAGGATACATTGTCTTGACGTTTGAAGGAATCAGAATTAACGACCAATGAAGATTATAAAAGCATTCCCAACAAATAAATATGTAAGCCATTTTCAATAGAGAAGCTATTTATATGAGGTATAGGATAGAAATTAACATGATCGAGTATTCTATTTGTTTTATTTTTTAATTAGGATGTGCATCTCCCCATCAGCAAGAATAATATAATCAAAACCCACACCCAGGCCAAAAACATGTACCATATCATTTCACATTACCATGCCATTACCATTTATTACATCTCCATTTTAAATTATAGAAGTACCCAACCATTCACCCTATCACTTTGGGGCAACCCTCTTACCATTTTATTCAATCTATCAAAAACCATCATTATCCTTAGCAAAGCCATACCATCATATCATTCCATTCCTATCTAGACCAAAGCCTATTTTTAGTCATCCTATCCAATCATATTTAGATCTTGGTTATTTTGGCTCTTCCCACACATTTTTTGGGGGGATTCCAATCAAGTTTCAACAATCAATCCAATCCATGTTTTGATGACAGTCTATGAAAGTAGTGTGACAATTGATCTGGTAAGATATCTTTTATCCTATCAATTTTGTTTATGTGAACCTACCTATAACCACTTATGGGAAAATTAATGTCTCACTAGTCTTGATACTAATGATAAATACCTATGGGAAAATTAGTATCATTGACCTATGCCATTGTATCCTCGTTATAATTGCCTATGGGAAAACTAGGGGTAATAATTATTTATCATGCATTGCCGCATCACCTTGCCATTATTATTTTCATTTGACTGGTCATTTGCCACATTTGAGAACTTGTTGAGACGTAGTTGGTTTTTCCCCACCTTTTGTGTGGATGGAATTACTATGACTTGAGGTCATTTTGAGAATATGTGGGTTATGCTCAATACTTTTTGAGGTCAGCTCAGTCACCCTTTACATACGCTCTCACCGTTTTGTGAGTAACCTTAAGTTTGAATGCTCTCATCATTTTGTGAGCTTAAATCATTTAGTGTCTCATCATTCTCAATTGAGTTGAGACACTCCAAAACAATTCCAAAAACATTTGTAAAACCATTAGAAAAGAATAAAAACATTGACCACTTCTTTGCCTTAAGGATTCTGGGAACCCTTACTAAGTTACAAGAAAATCACTTGTCACTTAGTTTCCCCATATTTTTTGGATTTTTCTCCCATGAACTTTCCATTTTACAAGACCATTCCTATTCTTCTATCACATCCATTCTATTTTTTTCATATGTTATCACATTCTTCCCATTCCCTGGGAGAACTACATTTGGTCTGAAGTTTTTTAATTGGATATTACATCCATGGAACTATGTAGGCAACGTCCACTTGCTTAGTGAATATGGAGATAGCTCATCCACCCCCTTCCTTTTCTTCCGTTCCCTCATTTTGTTCATTTGTTTAGTTATCACATTTTATCTATGAGCACTGTTCATATGGTTTCTTTTGAGTGTTTCTTTGTTTGTTTCTTTACTATTTTATTTATGTGCCTATTTGTTTGGTTTTAACATGGTTGTCTTTATTCAATTTATGTGTTCATTAGGTGATTCCTTTCCTATACTTATACTTGAATCTATCCATATTCATATGTTTACATTGTCATCATGGTTTCCATTATTGGTACATTATTTTCTATTGAGTATTATGGGAGTTAGTCCTTATGCATATTTTGACCAAGTCCTCATGATGTTATATCATGATGCCTACAAAAACATTCTACAATAAATCTCAGTTTCAAGAAGTCTATTTGGCAAATGGAGGCATCTCTTCAGCATCGACATCCTAATTCACTCCCAATCATATATCAAATAGAGTAATTAACCATGAAATAATTTCAACCTTTATTATTTCGGATGAGCATCTCCCTAATATTAGGTTGTTCTAATTCATCATTGCCATCTGTGTTAATTTATCATCATCCTCAACCAAGTTTATCATGTTTTCCATAATCGGGGTCTAATTCTTATAACCACCTATGGGTAAATCATTGCACACCATCCCACCTACATGTCACAATAATTATAACTGCCTTTGAGAAAATCATTATGTTTTCATCACTTTACTCTTTCTACCTATACATGGGCATGTTATTATCTTGTTTTTCTATCCTAACTGGGGCAAATCCATCTTCTCAATGATTATAACTACCTTTGGACAAATCATTGTGTTATCATACCATGTTGCCACTATAAGGGTACAATGCTTATAACTACCTTTGAGAAAACCATTGTATACCATCCCACTTGTATTCTCAATGATTTTGACTACCTTTTCAATATAATTATGTTTTCACCCCATCATATTTCCTTTCTATGGTCCCCTCATTTCACTTCTTTCCTTTCAAGGGACTGTTTGTCGACCCACTT
The DNA here is from genome assembly GCA_037957365.1 of Torreya grandis. Classification (NCBI taxonomy): domain Eukaryota; kingdom Viridiplantae; phylum Streptophyta; class Pinopsida; order Cupressales; family Taxaceae; genus Torreya; species Torreya grandis. The sequence goes on from JARHVA010006983.1 coordinate 144,986, forward strand.
GTGTCAACCATTCCCTCGAGGGGACATCATTCAATTAGTTTATCATCATTGCAATTGTATGCATATAGGACCTTTTCATTCTTGGAGAAGATGTTATTGTGATTATAGCTTTTAACACCTTCCCAAATAGGTGAAAACTGTAGACACCTAAAATTAGCCACCGATAACCTCCAATTAGGCTTTTGGCTAGTTTCCATCTAAAATTCACAATTTAGCCTAAAAAAACTAAAACAGACAAAATGATGTGAAACTGACATATTCAAGTGTTGATTTTGGCTAGGGTATCACTAAATGGGGTAATACAATCTATGGGCTATCTAACTTTGATTAGATCATTTTGAGTCAAAATACCAATTTTGCACCCACATGCTCTGGACTACTCTTTCCTATCAAATATTTTGCACAAGACTTGTCCCTTTTTTATTTATTATTTTCAACATCCTAAATAATAATATGCATCTAATGCATCTAATATGGACTTCCAATTCCAATCTAGTCAAATTTAGGACCAATAACAAGACATTCTGATCAATTTGAGTAATTTGTGCATAAAGTTCTTAATCATGTTTAAGAGATAATTAACCCAAATTAAGGCCTAATAAAAAATTCCGTGGAGACTTGTTGAATACTTTGTTTTGGAAATGAATATTGAATATTTGCATTATCAAGTGGCCTCATTTCTTGGGAAGACATCCCTAGCCCATAAATGCCACAAATATCAAAATTCATGTTTCCCATGCCTCATCAATGCCTTCCATGATGCATTCTATGCCTCTTAATTTCCCATTCTTATAATGTTATGATGAGGATAATTACAAATTTAATTCCAAAAAATTAATTAATACTCAACCACACATCTCAATCTTGAGATGGATGGTTGAGGTTGATTCTGATCAAATCCAAAAATCTATAAATAAGAGGCCTCACAACATCATTTCTAATCTTAATTTATGCAAAGTTATAATGTAGGATTGGTTCCAAAAGCTTCATAGAACTAGTGTTACCATGCCAAATTGATTCTAAACCAAGCCAAGCCAAATCCACATGGTGCCAAGGAGAGATGGAGGTAGCCAAGCTTCCATTGATAAGGACTTCATGAGCAAAGGCATTGTAATCATCCAATGAAGGTGAAGGAATTATTGTGTTTTCAATCCTTTATTTTTAATTGTGTATGTCATTTGATTTTGTTAACTAAGTTCTCCCTATTGTTTAGGCCTAGAGATGTTATGCTATTAGTGTATTTATTTCATTTTAGAACTAACACAATACTAACCATCCTCTCCTAAGTCAAATTCCTAGATCACACTAATATACCTCTTTTATCTCCTCATACCTATCCTACACATATGTCACATTAAACATCCCTAAAAACTAACAAACTAACACATTTGGCTATCTTCAAATGCACTTTCCAACCCAATACAAATCATTTTAATGGTTCAATGTTACTTCATTCCAACTCACTTGTTGGGGCATCTTACGATGCCCATCCACATGTTCTTTCAAACTTTGGGGAATCTTATGATGCCAATCCCTACATCCAATTACCCTTTGGGGCATCTTGTGATGCCTGCTCTTATCCTAGAATGCATAATAACAAACACATTCAGCTTCAAGAAACATGTCAAGATTTACACAATTATATTTCACATACTCATATCTGATACATACATTAGCATAGGTCTTACTTATTCTCTTGTCTCATGTTTATTTGTTCTTGTGCATTTTTCTTTCCTTCTTTTAATTTTATTTTAATAGCATCATTTCTTTCGTTTATGTTCTTTGGATTTATTTCACATTACATTTGGCATTTTCTTTTATTTTTTGTCCTCATATATTTCTTTTATTCTCATCTTTTATGTTACTCTTTGCCTTAATAGCTTTGTGATCATTTTTGAATTTACCTCTTGATATACCATAGTCTTCTTTATCTTTTTAAATTTCTCTTATCGCACCCCTTTGTTTTAATTTAATGAATTTGTAGTGTAAGACTGTGGATAGGACTAGGCCTTCCTCATAAAATCACCACCTTTTCATGTTCTTCATCCTTGTTCTCAAACTTTAGCTTTGGCTTCTTTTACTAGATGAAATCTACACAATAATCTATGTTATCATGTTTTCCTCCATTTGCCTCATTCCCATGATAAGGAATCATACTCTATTTCCATTTTATCCCTTATTTTTTCCCTTTGTCAAATTTTTTTGCAATTTAAAGCAGTTCAAAAAAATTCATATGTCATTCCTCTTGATTTACCCTTCATTTCATTTCCACATTGGATAAAAAAGGTTGAAGTTGAGATAACACTTTTATTTTACCTAGATTTATGAGACTCTTAGACCCCATGCTCTTTGAGGTTCTCTCTCTTAGAAACCAAGTCCCAAGTATTCAAATTAAATTCATATTTAGCACCCATGTTTGGTTTCCCAAATCCATATGGAGGAGGAATAGAAAAATCCATCAAGAAAGTAAAAGTCTAAATCATTTGAAACAAAAGGCAATGATATATAAAAAGAAACATATAATTTTAAAATTTAAATTCACACAGAAAGACTTGATTACAAGCACATCTCCTATCTCTAATAAAATCTCAAACTCCAAAATTGATCTCACATAGATCCGATGTCCTTTGGGGTGTTTTAGACTAGTAGATTGGAATAAGGGATTTCAATAAACTCTATGGTGTTACCTTATTTCTCATGTAAGTACCCAATCTTTGCAGTAGACTGATGGCTCTATAAGGGGTCCTAAAGAATGGGGAAAACGTCATGGGAAATTAGGTCCATTTTAATTTTCATGCATATATACTTCATTTGTTGACCTAAGGCTTATGTGGTTAAGAGAAGTTCTTCATAATCCTTAAGGTCAAAAGTCATCTTATTTTAAGAAACCTAATTTGAGTGTCTTGACTTCGATAAAGAGTTCCTCTACCTTGGTTTTTTCTTCATTCTCCCCTCAACCCATTTTATTTATACCCTTGATAGGTAAATTGTGATTCCAAATCTATCTTCCCTCTTTTTATTATTCCTTCTTCATCATCTCTTTAAAACATGCTAGCATTACTTTGATTCAATTTTATTTATCCTTGGAACAAAATAACATGTTTGAGTAACTATGGATCACTCTTTTCTTTCATTTTTCATTTTTTATTACCCTTCTATTGTGGAAAATGGATTCCGCACCCTTTTGCCATTATTACATGTTTGTCTTTATCTATGCCTTCATGTTTCTCTCACATCTTAAATTACATTTCATTTTCTTTATTTCAAGGTTTCCTTTTTACCTATCTTACATGAGCTTACTTTTCACTTTCTTACATATCTTTGTTAGATTTTTCTTGCATTGACATTCCTTTTTGACATTTATGCTTCACATGCTTTCCAATATCATTTGTCTTTTATTCATTATCATTTCTCATTTATTTCTTATTATTTGTCATTCATTTTCCAATCATTTTCCATTCTTTTGTCATTTATTTAACTTAAATATTATAAAAACCTTGCTTTACCTATTATAAATTTCCAATTACCTTCTATGCCATTCCTAACTATTACATGCCTATTTTCTAAAAAAATCATTTTTTGGTTATTGTTTACACTACTACAGGTTCGTATAGTGTTATCTCCATAATTTACTTCTTTATCTAAGGCACTAAGGTAATTTAAAGGTATGTGTTTTTCAATTTAGTCCTTTCATTTATCTTATTTTATGATTATTTGACTTTACTTAGCATTATCATTGTGTGTTATCATGTTTTATCTCAAAGCACCATCCTGTGTTTCACTTACATGACACGTGATGAGCTTCAAGTGGGGCATATGTATACACATAATATTTTCAAACTTTTATTGATTACTAACACTTTGTATCTTATAGTAACCTATGAATTATCAATCTCTTTGAGTGTATTCCTTAAGGGGTGCACTGAGAAAGGGGTGGGAAAACCATTGGTGCTTCATAATATTGTTATCCCTTTTACCACTTACCATTTACACACTTGTCTCATAAAACCATTAACCTTAATATTATTCTTCTTAGTCCTACCTCCTCTATTATTTTTCCTCTTTCTATCATCCTTTTATTTCCTTAACACCCTTTTGGATAATCAATTATACTAGGTCAACTAGGTCGACTTTTTACATTTTAGGGGTATTTTTCACTTTCTTGGCTTGTTAGCCTTTCGAATGACCTATCTTAGACCTAGTCATTTATCCTTAAAAATACATTGGGTCAACCCTATAAATCCTACATTCTCAATATAATTTACGGAAACATCCACCTATATATACAAGTTCATTTCCCACCATTTCATAAGAGAATAATTATAAGTGAAGAAGTGCGAGCAAACATATACTTATTGACCATTCTACTTCAGGGATAAAGCTCAGGTTTCCATAATTTCTTATAAATATTTTATTATGGATAAGTCTTTTGTATTCTTAGATAGGTTATGTATCTTTGAGCTAATTTGTCTTGGTTATCCTTACATACCACAACAATCTCTTGTGAAGCATCTTGTCCAAGGGAGAGATTGAGGCTCGATGGGTTCATCTTGAAATGTAGGTATTCATAACTTCATTTCCCATTTGTAATAGTAGATAAATAATTCATTTGTGTTCTTCTCTCAATGTATTAAGATTTGATATACATTGGCATTAGTATATGTCTTCTAATACATGTTTATTTTAGTTGTTTATTTTATTACTTATAATGCCCACTTTGTGTGATAAGCTTTGGTGTGAAATAGATTAGATTTTACTTTATTATTATTAGTATAAGTGAATTATTTAAACTTTAGTAATCCATTAGGGTTGATATATTATTATGTTAAATTTTTGGATTTAGAACCATTCCTAGCATGATATGTTGTGACAAGTTGTAGAAGTGATCCCCTAATCGGGTCTAGTGGATCCCCATATTGGGTATTCTCCCACTTAACAATTATATCCCAATAAGAAGTGTAGGTGTGATCTATCTTATCTAATCTGAGATTAATTCATAGACATGATGAATTTTTAATTATATATAGAAACAAATAAAACTTCTGATGGGAGATCAAGCATAAGTAGAAGTGAGAATACAAGATCTAATTCACAGATTAAAAAATAATAGAGATCAATATGATCTCACTGAAGGTGAAGATGAATAATAAATTTGAGTAGAACAATAAATAGTTCTAACTCCATTGATTTTTGAAAATCTAATGAATATTGGAAACCATCCTAGTGTGTTGCCTTCACTTAAGGGATTGAGTATACTAAATGTTTTTGGTGCTACTATAAAATCTTGGGAAGATCATTTGAAATTATTTAGATTAGTTTGTTCTACTCTGGGTATAACAAATGAAAATTTTGGCTTAAGAATTTTTGCTCAAACACTTGAAGGAAAATCTTACCAAGCATTTATTAGTCTACCTGCCAAGGTTATATATATACAAAAAGATATTGAAGATTGGATAGAGTTATCTTTTGGAAAATCTAAAGAATATTTTGATCTAGTCAATGATCTTGTGAATTTTTTTCTTAATCCACGTGAGACCATCTACCATTTCATTACTAGGTTCACTAAGTTGTGTCAAAAGATCCCACATGATTTTAGACCTTCAAAGAAGTTATCTAGACTTTATATTTGCAATGTTTTACCTTTAAAATATAAAATGACCCTAGAAGATAGAGATATTATAAGATATGATGAAACTATAACATTATGTATTGATTATGAAAATAAACTCAAATGCACTAGGTTTAAAGAAAGGCCTTATATAGGTCTAAATTTAGATAATTCAAAAAAATTAAAGGCTATTCAAAGTCTAGGAAATGAGTTAGTCGCTACCACAAGATAGCTTGATGATAAACCTTCTTCATCAAATAGAAATAATAATGAAAATAAAATATTATACATTACTTATTACTATAATACATGTGAATTAGATCATGTTCTAGATTAGTGTTGTTGTTCATAAGTTTAAGAAATTTCTTCAAGGAAAAGATCTTATATTTGAAGATTAAGTAGATGATATAAAAACTCTTCATGATCCATCAAAAAATGAGAATACTTATGTTATAAATACTATAAATAAGGATTATAGTTCTTCTAAAAATAAAAATAAAAACAAACAATAATTCTTCTTCTAATGATAAAGTAAAAATAGTTTAGAATAATGCAATTAATTTAACTGATAACACCACTCAAAATATTCCTTTATCAATTGGTTATAATAATAGTCAATATCAATGCTATAACCTAAAAACTTTAGACAAAATGATGTTAAAAATTATAATATAATTGATGACTCATCAACAATTAAATTTGGATTTTCATTATTGCAAGTAACTAGTCTTTGAGGACAACTTGATAATATTAATGAAGTTGTTAAAAATCCTAAAACTAATGTAAGTATTTCACTAAATTTTGAATCTATTTGATGTTTAAGGAGAAATAGAGATGACACGTAGGGATTAGAGACTAGAGAGAACATAGATTGGTTACGCATTGTATCCAGATGATGTTGAGCACTCCTATTTGGCTGGGAAGGACTACCTACAAATAAGAAAGCACTACCACCAAAAATATTTTTTAGTAGATATATGAGAGGGCTGCCAAGATATGTACTTATTTCTAGAAGTGTCAAACTCTCTTAAGGATGATAGTCCACTTTTTGAAACAAAATGGTAATGAATAACAAAATGAAAGAGAGAGTAAGAGAGAGATATTTGTACCGTTCTTGCAGTCTAAGTATAGCAAAGAGTGACATAGTGTAGGCAATGTGAGTTATTTATGTTTTTGGAGGTTCATTAGGTAGGCTTAGGGAGGTTAATGGAAATACATAGTCATCAACACCAGTTAGGCTATCGATGTCAGTTATATGACCAATGTCAGTAGGGGTAGTAGGTTCTCAAAAAGTTGTAGGAAACAGTTTTGAGATGGGAGGTAGATGTTGGTCAGGTTTTTGAGGTTGGGAAGAGTCGTAAGGGAGTGGGTAAGACTCAGGTGGGTCTAGATAAAGGTTTGATATGTTTGAAGTAGAGGGGAAAAGGTGAAGGAGTTTTATAACTCTTTCATAGGGAGAGTCAAGACGTTCATAAAATGATAGAAAGTATAATGTAAATTATTTGTAAAATGACTATTTAAAAAGATTACAAAACACAGAGATATAGTTAGCTAGTGAAATGGATAAACCATGAGTTTCAAATAGATGGATTTGATGAGGTGTGTTTAAGCAATAAGTGAATAGAAAAGACAAGTGTGTGTTGTTAGTTCAAAAGAATCCAAGTTCTGTGTAGTATATCAATTCCTAATTTAGACTGATTTGTGTAGATTAACAATAAGCTTGGATGTAGAAAGTCACATTCAAAAGCCTATACGTGAATGATTGATTTTTTTTATTTCTACTGACCTAAATATTAGTTTGGAATTTGGCTTAAGTAATCAATGTCAGTGATCCCATCGACATCGACTGAGGTTTGATACACGTTAGTGGCATGAGAATAGGTAAAAGGGATATTTTTAGCCTATTTTTTGTTATTTCTCTTGCCAAGTATGTTATCCATTAGAAAATGGTATAAATTTGAAGTTAAGAAGAATGTAGTTAGTTAGGAATTTATGTTAAGGGTAATAAAAAGTCATGGCTAGTTAGGATTAGGGGATTAAGCCTTGAGGTGACTTAGAGGGTAAGAATTATTCTTAGCATGAGGTGGCCAGGTGGCATAAATAGTTTTTAATTAACTTAATTAAATATTTTTAAATTAATTAAATATGTGAGGGGTGAAAACATGGGTTAGGAAGGCTAATTATTAAAAGGGAGGGGGGTTTCGACATAGGTAGTTACACATGAGTGTGACATAATTTTGGTATCTATATTTACCCTTTTTTATCTTGTAATTTATATTGAAAAGTTGCAAGATAATGATAGGAATTGGATGCTCCAGGTATGGGATGAGATATCCCCCCTCAAAATGGGAACTAACAGAGGAGAATCTAGAATTAGGTACTAGTTTGACAAGAAGTTAATTGGGTAGGTGGACGTTGAGTGAAAATATGGTAACATCATTTCTTACACGTATACTACTATGAGTTATAGTCAACACAATCAATAAGTAAAGTCAAGGAGGAGTCAGATAGAAATAACTAAATCATAGCTTTTAAGTGATACCTGATAAGGTTAAAATGATCAAAGTTGTAGATCCAATGGTCCATGTGTTCCAAGTATCTAAGGTAGGAAGTGCTCTTGATAAACATAAAAGGTTACAGATGATAAGAATGACTTAGTCACAATCTAAAGCACCTAATATACATGTGTGTGTACAATATCTAACTATAGCAAGGTATCATAAGTGGTCAAGACAAAAAATGCAAGGTTAGATTGAAAAGGTCAATGGTTGAGGAGATATTCATGATCTTCAGTCAGAGTCATCATGGGTGGAGATTTAAGTGATCTCTAAGGTTGGTTTTCATGGTTAGGGAGATATATGTGATCTTCAAGGTTTGTTGTTGTGGTCAAGGAGATATATGTGGTCTCCAAGTTGCCCTAGACTTAGAGTGTAGTCCAAAGGGTGGTGGTTGGGGTTAAAAACTCTATTCTTAAGGTTGTCAATGTCAGTTATGTCACTGATGTTGATAGTAAGTATTTTCAACATCAACATCTTAGGTCAAGACTATCAATATAGGTGGGTGACTAAATCTGATAAAAATGGGTTTGGTAGCCCACTAAAACTCATTTGAAATAGTTGATTAGATAGAAATAGTTCTAAGTGTTGTGGGGCATAGGATATCCCTAGCCTATCTATTTGTGGTGAGTTGGTGAGAGATAAGTGGTTGATGAGAGTGTGTGAGAGTGAGAGTGAGGGTTTGATTAAGTGCTTGGTGGGCCATGGTGTGATTGAGAGAGTGTTTGTGTGGGCATAGATGGTAGAGGTAGGAGGGGACCTAATTGGAGGCATGTCACCATAAGTGTTAGCCATTCTATCCTGAAGGAGATGGAGATATGAGGTATGCTCTTTGAGTTGAATTTTAATTTAAGGTAGTTAATTTGTTATTTGGGATAAATTTGAATGTTTAGGGGGAGAGAGTGTAATTAGAGGGGTATTAAATGGGGTAAGGGTAGGTTTGGGTGAATTTGTGAGGGGTTGAGGGTAGTTTTTAGAAAGAAACCTAAATTTTGGAGGTGGGTTGTTTGGCTTTAGGTCTGAACTAGTCACCGATGTCAGTGGAGCTCATTGACATCGGCAAACAACTAGTGCTGATGTTGGCTAACACCCAACACTAATATCCACATATAAGACTAATGTCATTCATAGGAAAACCCCCAAATAGGAAGAAAAGGCTAATTTTGGATCCCTAGTTGAGTTAGTCGATGAACCTAATGGCTGAGCTAGCCTCAGAAGACCCTGTGTCTACTGAGTGTTGTCTACATAGCCCAGGTCAGGGCTTCAGGCTAATGTAGTTCTCATAGTGCATAGGGAAAAATGGTGAGGTATGGTTAGAAATTTTTTAAGGGAAGTGGTTAGGAAAATGTAGGTTGAAATAGGTTATGAGACCTAAGGCTTAAAAGATAGGTCATGGGGTTCAAGGGTGTAAGGTATAGGTCATGGGGCCTAGAGTTTAAGATATAGGCCATGGGGCCTAGAGTTTAAAGATAGGTAGTTAGGACTAGGGTTTAGATATAGGTAATTAGGCCTAGGGTTTAGAGATAGGTAGTTGGGCATAGGGTTTAGGTGGGTTAATAAGTTAGATAGTTAGGTGGGTATACAACTAAGCTAGCCTCAGAAGATCCCATGTTAATTGAGTGTTGCCTACATAGCCCAAATGAGGGACTTGGGCCTATGTAGTTCTTCCAAAGAGAAGGGAAAAAAGGTGGAGGTTTATATTAGAAATTATGTGACTTGAGGTTTGTGTGTGTGGATGCAAGCTAGGCAGGAGTTGACAATATGAGATCAAATACTTGTGTGACTGATGAAGATGAGGATGGATGTCACCATGGATGAGTGGGAGCACATGGAAACTATAGGGTTAGGAGGAGTGTGACAATATTGTTAGGTTACACATGATTTTAGCTTGATGATAACTTTGACAGAGAGGTGGGATCACACCACCAACACTTTCCATTTGTCTACTAGGGAGTTAACTGTGACATTGGAGGATGTTTATAAGATTTTATGGTTGTTACTCGAGGGTGAGGAGCTCTTCTCATATTTGATAGAGGGGCATGATATTCACATGGATACATTATTTAGAGAGCATGTTAGTGAGGTGATTTATCACTCAATGAGCTTTGTGTATGAGCCACTATACACTATCGATGTGGAGCAACACTTTTTGAGTATCTTTATGATGATAGGTATTACAGTATATGCACTTTCAAATATAGATGGGGGGAGATTTTTGATTGCATTGATAGGTGTGTTAGCATAGATGATGGAGCAAAAAATAGTGAATGCATGGGGTCCAACTTCTCTCACATAGTTATACAGAGAGTTATAGGTTTTGAGGCTGTAGCAATGGTACAATTTATGTGTGAGCATTTACTCCATTATTGGGAATATAAGCACATCATGGTGACATGTCCATTGGGGCTACCCATTACGATTATAGCTAGTTTCAGGGTTAGGTTTAGATGGTGGAGAGAGGGTATGGCTTAGACACACATAGATGGGATAGTGTGAGACATTGATTATTATAGGCATATGATAGATGGATTGATTCCTACAAATATTATTTGGAGGCACTACTTAACATACCTTGAATTCAGAGGATAAGCAAAGTAGCTTGTTAGTTCACAGAGCACGTTATGGGTTAGAGGGAGATGAGATAGAGAGTTAGAAATGATACCCGTGGCACAAGTTAAGAGATAGTTTTGCTTGTTAAAGGATGTGCCTCCTGCCTTTCTTCTATATAGAATGGATGATATAGAGCCACCCTTACCTTTGCCCTAAGAGATAGATGGGCCAAATTTTAAGGAGCAACCAACAAGCCTAGGTGTGGTAGATCCTAAATGCACAGTAGCATATCTAGCATGGTGGACAAGTCTGCATCCCATGTTTCAAGTCAAGAGGCCACCACTAGATTTATAGGGAGTGATGAGAGAGAGAGAGAGATGTAGTCATATAGGGTTTGGATGTAGCTATATAGGCTTGAGATACAACACAAGCATAGGTTTTGGTCTTACAGGGGTAGGTTATGACATTGTAGGGATAGGTGATTACATTGATGGGATAGGTTGGGGCATTACAGGGCTAGGTTACTACACTAATAGCAGAGAGAGATAGCTTTAGTGTTGTAGGATAAGATACTCCTCCTCCACCACAGGGACCAGTATAGGGTCCTACAGTAGGCTTGATCATTCCACCACAAATTATATCTCTAGTGAGGCACAACACTACTTTAGATGAGACTACATACTATAAGAGAGCCATCAGGGATTTCCCATAGATTCAGAGGTATTTTGAGGCTAGAGATCAAGAGAGATTAGTGACACATGCCATGAATTATAGCTCACATAGACGTAGATATGTAGAGGGTGGTGATGATACTACTACTTCACAACCAAGACTATAGCCTTGAGTATTCTGAGGGCCAGATGATATTTTTGATCTTGTTATATATGTTGTATACATACCGGCTTTTGATCCGAAGATGAGAGATGTACTTTTTGAGAGAGATGATACTAATATGACTCATGGATGTATATTCATATTTAGTGTATATAAATATGAGAGTTTTTTATTTTGAGAATTTTTAATGCAATGGCAATGATGTTGAAGTTATTAGAATGATGTGGATGTTTATGTTATGTTAATGTTATGTTAATGTCGAGCATGTTAGTTGAGTTAGACTAGCATTTCCCATATGTGTGAGGGTACATGCATAGTTGATTGGTTAGTTTCATCTTAACATTTTTCCATATTTATGATGGTGTATGCTTGAAATGAATGGGTTGGGTATGTTTTTTTATTTCAGAATTTTTCCATATTTGTGATGGTGTATGCTTAAAATAAATGGCATAGGATTGATAGTTTTCCTATTTATTATTGTTCAGAAAATTTGTGGTTGCATGTTGGGTGCATTTCACATGAGAGTATATGAAATGAATTAATGGGAAATAAGTTTTTAGTTTTAGTATGGTTTTGGGTAGTTATTTGAGTATCTTGGCTTGAGATGGATGTGAGTGGTAGAAAGGTGATAAGATTGGTATAAATTTAATAAGGTAATTAAATCTTGTTGTGAGATGTGATCTCAGAATAGAAATCGACATGTGATTGGGATGGGAAGGGAAGAGGCATGATGCTCATGTATTGGCAAAGACCATAATCACAACATAAATAGGCTCAGGAGTATGAGCCTCTTTCATGCTTTGCATCATTTGACAATTTTTTTGTTAAATAAGTGGCATACTCACCTTGTGTCAAGTGAGTTCAAAGTCCCTTAAAAGAGTATGAGGGGAAAAAGGTAAAAGGAATGAGAGTGTTTGGGTAGCGTAAACTTCTTAATAGGGATGATATGCCCCTTCTGTGGGTGACTCAAGAGCTACTATGGGCAAGTCCATGACTTAAAGTTTTTTTTTTTTTTATTGTGTAAGTTGATCAATGCAGGAAGCCTACAATGGGATTTTGTTTGTGTTGAGGTCATACGAAACTGATCAATATGATAAGCTTTTATGTCATTATTTCCCTTGATGACAAATCCTAGCTTAGCCATATTTCAAGGGAGTGGTCTAAGCTTTTATTTTTTATTTTTAATAGTTGTCCTTCAAGGGAGTAGTATATTTATAGTATAAAGTAGAAGTTACATAGTTGTCCTTCAAGGGAGAAGTCTACGTTGAGAATCATGACTTGAGAGATTATAACTTGTCTATGTGTCCATTTTTTTTTTGTTTTTTTAATTTTAGTCATGGACAGGACTATAGAGGCTTAGAGGTTTTTCACTATCAGGGTAAAACCATAGTGTTTCATAGATAAACTAAATGTGTAGGAATAAGGGTTAAGATAAAGGGATATGAATGTAATAGGGTTGCTCCAGGGTTGAGCTCAAGTTAAATAACTTGTCTATGTGTCCATTTTTTTTTGTTTTTTTAACTTTAGTCATGGACAGGACTATAGAGGCTTAGAGGTTTTCCACTCTCAGGGTAAAACCATAGTGTTTCATAGATTAACTAAGTGTGTAGGAATAAGGGTTAAGAGAAAGGGATATGAATGTAATAGGGTTGCTCCAGGGTTGAGCTCAAGTTAAACACAAGGTAAAGCGTCACTTGATTAAAAAAAGAATGGTCATAGGTGCAAAGAATTTAAAGGCTTGGGTTCTGGCCTTCCTTAGATAGAAGATAAGTGATAAGTTCCTAAACCATATTTGTGAGTTATGATGTAGGGTCCAAGTCAATTAGGAGAAAAATTACCCTATTTGCTTTTATTCATGTTTGTCACATGTTGATTTTCCTTTAAGATGAGATCTCATATATTGAAATCTCACTCCTTGAGGTTTTTTTTATAAGCATGTTTGATACACTCTTGATAGATTTGGAGGTGGTTGAGGGCTATGAGATGGCATTCACCAAGCAACTCAAGTTCAGCCAAACATTCTTGGTGAAAGTCATCATTAGTAAGTATGTCTTATAGAGAGATGCAAAATAAGTAATATGGACCTCAAGAGGCTAAACAACTTCTATCCCATAGACCAAAGAAAAAGGTGTAGCACCTGTAGGGGTTTGAGTGATAGTGTAGTAAGCCCATAAAGAAAAGGTAATGTGCATGTGTTAATTTTTGCCAGTATCATTGACTACCTTCATGAGTATTTTAGTTAAGGTTTTTTTACAAGCTTTTGCCTATCTATTGGCTTGTGGATAGTACGGTGATGAGAAGCTTCATTTAATTCCAAATGTTTCACAAACCTTTTAGATAGTCTTATTTTTGAAAGATTTTCCATTATTTGTTATAATTTTATGGTGGACATCAAAACAATAGATGATGTGATGGTTGATAAAGTCAACAATTTTGTCAACCATAGTGGAGATGAGAGGAATGACCTCAACCCACTTGGTGAAGTATTCAATAGCAGTAATGATGAAACAATGATGGAGAGATGAATGAGGGTTAATCTCACTAATTAGATCCAAACCCCATTGGTAAAAGGTCCGTAATTATTTGGTGACTTGTAAGACATGGTTTAGAACATGAAGGAGGTTAGCGTGTTGTTGACATTTGATGCAACTCCAAACATAATCACTACATTTTTGATGGAGTGTTGGCCAATAGTAGCTGAGCTAAAGGATAATTTTGGTAACTATGTTACCATTGAAATATCCACCACAAATCCCATCATGGACTTCCTTAATGATGAAGGGTATCTTATTACTAGTGAGGCATCTAAGGAGGAGACCATCAAAACCTTGCTTGTAGAGAAGTCCCCCTAGCATAGTGTAATGAGAGGCATGTTTCATGAAGGCACATCTCCCATTATTGGAGAGATTGGAAGGGGTAATAGAAAAAGAGAGGTAATCTATGATTTATTTTTACCATAAGTCATGTGGGTTGTGTTTTACATTGCCTATAAAAAGGATGTTAGTTGATACATAGGAGGGCAATGTTAAGCAATGTACAATGACAAATTTTTGAGAAAGAGGGTGAAGAAGGTATGTGTGAATCAAGAGAAGCCATTGTGTCAACAAACATGTTTGTAGATCGAGGAATAGTTTGTAAGAGGTGGGAGTCGAATAATTCCAATAGTGTATCTACATGATGTTTATATCATTGCAAAATTGCATTTTTACATAAGTAGGAACCATTAGCCTAATTAACCACTAGCTGGGAGTCATCAAAAATAGTTATTAATTTGACACCCAAGAAAATAGCCATTTGAAGCCCTAAGATCAAAGCTTCATATTCAACCATATTGTTAGTACTTTTAAAATCTAGTTAAAATGATAAAGGTTTAGGCTCACCATCAAGACGGATGAGGATGACCCCTGCACTCCCATCATGTTGACATTTTTACCCATCAATGAACATCATCATTTGATAAGAGATGTCATCAATGGAGATCATTGTGATAGATTCATTGGGGAATAAGAGGTTTCAAGGTTAGTTATCAGGTAAAGGGGTGGCAACTAACTATTCAACAATCATTTTACCCTTGATAGACTTATTCAATAAATTCCAAGTCAAATTCAACAAGGATCATGAGACACCGAGTTACACATTGGTTGTGATATGGCTTCGAATGCATGTATTTGAGGGGATCAGTATGGGTGATGATGTATGTTTTGTGATTTAAGAGGTAATGACAGAGCTTGGAAGCTATAAAGACCAATGCAAGACAAATCTTTTTGGTATGGGTATATCAAGTTTCATAATCAATAAGTGTGCATCTTATGTAGTAAACCACTTGTTCTTGATGGTAATCATCATGATGTGAAATAATAGCACCTAGAGAATGGTCTATTGTAGAGATGTAAAGGTATAAAGGCTAGTTTTTCTTAGGTGGAATAAGAACCAGTGGGGAAAAGAGATACTACTTGAGTGCATCAAAGGATTCTTGGCAATCTATATTTCAATAGAAGGAGACATATTTTTTGAGGAGATGGTGAAAGGGTTGGAAATGATCTGACAACTAGGAGATGAAGCGACAGATTGACTGAAGCTTGCCTTATAGGTTGTGTAGTTGTTTGATATTAGTAGGTGGAGGCATGTATAGTATTGATTGAACCTTAAGAGTGTCAACTTAAATAACATGAAGAGAAATGATAAATCCTAAGAGATTATTATAAAGGACACCAAAGATGCATTTCTTTGGGTTTAGTCAAATGTTATATCAGAGGAGATGAGTGAATATGATTTTGAGAATCATCAAATGGTCTTGGAAAAATTTAGAATTTCTAAGTAAGTCATCCACGTAGTCTTCCATAATTTTGTGTAGGATATCATGGAAGATGTATGTCATGACACATTGGTAGGTGGCACTAGCATTCTTCAGACCAAATGGCATGACCTGATAACAAAAATTCCCCCATGGGGTAATGAAAGTTGTCTTGTGTTGATTCTTGGGAGCAACCAAGATTTGATTGTAACCTAAGAACCCATCCATAAGTGATATCATCTCATGGCTAGTTGTTAGATCAATAAGTTGTTCAATACTTGGCAAAGAGAATCCATCCTTTGGATAAGTGAAGTTTAGGTCACGGTAGTCAGTATAGATGTGGATTGCCCTTATCATTTTTGTGATAAGAACAATATTAGAAACCCATTGTGGGTAGTCGATGGGTTGAATAAAGCTAACAAAAAGGAGGCATTGGAGCTCTTATTTGACAAGGAGAAAAATATGATGATGAATTTTTTGAAGCTTCTACTTAATAGGTTTAGCATCTTAGTTGGTGACAATGTTATGTGTGATGATAGAGGGTTCGATACTAGGCATGTCATTATAAGACCAAATGAAGGATTTACTATGATTATTAACTAGTATAGCATAATTTTTTTGCTTAGAGGAATTCAAAGATTGGCCAATCTTAAGGACATGATGGTTATCATGAGAGGGAAAATTGATGTTAATGTTTGATTCATTTAACATAGCTTGTGTTTTTAATGAGAGTGATCATTGGATATAAGAATCATTTATACCCATGTATGTGATAATAACATCATCATCTTGACATTGGACAATGTTGATAGTGGGAGAGTCTTCATCAATCATTTCAAGATGAATGAGAAGAAGGGACCTTGTTTCCTTAGCCTAGTAATAGGTGAGGGGTCCAACTAGATGGCATTTATTGAAAAAAAATAGGAGGTATAGATACCTCTGATTCATTAGGTGATGGTGGAGGAGAGGATGGAGAAGGAGAGACTGGCTTTTCGATAATTGGTATATGAAAAGCTTTGGTGAGTTTAGTTGGTTCGTCAAAACCCACTCCATGCCACTTTTTGACATTTTTAATGGTTTTGTTGGTGGGATATTCAATGGGCGTATGAACACCTTACTCATTATGACGCAAACCAAATCCTTTTTAGGCACACCTATAAAGATAGGTGTAAGTGAAGCTAGTCTAGCTTATGAAAGAGAAGTCATAGGTAAATGGTTGTGGTGAAGAGGATGGATTGCTAACAGTGGGTGCTCAATCAATTGCCTTATACATGAGATTAGTTCAAAGGTTAGGCAGACCATACGAGATGACCATCCCAATACAAGGATCATAATTAAGGTGCATATGAATCTTTCCATACTTTTTTGGAGTATGGAACATGTCAAGTGTAAAAAACAATATTCTTCGAGTGATAGATGCTTGAAAGTTTCCTCTATGGGGTCTTTATCAGGAATTTGTGTTGTCGATATCTATGTAAATGGGGTAGTGGAGCTTATGGAAGCTTTAAAAGTATAATGTCGAGTAGATGATGTCTTTAATGGAATGAGAACATCATTAGGGCTACAAGTCATGTTTCATGTTCTGAAAGGAGGTGGATTGGTGGGAATAACATGCACTTGCCCATTGTGCTCAAACTTGATGCAACAGTGCAAAGTCAAGAGCACACATGCCATATCACGTATCTAATGTCATCTAAGTAGTATGTTGTATTGTAACTCTCCTTATACAATGTAGAAGATCTCAATAATTATGTGGGGACCCACATGGATATGTAAGATAACAATGCCCACCATAGTAGCTATGGTATTGTTAAAGGAGTGGAGTATTATGTCGGTTTGAGACATGTAATTATTGGGAAGGGCTAGTTATTTGTAGGCATGGGTGGAGATAATATTCATACTAACTCCTCCATCGATCATGACTCTTTTGACATGATTTTTATTGATATATGTGGTGATAAAAAGGGTACTATCTTGATCTTCAGGTTGTTGAAGTGAAATTTCTAAATCACTGAAGGAAATCAAGGAGATGGTGTTAAGAGAGATGACCAAAGCTACAAGAATATGGGGATCATCAGGTTGTACCTCAACTTCTTGTAATGCACTAATCAAATCTTGATGATGTTAGGGTGAGTTTTGGATTAACTCATACAAGGACATTTTCATAGGGGTTTGGTGAAGTTGTTTCACCATCGAGTTTTTAATAACTTATAAAGATGTTGGTTTTAAAACACCCAAGATGGAAATCTTGGGATCCAAAAGAGGAGTGTATTTTGAGAATGGATGATCCTAATGGGCAGTGACATTTTCCTTCCCTTTATCTTTTTGATTTTGTGAACACGTGGTCACATTAATCATGTTGATCTAAAACATAGGTGAAGAAGGTGATAAAGGGTGTACAACAACATCTTTGGGTTTGAATTCAGGTGGATTGGTATGAGGCATTGTGGATGCCATAGGTGGAATAGAAGGATGGTTAATGGGAGTATCAATAGATAGAGTGTTGATATCAAAGTGTTGTTGAATGATTGTCGTGAGAGCTTTACAACTCTTAGTATCATGTCTAGGTGAATGATGATATAAACACACTTATGTATCATTGAACCAAAATGGCTTCAGTCTAAGAGGGTTATAAGGCTTAATGGGAGGAAAATTTATTATAGAGGATTGCAAAAACTGGCATATGAAAAATATTTGAGAGCTTGCATGTGGGCTAGTACTTGTTATTGTAATAGGGGTGGACACCTTCTTTGGTTTAGGAGCCATGGGGGTGATTTTACATGGCACCTTTTTAGGTGGTAGTGGAGCCACATGTTTTATTGACAGTCTCTTGGTGGTAGGTGTCATGGTGTCAAATGTGAAAGGCCTACTAGGTGGCAAAGGTAGTAATGGAGGTAACTTACCCTTTGGTTTTGCTTGGATTAGTGATACCCCAACTAAAGTAGAGGGATATGGTCCAAAAATTGAAGGCAAAGTTGAGGGTGGAAGAGGGAAGGATGAATGGGATATAAGAATCTTAAAATTCTTCTTTAGTTCAAGCTGTATAACTCTAACTTGTGGTTGGAGAGTCAGATCTAATTTCACTTATGGATGGATGAGATTAGAGATCAAGTGAATGCCTAAAGCCCTGATCTGATTTAATGTGGTAGATGCCTATAAGGGTGAGGACTTTGATGTAGAAGGATGAGATTATAGTGATTTTGGTGAAGAATATCTAACTTTGTCAAAGACCTTGGGGTAAAGGGTAGTGAGAGGATTGTCAGTAAAATATGACACTTTTTGTGTAGGATAAGGAGTTGTAAGTCGGTCCTAAAATGTTGCATGATCTAGATCCGTGGAGTCAATAAATTATAGATTTCCCACTAACCACGAGAGGGGTTTAGATGAAGTTAACATAGGCCTTATCGTTGCTTCTTTAAAAGACTTAGGTGATTGAGAAAGACGGAAATTTTTGGCCTCTGCTAGCTTGGGACAAAGATGAAAAAGATCCACAACTGGGTCTTCTTTGATAGAGACGGGAGAAGAGGCATGATCTTCCATGAGTGGGAGAGAGGTAGGCAAAGAAAGTTCTTCAAGGGAATAGAGCATAGGTATAATTTCTTCCTTAACATGTGGGCAATGAATAGGTAAAGTATGATCTTCCATAAGTAAAATAAGTGGTAAAATTGGTTGAATTAGTGTATGCACAATAGGTCTCTCATCTAATGTACGGGTAGATAACACTGGCTCCTCTAGGTGCAGTGGAGGAGATGTAGGTGAAGAAACTTCCTCAAGAGGTTATAACATAAGAATGATGTTCCCCTCAACAAGTAGTTGATGAATGGGTAAATTGTGGTCCTTAAGTGGTAAGAGGATAGGTAAAATGGGTCAAAAAATAACTAGTGATATAGGATCCTCTTGTGGTAAAAGGAGTGGTAAAGGAGTCCCTTCCTCACGTGGGAGTGGAATGGGTGAAGTACGATCTTCTACTTGAGGAGGAAGGATGGGAAAAACAAACTCTATTACTTTTGGGGGAGGAGTAGATAAAATGGGTACCTCCTATTATGGGAGAGGTTAGACTGGAGGTAAAGGAAAGGCCATATTGACCGTATGGATATTATGATAACATGAGTTATTAGTCATGATCTGAACATTATTTTTATTGGGTGAATGGTTAGGAAAAGTCTATTTAAACACATCTATATTTTGATTAGCAAGCACATTAGGGTTATCTAAGATGAGATCACCCTTGTCAAGCATATCTTGAATAATGTTCTTGAGTATTTTACAATTATTAGAATTGTGGCCTTTGACTTGATGGTAGCCACAAAACTCATCATCCTTGTACCAAGTAGGAATATGACAAGAGGGATCAAAATATATAGAAGGCTTGATTTGAGGAATGGTTATGGGTCCCTGTTGTAATATTTTCTCCAAAATGGAAGTGTATGACTCCTCAATAGAAGTGTATTATCTTTGTTTATACCATTGTTGAAATTACTTGGTCAGATTTTTTGAGGTCAAGGGATTAGGTTGGTTTGTGGTTGTGGAAGAAGTTGATTTAATAACCACCAAATTTGTAGATCATTTAGATTTTTGGTTAAATGGAGAGGAGTCATTTGATTTGGAATTGGTGTTCTTACTATGCAACTTGACTCTGTCTTTGTCTATAGTCTTGATCTTGAGTTTTTGTGCCATTGTAAATGCTTCATCAAATGTGCAAAAAATTTATACTCAAAGTGTGGATGAAATGTGTTTAGCACATTCCCTTGAGAAGATCTTAATAATCTCAAGTTGGGGTAAAGAGGAGAGTTAGTTGATTAAGCCTCTCTGGCGAGTGACAAAATTTGTGATAGACTCGTCATCAAATTGTTTAATAGAATAAAGGTCTATAATAGAAACCTTTTTAGAAATGTTGATAGAGAAATGGTCTAGGAATAATTTTTTGAGTTGGGTAACTGATAAAAGGCAATGCCAAGTTATAGAGATATACCAATCTAGGGCACCACCCAAAAGAGACATAGAGAAGGTGCAAAGTAGTAATGCAGCATTGTGCCCTATTAAATAGCAAACATGTTTAAATGGTTGCAAATGTTGTTGTGGGTCCTCTTTACTCTAGAAGAAATTAAAATTGGGGAGTTCCCATTGGATTGGATAAGGGGGAATAAGCACAAAAGGATGGATTTGCTCATTTCATATTTGATCATAAGATAACACATTCTTTGAACCCAACATGGATGCCTCTAGACTAGACATGTTGTCCATCAGCGTCCTAATGAGGTCTGAAGGGGGATTGGTTTAGGAGATACCCCATAAGTTATAGGAAACCTAATAAGAAGAAGAGGTAGCATATGACATAACTTTCTATGATTGTCTTGATGTAACATAGGGGTAGTGAGTCATAGGCTGGGAGGCATAAATGAAAGGGGTTTGTCCCATTCGGTTAGAGACAATGCTTTGGTTGAATGTTGTTATTACAAGTTGGGTTATTGGCATGGTTATACTAGGTGAAGGGTGAATCATAAATCATGTAATTATAAGTGCAAGAGTAGATGGGATGGGTAACACCAAATTATAAAATGGGGTTAGATTTGACTCAACTGCTTGTGGTTTTGAAGGCAAGGAAGTCATGATAGGGGTTAGGTAAGACTAGATAGTTAATGATGCTAAACTTTAGGCATTGTTTATGGTTGGATTATTTGTTGAAGTGGTGGTTTGAGTAACCATGATAATCATAGTGGAGATAGTTGAAACTAAATTTGGCTCCATTAGAGAAGTTGGCATACCATATAGTGCATCACCCAAAGAATAATGGGTTTGGCTCATGGCAAGGTAATGTTGAAGGGCTGCCATGTTGCGATCAAGAAATCTAATAAAATCTTGATATCCTTCAAGCACAATGGGAATTTGGTTAGGGATAGGAGTATTCTCTATATCTAAAGTATGCTCCATGATAGAATCAGTGACCAAAGGAGAAGGTGGAAGTGGTTGCCAACTTTCATAATTGATAAGAATTCTAGCTTGAATTTGTGTTAATACCATGCAAGAAGAAGTATAAATAGTCTTAAAACTCTATATTAGTGATAGAGTGAGGAAAATTCACATTTGGGTGCAGGTAGGTAGGTTTTTTTAGCTTTTTGTTTTGAGAAAACTAAAAATAACCAAATTACACAGTAATCGACATCAGTCACTTGACTGATGTTGATAGGTTAAAGTCTATCAATGTCAGTGGATTTACTGATGTCGATCATTGTGGAGTCTTGAGAGATGAGAAATCCAATGTTTTAGAAACCTAGAGGTAAAATATAGGAAAAATAGAGGATGCAAAAGGTCTATATCAGGAGGATGAACACTCATAAAACCTGATATAATACATTATACAATCTGAGTATTATGAACAGTGTTGATTTTGTAAATCAATAGAAAAACTTTCTTACCAACTCAAAAATATATAAGGTAATAGAAAAGCAAAAAGAGAAAATACAACTACTAATTGTTAACTCTTAGAGATTAATTTTGGTCTCATGTTGTCTTATACTTTAATCAGATAGTGAGATGAGAGTTTAGTTATCGAAGGTACTAGAAATTAATCTAGAGCTAGTTTTAGGTTAGTTTTGGTGCTCAAAAGGAAATCCATGTTGGACCATATATGTGGCTTATTATAGGGGCTTGTTCCCTACACTTCATGGACATGAAGCCAATCCAAGCCACTTAGACAAAAATATACCTTCTATCTAGAGTTTATTTTTTACTAGAGAATGGAGTGGGTTCTACCCTTGATGGTGAACTCCAAGTAGGATAGGCAAATAAGGTAAGGTGATCCACTAGGTGATGAAATCCTGATGGGCCTTATTTTAGGTAATTTTACATTTTTTATTTTATGAATATGATCTGGTAGTGTAACATAGGTAAACTATGATTCATTCATAATCCTTGTAATTAACTAGGTGAGCTAAATATGCAGCAAGCAAACAATGAAGTGTAGTGAGTTTTAAACCCAAATCTGAAGTGTTTTGATTCGAATGAAAACAATGATGAAATAAGAGAAGAGAATGAATTTCACTATCCTAATGTGCATACAATAAAGAGATAAAGAAGAGATTATTTTTAACTCGAAATAAAAATGATAAGTTTCTTTTAGAGGCAAAAGAAAGAGAAGAGTGGCTAGGAAGAATAAATTTTAGTTTATTGCCTTTAAACAAAAAATAAAATGTTGAATATTTCATTTTGAGGAAATAGAGAGATAAAACACAAGGAATTAAATTTTCACTATAATGTACCTATATGAATGCTTAAAATAAGCAATGAACCCAAGGAAAACTCTAGGGTCCCACCAAGCATGCCAAAAATATTTCACTAAATTTTGAATCTATATGATATTTAAAGATAAACACAAATGAAAGGTAGGGATTAGAAATTAGAGAGAACCCAAATTGGTTACACATTGTATCTAGATGATGTTGAGCACTCCTCTTTGGCTAGGTAGGACTACCTATGTATAAAAAAACACTACCACTAAAAATATTTGTTAGTAGATATATGAGTAGGTTGTCAAGCTATGTGCTTATTCCTAGAAGTGTCAAACTTCCTTAGGGATGACAGTCCACTTTTTGAAATAAAATCATAATGAATAAAAAAATGAAATAAAAATTAAGAGAGAGATATTCATACCATTCTTGTAGTCTAAGTGCAACAAATAGTGACATAGTGTAGGTAATGTAAGTTATTTATGTTTTTGAAGGTTGTTTAGGCAAGCTTAGGGAGGTTAGTGGAAATACACAATCATCAACAGCGATTAGGCTATCGATGTATATAAGAAAATATGACTAATGTTAGTTATGTGATCGATGTCAGTAGGGGTAGTAGGTTCTCAAAAAGTTTCAAGAGACTTTTCTGAGATGGGAGGCAGATGTTGGTCAGGTTTGTGAGTTTGTGAAGTGTTTTAAGGGAGTGGGTAAGACTTAGGTGGGTCTAGATAGAGGGTTGGTATGTTTGAAGCTAAGGGAAGTAGGTGAAGAATTTTTACAACTCATTCACATAGAGAGTTGAGATGTTCATAAAATTAGAAATAGTATAACGTAAAGTAATTATAAAATGGATATTTAAAAAGATTACAAAACATAAAGATATACTTAGGTAGTGAAATAGATGAACAATGAGTGCTAGATAGATGGCTCTGATGAGGTGTGTTGAAGCAATACGTGAATAGAAAAGTCAAGCATGTGCTAATAGTTTATAAGAATCCAAGCTCTGTGCAGTCTATCAATTTCTAATTTGGACTAATTTATGCAGAGTAACGATAAGCCTAGATGTAGAAAGTTGAGTGCCAAAGCTTATACGTGAATGATTGATTTTTTTTAATTTTTGCTGACCTGAATACTAGCTTAAAATTTGGCCTAAGTAACTAATGCTAGTAATCCCACCAATTTTGGTTGATATTTCATCAACGTCGGTGGCATGAGAATAGGTAAAAGGGCTATTTTTAGCCTATTTTATGTTCCTACTCTTGCCAAATATGGTGTCTATTAGAAAATGATAGAAATGTGAGGTTAAAAAAAATGTAGTTAGTTATAAATTCATGTTAGGGGTGAGAAAAAGTCATGGATAGTTAGGATTAGGGGACTAAGTCTTGAGGTGACTCAGAGGGTAAGAATTAGTCTTACGATGAGGTGACTAGATAAGGTGGCATAAGTAGTTTTTAATTAACTTAATTAAATATTTTTAAATTAGTTAAATGTGTTAAGGGTGAAATTATGGGTTAGGAAGTCTAATTATTAAAAGAGGAATGAGAGGGGTTTTGACACAGGGAGTTATGCACGTGTGTGACATAATTTTGATGTCTACAGTAAGCTTATAAGAAGAAGGAAGTAATGAACATTCAACTATTTATGCTCAAAGTTATGATCCTCCTGTAGATTGTATTCCTCTTTTTTATGTTATGGTTAAAATTACTAACAAGAGAATCCATAAATGTATCTTGGATATAGCTGCCTAAAATAATATTATGCCTAAATACATTTTAGATTAGTTATGTATATCCTATGAAATTGACAACAATAAATTTACTGATTTTGATTTTAGACAAACTAAAATTTATGGTAAGTTTCAAGACATAGTCATTAAGATTGAACAAGATGAAATAATAAGATGTATAACTAATGTCCAAGTAATAGATATTCCTAGTAATTACACTATGTGATTAGGAAGAGATTGGTCAAAAGTGATTGGTGCTTTTATTGGAAAATATATTACATTGATTCTTGTTAATAATTAAATTGATTTCATAAAAAGAGAATAATATTCTATTTCACCTATTGAGTCATATGTTTCCTCTATTATTTCTTATGTTGAGACTCGAATTAGGACTTATGAATTAATGAATTTAGATGAAATAGAAAATCAACATGAAGAATTATTTGCAAATAATATTTTATGGTCTCTTTATTTTGATGGAGCTTGTTCTCAACAAGATAGTGGTGTTGAAATTTATTTAATTTATCTTATAGGCAAGATTTTTTGTTATGTTTTCAAATTATCATTCAAAAAAATTAATAATACTACAACATTTGAAGCTTTATGTTTAGGATTGGAAAAGACCATAGAATTTAACATTAAGCATTTAGAAGTCTTTGATAATTCCTAATTGATTGTTAGGAAAGTTCATAAAATTTACAAAACTAATCAAACTTGTCTACATCATTACACATAAAAGGTTTGGTCATTACTTGAAAATTTTAAGGATTTTAACATCACTCATATTCTTAGAGAATATAATATTAGATGTGATAATCTTGATGTTTTTACCCCTAACTAAACTCTAAGTGAGATTGAACCAATCACAAATTTATCTTATGCTCAAATTTTTCATCCAAAAATTTTTGATTTAAATGATAGTTGGTCTATTTTTAATTGTGATGAACACATAGATTGTTTCAAAAGGATAATTATTTTGATCATGATGATTATGTGCTAAATTGTGGAGATTATTTTTAATTGAGTACTAAAAAATTACCTACTAGTTTAGTGAGTTTAGAATCTAAGTTTTCAATAAATGATCAACACAAAATCTTTAGAACAAAAGAGACTTCAAGAAGAATCATAGGTGAAACTATTACCTTCAATTTAGGCACTGAAAGGGATCTAAAATATTTTTATTTAGGAATTCATGTTACTACAAGTGAAAAGGTTAAAATCACTAAGTTGTTTAAAGAATTCATTGATGTGTTTGCTTAGACATATAAAGACCTTAAAGGGTATGATACTAATACTATTAAACACGGCATACCTATAAAACATGGTATTAAACTTGTAAGACAAAATATATAAATAATTAGCCTTTTGTTAAAAGATACCATTAACAAAGAGCTAGATAAGATGATTAATGCTACAATCATTTTCCATGTAATATATTCTGAATGGGTAGTTAATTTAGTACCAGTTAGAAATAAAAATGGTTACATTAGGCTATGTGTTGATTTTAGAGATCTAATAAAGTTAGTGTTAAAGATAATTTTCCTCTACCAAGTATAGATCATATTTTACAAGAAGTTGTAGTATTAAAAATGACGTTTTTATTAGATGAATTTTTTAGTTATAATCAATTTTTTGTAAATCTTGAAGATAGACATAAAACAACTTTTTAAACTCATAGATAAACTTTCACTTATAAAAAAAATGCCTTTTGGATTAATGAATATAGGAGATACGTTTCAAATGGATATGCATGTTGATTTTGATGATTTGATTGGCATTGTTATTCAAGTCTATCTAGATGACATCACTGTTCATTATAGAAAAAGAAAAAATTATTTAAATCATCTTCATGAAATTTCCACAAGATGTAGAAAGTATGGTATTTATTTGAATCTGAAGAAATCAATTTTTGGTGTTACTGAGGGTAATTTATTAAGACATATCATCTTAAAATATAATTTTTTTATAGATCCTGAACGTGTTAAAGCAATTAAATAATTATCTGCTCCTAAAGATTAATTTGGTTTAAGGTATTTCTTTGATAAAATTAAATTCATTAAGAAATTAATATCATATTTTGATGATAAATCTAATTTCTTACAATTATTACTTAAGAAAGATAAAATATATACTCGGGACGAAGGTGTTGATTTAGATTTTAATCATGTTAATGATGCCATTGCAAGTGCTCCAGTTCTTGTTAAACTTGATATAAATAAAGCATTCATACTTTATATTAATGCTACCAAAAAATCTATTGGAGATGTAATAACTCAATAATTTGAAAATAATGAAGAAAAATTAATCGATTAC
This sequence comes from Torreya grandis, assembly GCA_037957365.1. Classification (NCBI taxonomy): domain Eukaryota; kingdom Viridiplantae; phylum Streptophyta; class Pinopsida; order Cupressales; family Taxaceae; genus Torreya; species Torreya grandis. The sequence goes on from JARHVA010006983.1 coordinate 172,092, forward strand.
ATGAGCCAAGTTTTAAAAGATGTTGAAACTAAGCACCCCGTTATTGACAAATTCATTTTCTCAATAGTTTCCTCCATTAAATTTCACTATTTGTTAATGAAAAATAAATTTTTTGTGTGATCTAACATACCTATTTTATCTTATCTTTTGAAACAACCAACCATTCAAGGAAGACTTGCTAAGTGGATTCTACATATTCAAGCATTTGACCTTGAATTCGAAACTTCCTAAAAAATTAAAGGTAATGAATTAGAAAAACACTTACATGAAAATGATTTTTAAAATATTAATGTTTTAGTTTTTTTAGTTAATGATAAGTTAAATACAAAACCATATTTAAAGACCATTAATATTGTTTATTTTTCTAAAAACTTTAAGCTTTATCTTGAAATGAATGAATAGGATTGTATGTTAGCTGAAGATGATTGTTACCATGAATTAATATATTATTTTCAAAATTAGGTCTATCCTAATAATTTTGATAAAAATAAAATCTATTTCTTAAGATTAAAATTTTAAAAATTTTATTTTTTAGAAAATTTTATGTTTTATCTAAATAGAGATAGAGTTTTGTTGAGATATTTTACACATGATCAAACACAAAAAATTCTTAGATGCTTTCATGAAGGAAATTGTGGTAGACATTATACTAAAAAATAAAGTAATTATAAGATATTAAGAGTAGGTTATTAATGTCCTACTTTGTTTCAAGATGCTCATAAGTTAGTTTGTTCTTGTATGCCAGGTCAATTATTCATTGGTAGAGATAAGTTACCTACAATTCCTTTAAATCATATCATTCTTGAAAAAATATTTATAAAATGGGTCATTTATTTTATTTCAGATATACACCTACATTCATCTATTGGGTATAGATATATTTTAAGAACCAAAAATTATTTCACTAAGTGGCTTGAGGCCAAAGTACTTAAGAGTTATGTAACAGGTGAAGAAATCTCATTTTTAGAAAATTAGATTTTATCTATATTTGGAGTTCCTTAGAAAATCATTTTTGATAATGGACCACAGTTTGTTATAAATAAATTTATATAATTTTTTTGAAAATATTCTATTATATCTAGTCATTCATGTAAATATTACCCTCAAAGTAATGGTCAAGATGTATCTATAAATAAAAATATGATTTCAATCATGAAGAAATTAGTTTGTGATAATAAAAATAATTTACATCTTAAAATTTTGTAAAGCTTTATTGGTTGATAGGACTATTATTAAGGTAGCAAATGGTTATTCATATTTTGTGTTAGATTATGGATTCAAGGCTACCTTACCAATAGAACATCAAATTTCATCAGCTAACACTGCTTTACAATATGTTTTTGAAGACACAAATTTGATTGAACAAAGATTATATGATTTAATAGCTCTTGACAAATCCAAAGAAACAACATTGCAGAAATTAGAAAGAGCTAAGCAAAAATTAAAAGAATTTTTTTGACAAAAAATTTTCTAACAAGAATTTTAAAATGGGTGATCTAGTTTTATATTGGGACAAGGTTAACGAAGATCTTGATAAACATCACAAATTTGATTCATTATGGCTTGGTCCTTATAGAATTTTTATTTTACTTAGAAATAATACTTTTCATTTAAAAGATCTTGAAGAAAATTGGTTGCATTAATCAAGTAATGGCCATCATTTAAACTTGTTCCATGATTAGCTATTTTTAGTTGTTCATTTCTTTGTTTTCTACTTTCATTTTGGTTTTTTGTCTCTTTGTTTTCTTTTCTTTACTATTTTTTTTGTTGTTTCTAATTTGGTTTGCTATTTGTTTTGTTGTACTTTTACTTCTGAAATGATCAATGAAGATTACAAATGGAGAAGTTTCACATTGTGAGGGAAGAGTACAAGGATTCTACAAATCTAATATAAGTATTGAATATTTTATGATATTATTCTTCATGAATTCAATTTTATTTATATGTGAATAATATATGTTGATTTTATCTAATTATTGAAATATTACTTAATTTTTAGATTTTGTACTTAAGGCATTTGTATTAAATTATGCATCTAGTCCAAACTTCCCTCCTATATCATTCTCCTTCTTCATGTCACATTGGCCAGACAATCCATCCCTTGCTAAAATTTATTATTAAAGGGGTTCATGCCTAGCTACTTGAGAAATGATTTTCCTAGATCACACTCTCAAGTTTTTGTCTTTTATCAATAGGTAATTATTTTCTACTGAATTTCATTACATGAAGTTGACTAGCAAGGTTTCTTGTGTTATGTCTATTTTTCATACCCCCTAAATTTTGTCTAAATCTAATAATTTTTTTGCCATAGAGATGACTCAATCATGAAATTTAAAACTATATCAGGGACCTGGTTAATTAGTAGTATATTTAGATGCATATTTTAGACTATAAATTGATGATGATTAGTTGATGAATTCATGATTATATTTTGAGTGTTTTCGAAAAGCATAGTGGATAAATCAATAAAATATGTATATATATTTATCACTGTGAATTTTTGTGATCAGTTATATTACTTTTTAGTCATAATCAGGCTATAAGATAGCATTTTAGTTTGGAATAATATCACTTTATATTATTTCAAAGTTTGAAATATTATATTTTTGCCATGATATATTTAGATTGATCTCAGTTAAGTTCGAGTGACCATAATGAATTATGGATTAGACTCTTCAGTTTTGGAATAACATAAATAGTTTGTGGGGACTAATTAGATATTTTTAGTGGCATTGTGAGACTTTACTTAAAACAAATGACATTGGTATATATATAGCCTTGTCAGTTCAATGTTCAAATTATGAAGTCATAAATTATTGTAGTTTGAGAAATCACTATTTTTGTGGTCAAATGCATCATTTTATTTATTTTGAAAATCATATGAGTTTCCTATTTGAAAATAAACATCAATTGGGCATATTTCAGTTATAAGGAAGATTAGCTTGAAGAAATACAATTCATTTTAGAAAAATAATCATGTTTGTTTTGTGAATTCTATTGAAGGCTCACTTTCATTTCTATGATATAATAGACTTTTGAAATTATTGACATATTGAGGTTAATTTGTTGCTTGAATCAATTGATTGTAAGGATATAAAGGGATCTTAAAATTCTAAGTGTTTAATTATATATCCTATTTAGGTAAGGTTCCTAGTTTTAACATTTCCTAAACCTAAGTTCTAAAGGTAATATGTTACTTTCAAAACATCCTACACCAACATTATTTATCCTAAATCTTTAAATGATACTACTAAACCCATCGAACCATGATGAAGTCTAAGTATTAATTTTTTGGTGTTTTCAAAAGGAAATTAATGTGATTATGTTTCAAGACATGTTAAATGATGAGTTGACATTTTATTGACACTCCATTCGATGGTGAGCTAGTATTTGACATGGAATTTTATTTAGTGGTCATCATCTAGTTAGTACCCCATTTAATATTTTCATGGCATTTTGAGATGTCATTTGAGTTTGAATATAACATGGCATTACTCAGCAAGGAATTTCATGTGAAGCATATCTGATTCTTTGAGATCATGATGGAAGATTTGGTGGAAAAGATAAATTTATGGTGAGATGGCATTCCTCAGTTCATAAAAATTAGTAAAGGTTTAGTAGTAAATTTGGTGATGACTAAATTTGATTATTCTGCTAACCTAGTTGGAGGCATTGTTAAGTATACCATCGATTTTGATGAGCCAATAGAAACAAGGCATGTTGTTAAGTCAGTTATAGTAGAGGGTGGTGTTATGCCTATTTTCAACACTCCCTATTTTTTTTAAAAATATTAATACTTGCTACCATAGATATGACCCTGTCATGAAATCTAAAACTATATCAGCGACCTTATTGATTGATATTATTTTTATATGCATATTTTATTATGAAATGATAATGATTAGTTGATGAATTCATATTATGTTTCTAAGTTTTTTCTAAAATCATGGTGGATTAATGAATAAAATGCACATATATAGTTGTGAAAATGATGAGTTATCTTGATTTTCATTAAAAATAGTTTTTGAGATAGCTTTAGTTGAGAAATACACTTTTAGTTTTGACTGTTTTGGTAGATTTATAGTTATTCTTTAATTTTCATAGATGAGATGATTTGATTAATGGTTTGAAATAGATAATTATAATATGTCGATGATTATTACTTTTTGAAAACATTACATTTGAAAATCAATGCATCCAAAAATCTATTTTGAAGGTATAGATTAGATTCATAGCTCATTTTCATTTATTGTTGATGGTATGATAGACATCTAAATTATTGATATGTTTAATTTGAGTTAGTGATGTTGTCATTTCATTTTGTCTAACCTATACTTTTTTTTTATCTAATAATTTGGTCATTTAATTACCAAACTACATAGTTTGAGATCATGGTTCTCATGTTTCATAAAGTTTTAAGGACCTACTCAACATTCTAAGTCTTAGTCATTTTAAAATTCTAACAAATATTCAAGTACATAAACTTAACTTTTCAGGCATGGATGGCATTCATTTGAAACTCATATTTGTATATTTGAAGAGGTGAGTTTTTTGTTTTAAGACTTATTTCATGGAATAATTTTTGATGGTATAAGGTGTTATTTAAAGTTAAGATAATCCATATTATTCTCAATGTCTTAGTTTTGTTTGTCTTTAAATCTTTGAAATAATTCAAAGACTTATCACTTGGATTTGTTTGATACCCTTCAGGTCATGATGTTGAGGCATAGATATTTGCAAGGGCATAAAGGTTCACCTTGAGATACTTTATTTCCCTAATTCTATAGGTCTTTGGATTGATTATGAATCATATTCAATGCTTTTTTTAGTTTGGTGAGCTAGAGATTGGCCAGTAACATAAACATCATAGCAAGGTGAGTTGGCATAAGCATTAAATTGAAAGGTATGACCTTGAAGTTTTGAGATATGCCAAGGATTTTACGTTATAATGAAGTTAATGCAAAATAGTTTTTCCTTGAATGACGGGAGTTAGCAAATGTATTAGTATGAAGGTTTAGTTATCTCTAAGTTTAGTTGTGATGATAAATGACTTAGCAAGATTACTAAATATACATTGGTAAATGAAATCCAATATGATTTGAACACATCACTAAATTGGTTATGGTGGTAAGTTGGCAGATATAAGTGTTAAGTTTCTTATTTTGTGTTCCTTTTTGGCAAGACCGGATGTGTAAATGGAGCCCTAGTAGAGTAAACTTTGAGGTTATTGTGAAATATTTGTCAAGGATTTTAGGTAGAGGACTTTCAAGGTGCATAACCAGGTATCTTTCATAAAATTTTAAGCCTTAGTCACTTCAAGATTCTAATAAATATTCAAGTCTATAAACATAAATTTTGAGGTATGGATGGCATTCACTTAAAACTCACTGCATATAAATATTTGTATATTGAAGAGGCGCATTTGTTGATTTAAGACTTGTTTCATGGAATACTTTTTGATGGTATAAGTTATTCTTTAAAGTTAAGATAATCCATATTATTTTCAATGGCTTAATTTTGTTTGTTTTTAAATCTTCAAAATAATTTAAAGACTTATCACTTGGCTTGGTTTGTGACCCTTCAGGTCATGATGTTGAGGCATAGATATTTGCAAGGGCATAAAGGTTCACCTTGAGATAGATTATTTCCCTAAGTCTACGTTTATTTGGATTGATTATGAATCACATTCAATATTTTTTTGGTTTGGTAAGCTAGAGATTGGTCAGTAACACAAACATCATGTTGAGGTGAATTCGTATAAGAATTAAATTAAATGGTATGGCCTTGAATTTTTAAGATATGCCAAGGATTTAGTAGTATAGTATAGTTAATGCAAAATGGTTTTTACTTGAATGATGGGAGTTATCAAATGTTTTAGTATGAAGGTTTCATTATCTCTAAGTTTAGTTGTGATGACAAATGACTTGGAAATATTATTAAATATACATTGGTAAACACAAGCCAATATGATTTGAACACGTCACTAAATTAGTTATGGCGGTATGTTGGTAGATATGATTGTTGAGTTTCTTATTTTTTGTTCATTTTTGGTGAGCTCAGATGTAGAAATGGAGCCCTGGTAGAGTAATCTTTGAGGTTGCGGTGAAATATTTGTCAAGGATTTTAGGCAAAGAATTTTTAAGGTACGTAACCATGTATGTTTCATTTAGCATAGATCAAAGTATAATTTCTCTGTGGTTTCTTTATAAACTTTGCAGTATCATGAAGAAAATCATTACTCAGTTATATGAACAAGAATAAATTTATTCTACATGGTTATTCCTATGAGCTTGAAGTTATTTTTCAATGGTTTTTATGAAGAAATGATAGCTATAGTTTGAGAAAATCTTATGCATCTATCTGCATGTAGATGGTTTGAGAAATTTGTTTTCTATATGGTTAAGACATTGTCAATTATGTATAAATTTGTATATATGATTGAAAGAATGGAGTTTAAGGTTTTTTGGTTATTATTAGTATGCATACAAAGATTCCCTTTTGTTCAATAGAAATTTTGAGAAACATTGCTCAACATGCATGATAAACTTCTAGGTTTGATATTTTTAGGGTCTATGAAAGAATAGAATTTGTTTAGTTCAAAGTCTAGTTCTTAAGAGAATGAAGAATGAAGATTTTAATGCACAATATTTTTGGATCAAGCCCTAATTTTCATAGATGAAGTCTGTTAAAATGAAACAAGTTTATGGGTTTCTATACAAATTTTTTATACGTAGTAGTTCTTCAAAAAATTGAAGTAGATGGGAATGATAGACTTGTTTATTCAATGGCATAGATATTTGATAGTTTCAAAGTAATTAATAAGGGTTTATATGAATAGTACTTGAAATAAGTCAAAGGTTCAAATTTTATCTTAAACCTTGATCTAAAAATAGTGGATATACTATCTTCTTAATGGTTTATATGTCACTTTTCTGACGTTGTGTTATCTAAATATATATTTAGATATTTACTCATGATAGTTAGAATGATATGGTTGAAATAATTTTTACATAGAGTTATCTAAACCTCAAATTTCATGAATGAATTTTGCTCATTTCAGTGTAGTTTTGAAAATTTTGAAGAATAATGATGCATGTTTGGGTTTCTGTTGAGGAAGTTTTTGTTCATTTGAAAATTTCATAAGTTAATTTATAAGAGAGTTTCAAATAAACCTAGTTGACTATTTATGGAAGTATATCAAAAGGGTTTACAAAATATATATGTTCATATGATCTATGTATAGTGATTGAATTATAGAAGAGGATTTGCATGCATGAAATGATTTGTATTAATATTTTTAACATATAATGGTATGAAATTTTGTATGTGCATTGAAAGGTAATGTTGTTTGCCTATATATTTGAGAAGTACCAAAAATTTGAGATTGAAATAATTGGTTTTAGTTTTGTTATTTATTGTGGATCAGGGATATTGAGATTATCTTAGAAAAATCTAAAGATTTTAGTTTCAGTATAAATGATTTTGGTTAATAGTTTTGAGATTATAAGTTGGTTTATTATGAGTTTTTTTTAATGGATTTAGTTAGCCATTTTTAAATGATATGATACAAAACTATCAATATAAATATATGGATAATCTTGAATTTATGAGCTTACCTTCCAACTTAGAGTTATAAGTGTGATTTTAATGATTTGGTTAAAATGAGATTTCTATTAAAATTATACCTCAATATTGAAGTCTTAGGTTTTATTTTGAAAGTGGACATTGAGGTTAGGGTTAATTAATACTTCTCATTCTTAGTTCATATAAAAATCTTAGATTGGAACAAGTGGTGATGGTTTTAGATATTAGTTGATGATTTCATGCTATAAATTTTGTTCATTAAATTTATAATAGTTCACTTCATAGTTCATTTAAATGTAATATGTTGAAAATTTATTGACTTCATTTCTAGATTGGTTTAGTATAAATTGATTTTCTAAAAATAAGAACTTCATGAAGCTATCAAGAATATTTGTGAAATAAAATGATGATTTTAAATTGTGAAACTCCATTTAATTTAAGGTACAATCATTATTGATGGATCAGTAGAATACCTATTGACAGATGTTTGGTTTCTAGTTAGATTATATTTCAAAATATGAAGTCAACTCAGTTCAGTTTGATGAAATGACAATATATGGATACTTATTCTTGTTTCTTTTTGAATATTTGTTGATTTTCAGTCACATGATTGTTATATTTTAGATTGTATATAATGTTTGAGCGGGACCAACCTAGTTCAGTCAAAATTAATGACAATAGGGGATGGGGATAGAGTTCTGGTATTGATGCTAATTAGTCCAATAATAACATAAGTTTTCCTAGAGGTGGTTTTCCTATAATAAATTTTGGTGCTAGATTTCATAGGTGAACAAGAACGTCTATACATTTTGATGCTTCAGTTCTTAAATTATGAGTCATCTTAACTAATTTTCCTATTAACCTAGTAAATAGAGGTTATATGGGTAATAGAGGTTTATTTGGACATAGGTTTTGAACTTGAACTCCCTCTAAAAGTAGCTCATCCCATCATCTAGATAATAACCCTCAACACTTATCACTTTAGCCTCTTAATGTTGAAAAATTTGAGCCAACTATTGATCCTCTTCTTGAAAATCAATCCAAATATTAAGAAATTGATACAATTCTTTCTAAAAGTTTTAGGAACATGGCCATCCCTTTAGATGAACCTTCACATTTCCACCAAGATCTTATTATGAAGGGTAAAGGATTAGGTTTGACTACTTCACATAGTGAACTTATCTTTGGATTTGAGGTTATGTTGGTAGGAGAAAGACAATGGATACTCCACTTCTAATTTAAAAAAATATAACTATAGAAAAGAGAGCTAAAAGTTAGTCAGAGCCTAATACACCCATGGAGGTCAAGATGTTGAAAAGGATCATGATAAAGATTGATGATAGTACAACTAATTCAAGAACAAGGTTGGTGCAGTTTCCTACAATAGAGATGGACTAAAATGTTTATCTAAATGAACAAGACAAAAATGTAATTGAGTTTATCTATGATTCAAAGGACTATTGGATGATTAGGGGATGATAAAATTTGTTTTATTGTTGAAAGTTTTCATGATAGATCTTGATACTTTAGTTCTCAAACTTTTGACATATTTTAATAAATTTTTAAAAATGAAATAATTTTGAATTTTGGTATAAATATATATGCTTAAGTTATTTTAACATGCATTATAGATTAATATAAATAGGATTAATCAATCTTTGACTTATTAATTTTATGACTAAAATGTGTTTTATTATATTATTAATCGATGAGGGTCCCCACCTACTAAGATTAGTACCCCCCATTTGTATTTAAATAACTTGATGAGTTAAGACTTTTAAGTCTTAAATAAACTTGTCCTTAACCAATATTTGTTTATAATTAATTAATTTTTTTAAAAATTCAATTAATTAGTATAAACTAATAACTAACTAAAAGTTAGTTATAACTTATTTTACAACTAAGTTTGAAGGTATTAAAGGAGAACAAGGACTCATTTTGAAGGGAGAAGAACAACAACACGTATTGAGGACTTAGATATTTTCTAAAATCAATCACTCATCTTTATTTTTTCTATGCAACTTCTCTGAGATAGTAAAACTCTTGTAGATAGACCCAATGGTACTTTATTTGATGGTTGAGTAATTGATTATGTAACACAGATATATCGATCCTTATTTATCATTTAATATTGGTATCCAAAATTTTCTAAGTTTGACATCTTTTGATGATTGTTATATGTAGTCCTTTGTACAGATTCCAAGTATTCAACCTAAATAATGATGAATACTTCTCTATTTTGTGACAATTCATTGATCTATTTTGATTGTAAAGTTATCACTCAAGTTATTTTAAAAGAAGAATGTTGATTTTCTCAATAAAATTATCTTTTCCTACTAAGATGACTCTTTTGAGACTCATATGCTTTATTTTAATCTATTTTAACTCTAAGTTTAATATAATTTTATTTTTAATTTCATTTTAAATGTAGTTTTTACTTTTTTCTCTTAGTTCTTTTCTTATATTGTTTTCAATTTTATTTCTTATTTTTAGAGTTTAATTAATTTCTTAGTTTATTTTATGTGCTTCTTTTAGATTAGATAGTAATAGATCTTTCTTTTGAATTGAATTTTATTTATTTTTATTTAATTTTTATGTTTTTTTAAGTGTTTAGGGTTAATCTTAATGTTTTTTGTAAATATGTTTAAGTTTTCTAATTATAGTTATTTTTTCTATTTAGTTTAGATTCACTATTTGTTGTCAATAGTTGTTTTATAATTCATTAGATTATTTTCTATTTAGACTATTTTTATTATTATTTTCATTCTTAAGTTTTTCTTTTATTCTGAGTTTGTCTTTAGTTTAAATTAGGTTGTTTTAGTTTCTTAAGTAGTTGTTTGTTGTGTCTCTCTTTTGATTGTTTATATGACTGAATACATTATCTTATCTCAAATCTTTTCTTTATATTTTAGGTTGTTTCTTGAAGTAAACTTGGAGAATATTACAACAAGGAAGTAAGATATACTTAGAACAAATATATATTTACTGAATCAGATTTTTATTCTTCAAGAGATTATCTAACTCATAAGTGTTCTCTATTAGATAGAATAGATTATAGATTCTCATACTAACTAATTCATCATTGATATAGTATATTTTTGATTATTATAGTAGAATAAATTATATTTGATAACTTATTAATTATTTCCTAAGACTTATAAAAAAAACTCACATCTTTAAGATCATAGACAAACTTTTAGAATCCCATTATTAGACTAGTACGATTCCACCATGACCTTCTGATAGGTGAAAGGGTTGATTCGTTAATGATACAATTTTTAGTGCCAATAAATTTGGAAACTCTACTGGGAAGACTTGTTTAGAAATTTGATTTATTTTTAGTCTTATTTTTATCTTGCTAATGGTATTTGGAGGTCAACAACCTCCTTATATTTAACTTATAACAGATATAGAGGATGATTAAGTTGATTTTGCTTTCAATTTAGCACGTTATGCATGGTATAATCATCCTAAAAATCTTTATAAGGTGATTGAAGTCATAAATCAAGAATAAGAGATTGAAAATTTTGAAATTTATTGGTATTCAAATCTTACATATGAGACTCAATGAGACATTCGAATTCAAATAGAAGAATTCAAGAAGATAGAGAAAGAGTTTTAGCCACTAATCCTAGGCCTAGATCTCATTTTATTTATGATTCTTTTCCATTTGATGATTTGGTTTTGCATATTGATACTAATGTTAGAAATTTACAATTAGATCAAGAAAATCAAGTTCAATACAATCAATCTATTTAAGTAGAAACTACTAAAACTTATAATAGGAGATCAACTAGTGGGATAATAATGAGTAGTAAAGTAGAGACTAGAGGATCTGAATCACAAGTTGTAAAAAAATAGAGAATAAGATAATCTTACTAAAGGTGAAGATGAAATAGAATCTTAGGAAGAGCATCAGATAGTTGTATCACCATGGATTTATTCTAATCTAATTAATGTTAAGAATCATCCTGATAAGTTACCTTCTCTTAAGAAATTAAATACACTAAATTCTTTTAGTGTTATTGGAGAATATTGAGAAGATCACTTAAAAGCTTTTAGATTGGTTTGTGCTACTCTTGGAATAACTAATGAAAAAAATTACTTAAGATTTTTCACCCAAACATTAGAAATAAAAGCTTACAATGCATTTGTTAGTCTGTTTGCTAAGGTTATTGACACTTGGAGAGATTTTAAAGATTGGCTAGATTTGTCTTTTGGGAAAGCTAAAGAATGTTTTGATCTAGTCAATGATCTTATGATTTTTTCCATTTATTTAGGTGAAACTATTTATCATTTTGTTTTTAGATTCACTAAGTTATGTCAAAATATTCCATGTAATCTTAGGCCTTTTAAAACATTATCTAGGATTTATTTTTACAATGCTTTACCTTTAAGGTATAAAATAGCTTTAGAAGATAAAGACTTTATATAATATAGTGATAATTTAATTTTTTGTATTGAATACGAAAATAAGCTTAAACACATTGGTTTTAAAGATAGATCTTCCACATGTTTAAATTCAAATAATTCAAAAATTTTAATGGCCATATAAAGTCTAGGTAATGAGTTGGTTGCTATTAAAAGATATCTTAATGATAGCCCTTATTCTTCAAATAGAAATAGTAAAGAAGATAAAAATTATTATATTGTTTATTATTTTAATGTTTGTGAACTAGATCATAATCCAAACACATGTCTTATTCTTAAATTCAATAAATTTCTTCGTGCAAAAGATGAAATAAATCAAGATCTAGTGTATAATATAAACACTCTTGATGATCCCTCAAAAAATGAGAATGTTTATGTTATAAATACTAATTCCCCTCAAAATAATAAAATAAAAAATGATAAATCTTCTCCTGATGATAAAGTAAAAATAGATAAAAGAAAATCAGCTCATAATAATACTATTAATTAGAATGATAATACTACACAAAACATTCCTTTCTCAACTAGATATAATAAAATCAATATCAGCATTATAAATATAATAATTTTAGATAAACTAATGCTAAAAATTATAATATAATTAATGATTTGTCAATAATCAAAATTTAATTTTCTTTACTACCAGTAGCTAGTCTTTCGAGAGAACTTGATAAGATTAATGAAGCATTAAAAAATCCTAGAGTTGATATAAGCATGCAAGAAGAAAACAATTATGAACACATTTATGCTAAAAAAATTTAACCTTCCCAGTGATTACATTCCTCCATTATATGTCATAGTATAAAAAAATAAATCATAATTGTATCTTATATATAGGTTCCTTAAAAAATATCATGTCTAAGTCCATTGTAGATCAAATGGGTATATCTTATGAATCATATAATAGGAAGCTTACTGGTTTTGATTCTAGGCAATCTAAGAGTTGTGGTATGTTTCTTGACATAATCATTAAAATTTTACAAGATGAATGGATTATATGCATGACTAATGTTCAAGTTTTTAATGTTCTTAGTAATTATGCAATGTTGATAGGAAGGGATTGATTGAAAATAACTGGAGATTTTTATGAAAAGGATATATCATGGGTTCTTGTAAATAATGAAATTGCATTCCTTAAAAGAGTATTTTTTTGGTACACCTATTGAATCACCTTCTTATTCTAATATTTCTTACATTGGAACTAGAATTGAGACTTATAAATTATTGATTTTAGATAAACCAAAAAAATAGCATTAAAAAATATTTGAAAAGAATAGTTTATGGTCACTTTATTTTGATGGATCTTACTTTCAACAAGGTAATGATGTTATAATTTGTTTGATTTATCCTATAGGCAAAATTTTATATTATGCCTTCAAATTATCTTTTGAAAATACTAATAATACAATAGAATTTGAAGCATTATGTTTGGGTTTGGAGAAGGCAATAGAAATGAAACTCAAGTATTTGGAAGCTTTTGGAGATACACAGTTAGATAAAATCATAAAATTTATGATATTAATCAAAATCATCTACACTATTACAAGCAAAAGGTTTGGTCATTACTTGATAACTTTAAAGCTTTTAACATTACGTATATTTTTAAAGAATTTAACATTAGAGCTGATAAACTTGTTGTTTGTGCCTCTAATCCAATTTTAAGTGAGATTGAAACTACTACGTATTTTTTATTTTTTGATGTTTTTTGTCCTAATATTCATAATTTTAATGATATTTTTTATATTTTTAGTTGTGATGAACATATAGATTCATTCATTTAAAGCAATTATTTTGATTACAATGACTATGTACTAAATTGTGAAGATTATTTACAATTAAGTACTAATATATTACCTACTGATTTAATGAGTTTAGAATATATGTTCTCACCTAATGATCAACCTAAAATCTCTAAAACAAAATAACCATAAAATATAATCATATGTGAAACCATTCCTATCAATTTAGGTATTGAAAAGGATCCAAAATATGTTTATTTAAGAATTCAAGTGACTACTAGTGAGAAGGTTATATTCATTAAATTATTTAAAGAGTTCATTGATGTTTTTCATAGTCATAAAAGGAACTTAAATGTTATGATACTAATATTATTAAACATGGCATACCTATTAAGCCTGATATTAAACTTGTTAGGTAGAAAATATGAAGAATCATCCCTTTATTAGAAGACACCATTATCAAAGAGTTGGATAAGATGATTGATGCTGGTGTCATTTTTCCTATAGCATATTCAGAATAGTTAGCTAATCTAATTATTGTTAGAAATTAAAATGGTTACATTAGGTTATGTGTTGATTTTAGATATCTAAATGAAGTTAGTGTTAAAGACAATTTTCTTCTACCATGCATAGATCAAGTTTTACAGCAAGTTATAGGATCTGAAATGATGTCTTTATTAGATGGATTTTTAAGTTATAATCAGATTTTTGTAAATATTGAATATAGGAATAAAAATACTTTTACCCCTTTTAGAGGTACTTTCAATTATAACAGAATGCCTTTTGGATTAATGAGTGCAAGAGCTACTTTTTAGAGAGCTATGCATGTAGTTTTTGATGATTTGATATGAATTATTATTCAAGTTTATTTAGATTATCTCACCATGTATTCTAAAAAGGTAAAAAATCATTTAGACCATCTTCGTTAAGTATTCACAAGATGTAAAAAAATTGGCATTTCTTTGAATCCAAAGAAATTAGTTTTTGATGTAATTGAAGGTAAGTTGTTATGACATATAATTTCAAAAGATGGTATTTTAATTGAACCCAAATGTGTTAAAGCTATTAAATAACTACCTCCTCCCATGGATCAATCAAGTTTGAGGTCTTTATTTAGAAAGATAATGTTTGTTAGAAAAATTATTTCAAGTTTTGCTGACAAATATAATCCTTTACAACTATTACTTAAGAAAGATAAAATATATGTTTCGGATGAGAATGCTAAGCTTGATTTTAATTCTATTAAAAATGCCATTGCAAGTGCTCTTATTATTATTAATCCTAATTTTAAAAATGTATATTATCTATATTAATGATACTAAAAGAGATATAGGATCTATAATAACTCAATAATGAATAAAAACCAAACGATTATATAAGCTAGGTTTTAAAAGATTGAAAAACTAGGTACCTTCTTATTGAGAAATTTGTTTTCTCACAAGTTTTTTTTTTAATTAAATTTTGATATTTATTGATGGAAAATAAAAAAAAATTGTGATCTAATGTACTTATTTTGTCTTATGTTTTAAAGCAACTAACCATTTAGGGAAGGATTGCTAAGTGGATTTTACACATTCAAAAATTTGATCTTAAATTTGAAAATCTCAAACCTATTAAGGGTAATGAATTAGTGAAACACTTAGCTAAAAATGCTACCTCCAATTATAATGTTTTAGTTTTATCAGTTGATAAAACTTTTAAATACAAAACCACATTTAAAGGCCATGAAGGTTGATGAATTTTCTAAAAAATTTAAGTTTGGTATTGAAACGAATGAATGGGAATGTTTATTAATTAAAGATGATTAGTATAATGACTTAGTTTATTATTTTAAAAGTCATTCTTGTCTTAATAACTTAGTTAAAAATAAAAGATGTTATTTGAGAATAAAATCATTAAATTTTTATTTGTTAGAGAATTTTTTATTTTATCATAATAGAGATGGAGTCTTATTGAGATGTCTTACACATAATTAGATGTAAAAAGTCCTTCAAGGTTATCATGAAATAAATGGTGGTGGACATTATTCTACTAAAATTTGCCTATAAGATTTTGAGATCAGGTTATTATTGACCTAATTTATTTCAGGATGCTTATAAATTAATTCATTCTTGCATGCTTTGTTAGTTATTTTTTGGAAGAGATAAATGACCTGCAATGCCTTTGAATCCTATTATTCTTGAAAAATAATTACAAAGTGGGGCATTAATTTTATTTCATATATTCACTCACCTTCATTTGTAGGTCATAGATATATTTTGATAGATTCATATTATTTCACTAAATCACATGAATCTAAAGCACTTAAAAGTTTAGAAACATGTGAAGTGATTTATTTCTTAGAAAACCAAAAAAAAAGTTAGATTTGAAGTTCTATATGAGATTATTTCAGACAATGAACCTTAGTTCATTTAAAATAAATTCTTAAAATTATTAGGAAAATACTCTATTATTTCTAGTTATTTTTCTAATTATTATCCATAAGGAAATAGATAAGCTGAGTCCAAAAATAAAAATCTAATTTTTATTCTGAGGAAACTAGTTTGTGACAACAAAATAAATTGGCATCTCAAAATTTATGAAACTTTATGGGCTAATAGAACTATCATTAAAGTAATAACTGGTTATTCACCTTTTATGTTAGCATATGGGTTTGAGACTACTTTGCCAATAGAACTTTAGATTTCTTTAGCTAAGACTTCTTTACAATATGTAGTTAAAGATACTAATTTAATTCAATAAAGATTACATGATTTAGTAGCTCTTGATGAATCCAAAACAATAACATTACAAAAATTAGAAAGAGCTAAGAAAAAATTAAAGAATTTTTTTGATAAAAATATTTCTAAAAAAACTTTTAATGTAGGTGATTTAGTCTTATATTGGGATAAATCCCATGAGGATCCTAGAAAACATCACAAGTTTGACTCATTATGGCTTGGACCTTATAGGATTGACACTTTTCTTGGAAACAATGATTTTCATTTTCAAGATCTTGAAGGAAATTGGCTATGTTACTGAGTTAACAACCATCTCTTAAAGTTATTTCATGATTAGTTACTTTTCTTTTTGTTCCTTTTGGTTAGATCTTTTTTTTGGTTTGTTTTGTTTTCTGTTCCTTTTTTTTTTTAAACCTTATTTGTTATTATTTCTATTTATTTTGTGTTTTGATTTGTTGTAATTTACATTGTAAATGATCAATAAAAAGTTTTAAATGGAGAAATATCACATTTTGAAGGAATAATACAAGGAATATGCAAATTTGTTTCAAAGTATCTTTCATTCTCAGATGTTACTCTTACAAATTCAATTTTTATAATAAATGAATAATATATGTTGAGTTTTATTTAGTTATTAAAATGTTACTTCATTTTGATTTCTTAAAATCAAGTTATTTGTATTTGATTTTACATCCAGCTCAAACTTCCTTGTTATTCAATTCCCTTTCTTCATGCAACGCTAGCCAAATAATTCATCCCTTGTTGAAATTCATTATTCAAGGGGTTTTTTCTAAGCTACTTGAGAAATGATTTTCCTGGATCACACTTTCAAGAAAATTTTATTTGATACAACAGTTAATTAAATGTTAGTCAATTTTATTACATAAAGTTTGTCTAGCAAGGTCACTAGTGTTATGCCTATTTTCTACACCCCCTAATTTTTTTTAAAATATCAATACTTGCTACCGTAGAGAAGACCCTATCATGAAATCTAAAACTAAGTCAAGGACCCTATTAATTGATAGTATTTTTAAATGTATTTTTTTATTAATAAATGATAATGATCAGTTGATGAATTCATATTTATGTTTTTGAGTGATTTCAAAAAGCATGATGGAATAATGAATTAAATATGCATATATAGTTATGAATATGATGAGTTATATTGATTTTCAGTCAAAATAATTTTTGAGATCATTTCAGTTGGGAAATGCACTTTAAATTTTGATAGTTTTGATAGATTTATAGTGATTATTTGATTTTCATAGATCAGATTATTTGATTAATGGTTCAAAACAAATAATGATGATATGTCAATGATTATTACCTTTTGAAAACATTACATTTAAAAATCAATGCATCCAAAAAAGTTATTCTGAAGGTATAGATTATATTCATGACCAATTTTCATTTAATTTTGATGGTATGATATACATTTGAAGTATTGATATGCTTAAGTTGATCTAGTGATGTTATCATTTTATTTCATCTAGCCTGCAGTTTTGTTCTTTTGTATGATGATTTCGTGATTTGATTACCAAACTACATGGTTTGAGATCATGGTTCTCATGTTTCTTAAAATTTTAAGGACCTATTCAACATTCTAAGTCATAGTCATTTCTATATTCTAACATTTATTCATGTTTATAAACATAACTTTTGAGGCATGGATGGCATTCACTTGAAACTCATTGGGTATAAAGATTTGTATTTTGAAGAGGTGAGTTTGTTGATTTAAAACTTATTTCATGGAATAATTTTTGAAGGTATAAGGTTTTATTTGAAGATAAAATAATACATATTATTTTAAATGGATTAGTTTTATTTGTATTTACATCTTTGAAATAATTCAAAGACTTGGCTTGGTTTAAGACCCTTCAGGCCACGATGTTAAGGCATAGATATATGCAAGGGCATGAAGGTTCACCTTGAGATACTTTATTTCCCTAAGTCTATAGGTCTTTTGATTGATCACAAAGCATATTCAATGTATTTTTTGCTTTGTTGAGATAGATATTGGTCAGTAACATGAACTAAGTGACAAGGTGAGTCAGCATAAACATTAAATTCAAAGATATGTCCTTGAAGTTTCAAGAAATGCCAAGGATTTTGTGGTATAGTGAAGCTAATTCAAAATGGTTTTTCCTTGAATGATGACATTTAGAAAATGTTTTAGTATGAAGGTTTAGTTATCTATAAGTTTAGTTGTGTTGATAAATGACTTAGAAATATTGCTAAATATATGTTTGTAAATGCAAGCCAATATGTTTTAAATATGTCATTAAATTGGTTACGGTGATAAGTTGGCAGATATAAGTCTTGAGTTTCTTGTTTTGTGTTCATTTTTGGCATGCTCAGATGTGAAAGTAGAGCCCTGGTAGAGTAATCTTCGAGGTTGTTGTGAAAGATTTGTTAAGGATTTTGGGCAGATAACTTTTAAGGTACATAACCAATTATGTTTCATTCGACATAGAACAAAGTATAATTTATATATGGTTTTTTACAAACTTTGCGATATCATGAAGAAAATCATCACTCAGTTGCATGAACAAGAATAAGTTTAGTCTTTATGGTTATTTTTGGGAGCTTGAAGTTAATTTTCAATGGTGTTTTTATGAAAAAATGTAAGCTATAGTTTCAGAAAATCTTATGCACTTGTCTATATGTAGATGGTTTGAGAATTTTGTTTTCTATATGGTTAAGATATTATTGATTATGCATAGATTTGTACAAATGACTAAAATAATGGATTTTAAGGTTTTTTGGTTATTATTAGCATGCATAAAAATGTTCTCATTTGTTGAATTGAAATTTTGACAAAAATTACTCAAAATGTATGATAAAACTTCTCATTCTAATATTTCTAGGGTCTGTGAAAGAATAGAATTTATTTGGTTCAAAGTTTGGTTTTCAATAGAATGAAGAATGAAGATTTTAATCCATTGTATTTTTGGATCAAGGCCTGATTTTCATAGATGAAGTCTATCAAAATGAGGTAAGTTTTTGGGTTTGTATACAAAAAATTTATATGTAGTGGTTCTTCAAAGTTTTGAAGTGAATGAGCATGATACATTTTTTTTTATGGCACAAGTATTTGATATTTTCAAAGTAATTTACAATGTTTTTTGTGTATAGCACTCAAAATAAGTTAAAGATTCAAATTTTGTGTTAAACCCTGATCTATAAATACTAGATATACTTCTTCTCAATGACTTATATCTCACTTTTATGAGGCTATGTTATCCAAATATATATCTAGAGATTCACTCAGGATAGTTAGAATGATATGTTTGAAATCATTTCTATAAATAGCAACCTGAACCTCAAATTTCATGAATGAATTCTGCGCATTTTAGTGTAGTTTCAAAAATGTCGAAGATAATGATGCATGGTTGGGTTTCTACTAAGGACATTTTTATTCATTTGAAATTTTCATAAGTTGATTTATAGGAGAGTTTCAAATAAACCTAGTTGGCTATTTATGTAAGTATATAAAAAGGGTTTAAAAATAGATCTATTCATGTGATCTATGTACAATGATTGAATTATAGAAGAGGATTTGCATGGAGGAAGTGATTTGTATTAATATTTTTTTACATATAATGGTATCACAGTTTACATGTGCATTGAAATTTAATGGTGTTTTCCTATATATTTGAGAAGTACCAAAAATTTGATACTCCAAGAATTGGTTTTAGTTTGGTTATTTATTATGGATCATTTATATTGAGATTATCTCAAAAAAAATGTAAGGTTTTTAGTTTCAGTATAAATTATTTTGGTTTACATTTTTTAGGTTATAAGTTGGTTTATTATGAAGCAATTTTAAATGGATTTAGTTGGCCATTTGGATATGATATGCTAAAAAAATATCAATAGATATATACGGATAATACTGAATTTATGAGCTTACCTACTAGCTTATAGTTGTAAGTGTGATTTTAAGGATTATGCTAAAATGAGATTTCTATGAAAATTATACATCAATATTGAAGTCTTGGATTTTATTTTGTAACTGGACATTGAGGTTAGGGTTCCCTGATACTTCTCATTTGAAGTTTATATAAAAACTTTAGATTGGAACGAGTGGTGATAGTTTCATATATTAGTTGATGATTTCATGCTAGAAATTTTATTCATTAAATTTAGAATAGTTTAGTTCATAATTCATTTGAATGTAATATGCTTAAAATTAGGTAACTTCATTTCTAGATTCATTTAGTATAAATTGATTCACTGAAAATAAAAATTTCATGAAGCTATCAGGAATATTTGTGAAATAAATGATGATTATAAACTGGGAAACTTAGCTCAATTTAAGGTACAGTCATTATTGATGGATCAGTGGAATACCTATTGATAAATACTTATTTACCAATTAGATTATGTTTCAAAATATGAAGTCAATTTAGTTTAGTTTGTTTAAATGACAATATATGTATACTTAGTCTTTTATTTTTGAATATTTGTTGATTTTCAATCACATGATTGTTATATTTCATATTGTACATAATGTCTAGGTGGGACCAACCATGTTTGACTAGAAGTAATGACAATAAGGGATGGGGATAGAGCTTTATTAGTGATGCTAATCAATCTAATCCCAAAAGAAAATTTCCTATAGGTGGTTTTTGTGCAAGAAAGTTTTGTCCTAGATTCCATAGGTGAATAAGAATGTTTATACATTTTGATACTTCATATCTTGAATTTTGGGATATCTTATGTAATTTTATAGATAATTTAGCAAATAGAGGTTATAGGGGTAATATAGGTTTCTTTGTCCATAGGTTTATAACCCCATATCCCTCTCAAAGTAGCTCATCCCACCATTTGGACAATAACCCTGAACACTTGCCACTTTAGCCTCTTAATGTTGAAAGAATTGAGCTAACTGTTGATCCTCTTCCTGAAAATCAAGCCACACAGCTATAAATTGAGATAGTTCATGTTAAGAGTTTTAAGAACACAGAAATCCCTTTAGATGAACCTTCACCTTCCCACAAAGATCATGTTATGAAGGGTAAATCATTAGTTTTGACTGCTCCAGATACTGAAACTATCTTGGGAACTAAAAGATTGAATTTGAGAATATGAGGCTATGTTGGTAGGAGAAAGACAATGGATAATCTACTTCTAGTTTTAGAAAAAATAATTGCAAAAAAAAGAGATGAAAGTCAATCAGCTCCTGATACACCCATGGAGGTCAGGATGATGAAAATGATCAAGCTAGAGATTTATGATAGTACAACTGACTTAGGAACAAGGTTGGTGTAGTTTCCTATAACACAGATGGAGTATAATGTTTATCTTAATGAACAAGACAAACATGTAATTAAGGCATTGTCTAATTTTGAGGATTATTGGATGTCTAGGGGAAAATAAACTTTGTTTTATTGTTAAACTTATTCATGATAGAACTTGATACTTCATTTTGATAATTTAGTTTCCAGACTTTTGATATATTTTGATAAATTTTAGAAAATACATCATTTTTAAATTTTGGTATAAATATATATGCTTAAGTTATTTTGACATGCATTATGGATTAATATAAATAGGATTTATTAATCTTGGACTTATTTATTTTATGATTAAAATATGTGTTCTATTATATTATTAATCAATGAGGGTCTCCAACCATTAATATTAGTACCCTGGTCTATACTTAAATACCTTGATCAATTAAGACTTTTAAGTCTTAATTAAACCTGTTCTTAACCAATATTTGTTTATTATTAATTGACTTTTTTTTAAAATTCAATTAGTTAGTATAAACTAATAACTAACTAAAAGTTAGTTATAACCTATTTTTCAACTAAGTTTGAAGGTATTAAAGGAGATAAAGGACTCGTTTTGAAGGGAGAAGAACAACAACCATTATCGAGGACTTAGACATTTTCTGAAGTTAATCATTCATCTTTCTTATTTCTATATAACTTCTCTAAGATAGTACAACTCTTGCAGCTAGACTCAATCGTACTTTATCTGATGGTTGATTAATTACTTATACAACATAAGTATATCCAACCTTATTTATCATCTAATACTGATTATCTAAAGTTTGCTAAGCTTAACACTTTTTTATGATTATTATTGCAGTCATATGCATAACTTCCAAGTATTCAACCTGAATAATGATGAACACTTTGCTATTTTACAATAATTCATTGATCTATTTTGATTGTAAAGTTTTCAATCAAAGTATTATACAAGAAGAATGTTGATTTTCTCAATAAATTTATCTTTTTTTACTAAAACAAATCTCTTTTGAGACTCGTACGCTTTATTGTATTCTATTTTTGACTCTAAATTTAATACAGTTTTATTTTAAATCATTTTTTTAACCTTTGTATCTTAGTTCTTTTCTTAGATTGTTTTCAAGTTTCTTTCCTATTTTTAGAGTTTAATTAGTTCATTTATTTCTTGTGCTTGCTTTAGATTAGATAGTAATAGATCTTTTTTTCGACTTGACATTCCTTTAGTTTTAGTTAAATTTTATGTTTTTTTAAGTGTTTAGGCTTAATCTTAATTGTATTCTAAATATGTTTAAGTTTTTTTGTTGTTGTTATTTTTCTATTTAGTTTAGACTCAATGCTTTTAGTTAATAGTTGTTTTTTATTTCATTAGATTAATTTCTATTTAGACTAGGTTTTTAGATTATTTTCATTCTTAAGATTTCATCTACATTTAAGTTTGTCTTTAGTTTAAATTAGGTTTTTTTAGTTTCTTAAGTAGTTTTTGTTTGTTGTGTCTCTCTTTTGATTATCTACATGATTGAATACTTTATCTTTTTCTCAAATCTTTTCTTTGTATTTCTTATTGTTTCTTGAAGTAAACTTGGAAAATTTTACATCAAGAAAGTAAGATATACTTGGAACAAATATATATTTACTAAATCAGAATTTTATTATTCAAGAGATTATCTAACTCGTAGGTTTTCTCTATTAGATAGAATAGATTGCATATTCTCATCTTAACTAATTCATTATTGACAAAGTGGATTTTTGATTGTTGTAATAGAATAAGTTTTATTTCATAACTTATTAGTTATTTCCTAGAACTTATTAAAAAAACCCTTATGTCTTTAGGATCATATATGAACCTTCAGAACCCCACGATTAGACTAGTATGATTCCAAATTGACCTTCATGATAGGAGAAAGAGTTGAATCATTAACGATATAATTTCTATTATCAATAGGTGGAAAATACAAATATGTCATTTTTCTTGGTTTTCGGTCATTTTATGAAGCTTGCTTGTGGAAGTGAAGCTCTGACAAATTGGATTTCTAGTGGATTTCAAGTTGTATATAAGGATTTTGAACATAAATGTTATAGAAAAGTATTACTAGGTATGTCGTGAATAGATTTAATGACTTTTCAAAAAGTTGTATGAGTCATTTTGACAATTTTGTAAATAAAAAATTATGATGGTTTGTATGTTAACAAGTTTTGAAGAGGTTATTAATTTGAATCTATGTGTGAATATTTTCAAGAATGAATGATACTTTAGTCTTAGATATCCTTCTTATGCATGAATGTTGGTAAAGATTGGTTCTGATTTTTTTTAATATATTTTTGGTCATCGATGAATTATAGAGTGATTAGGGTTCAGAATTGGGTGTTTGAAAATATTTGAAGTTTTTGTTAAAATATATGGGCTTTCAATAAATAATATAAAATAATGCTTCTAATGCTTCAAAATTTGTCATCTCAAGTTCTAGAGTTTTCATCAAAAAATTTAGATGAAAAGTTAATTTTTACATGTTTACACTTTGCAAGATTAATGAAAGTCATGGTATGATATGTCATGAAAAGATTATGTGTGTGTGTGTGTGTGTGTGTGTGTGTGTGTGTGTGTGTGTGTGTGTGTGTGTGTGTGTGTGTGTGTGTGTGTGTGTGTGTGTGTGTGTGTGTGTGTGTGTGTGTGTGTATCAGTTTCAGTTTTTAAAGAAAGTTTGAATGTATCTCATGGAAATAAGCTTGTCATGTTTGAAATAAAGGATGAATCCCTTATTTTGTGCTTAAATTGTAGGTTTCAGTGGGTCTATTATTTTTGGAGTATATGATGTTTCAATTTTTAAAACCACATCCTTGTGCTTACAGGGTTTGTTAAGGTTTTGAAAAATTGTTAAGCTATGTCAGGGTTTTGATGTAAGATGAATCTATGTATGCCCTAAAATATTTATTTTTAAGTCATTAGTTATGTCTATCATACTTATCTTGGAAGGGTTTTGAAATATTTTATTTCTGAATATTTTAGTTGTTATTGAGGTGCACGTACTTTTTCTTTCTATAGAAGTAAATTTTGTTTGTTTGTTTTATGAAGATCATGTGATGGTTATATATAGAAAGTTTTGAATAATTATGGTTAGACATAATGAATAAGGTTATATCAGGAAGTTATCTAATGTGTAAATATGATGGTCTAGAATTTATAAGTTTCATCTATCAGTTTTATTTGTAAATATTGATTTTAAAGAGACTTTGATAAAAATATGAAATTTCTATTAAATTTATAGTCTTGAGTTTTGTTTTGAAATTAGATGTTGAAATAATAGTACTTTAAAGAAGTCAGTTGTTTCTCAATTGAAATTTTGATGAGGATTATATTTTAAACAAGTGGTTTCTACTTCATAAATATTATTTGGTGTTACATTTTGAAAAATATTAGGTTGGAATCATATTACTTCAATTTTGGTTGATTTAGTTTGGTTTTCAGATAAGTTGTTGCAATGAAGATTAAAACTTCATTAAATTAGATCAAAATATGTTTAATATAAAATTATGATGTTATAATTTTATTTCTAAAGTTTAGCTAATAATATTATTGGGATAAAGTAATATTATATATACTTGGTATAATTTAGTCAAAAAATTTGTTCATATATGACTATTTTTTGTAGAGTACAGTTCTATTTCATTTTGAATAAATATATGTTGATTTTTAGTCATCAACTTTGAATATATTTTAGATTATTTTAAGATGTCTAGATGGGATCAACCTAGGTTGAGTAGAAGTAATTATAATCGAGGTTGGGATTAAAATTTAGATAATGTCAACCAACATAGACCTATTAAAAATGTCTCAATGGGTGGCTTTTGAGCTAGGAGATCTTGCCCTAGATTTCATAAAAGTGCTAAGATGTTCATTATTTTTGATGTAGCATACCCTAAATTTTGAAATGTCCTAAATAATTTGTCTTTCAATCTAGTCAATAACAGGGGAAATAGAAGATTTTATGGATGTAGATTTGGTGCTAGGACCCCTTCACATAGCAATTCCTCACATCATTTACAAAGCAATCTACATCATTTTCTAATCCAATCACCCATTCTTGAAAGAATTGAGCATATCGTTGAATCATAACATGTCCATCGAACCACATAGCTTGATATTGAGATAAACCATGCCAAAAAATTTGTCAATCTTACCATCCCTTCAGTTTCTAATGATCCTTTATCTTCTTATAGGGAGCCTATTTTGGGGTGCAAGAAGTTGAGTTTGGAGAAGCCTATTTCAATAGGTAGAAAGTGTATGATTAAGATTCATCCGTCTACTTTAGATAAAATATCAATGAGTTAGAATGATATAGATTCACTAATTGAGGTCAGAGTGCTCAAGTGGATAAAGCTAGAAATTAATGACAATACAAGTGATTCTAGAATGAGGTTGGTACAATTTCTAGCAACTAAAATGGAATATAATGAATGTGTTAATGAATAAGGCAAACCAATGATTGAAGTGTTGTCATATTATCATGATTTTTGGATGTCAACATGATGAACTTTTTATTTTCAATTCAACTTCTAGATAGTAGAATTCTATACTTTCAAACTTGATGTTTTGAATTTTATATTTTGATATTTATAAATAGTATTTTGGAAAGTATAGTAGACTTTAATTTTATGATATGTGTGTGTGTGTATGTGTGTGTGTGTGTGTGTGTGTGTGCATGTGCGTGTGCATGTGCATGTGTGTGTGCGTGTGCATGTGCGTTTGCGTGTGCGTGTGCATGTGCGTGTGTGTGTGCGTGTGCGTGCATGCGTGCATGCGTGTGTGTGTGTCTAATTTAATTTTGGAATATGCATTATGGTTTAATATAAGTAGAATTTTATTAAACTTTGATTTATCTATTTATTAATAGATAGGGGTCTCCGCCCATTAGATAATACCTGGTCTATAATCAAATACTTGATCTATTAAGACTTTTTAAGTCTTAATTAAATATATCCTTAACTAATAGTTGTTTATAATTAATTAGCTTCTAAAAGTCAATTAGTTAAGATAAACTAATAACTAAGGTTAGTTATAACTTATTTTTCAACTAAGTTTGAAGCATAAAATGAGATTAAGGAATCATTTGAAGAGGAGGAGCAACACAAGTATTGAAGACTTGTTAATTTTATGAAGTCAATCATTCATCCCTCTCTTTTCATTGCAATGTCTTTGAGATAGTATGACTTTTATAGATAGATCCAATGGTACTTTTTTTATATACTTGAGTAACTGCTAAGGCAACACAAGTATATCTAGTTTTTATACCATCATTTATAATAGATTATCTAAAGTTTGTCAAGTCTAATAGATTTTGATGATTTTTATTGCAGTCCTATGTGTGGAGTCTAATTATTCAACCTAAATAATGATGAAAACCTCATTTTTTGTGATATTTCATTGATCTATTTTGATTTTAAAAATTGTCTCTCAAGTATTTGTAAAGAAAGATGTTTTTTAAAATAAAACCTATCTTTTCTGCTAAGATGACTCTCCTTTGAGACTCACAAATTTTATTGTATTTTATATCAATTCTGATTTTAATATAGTTTATTTTCATTTTAGATTAATATTTAATTAATCTAGTTTTTATTCCCATTTCTTTAGATTTGTTTGGATTACTTTTTTTTCTTAAGTTATTTTCTTAGATCATTTACTTTCTTAAAATAGATTATTTTATTTATTTTTCTTAAAATAGATTATTTCTTCAGTTAGTTCTTCTTATATTTTTAATATAGTTTAAGGTTTTCTTATTAGACTTTATTAGATTCATTTGTAAGTTTAATCTCATTTTTAGATTAGATTTTAAATTTGTTTAGATCTTAGAGTAATAATTTATAGTTTTACTTTAGATTTAGTTTATTTCCATTTTATGTTTATTTTAGATTGTTTGTTTACCCTTTTGATTTTTTTTTTAACTAAAAGGGGTAAAAATTTTATTCAAAAATAAAAGAGACAAGAGAAATTACAAAGCTTTATCCTGGTCCACCAGTTGAGCCAGTTTCTGAGAGAAATCAAAAGGCAAACTTCTATGCTCTAGAATGTTTGAACGAGGCCCTTGCTCAGAGGCCCATTTGGCGAGACAATCAGTAACCCCGTTCCATTCTCGGGGAATATGCTTGAAATCCATAGAATCCAAGGAAATGCATAGCTAAAGAATCTCTCGAGTAACAACATCTAACTACCAGTCCACATTAACAACCTTATGACTATTTAACAGATTAATAACAATCTGAGAATCTGACTCACAAATAATTCTAGACTAGCCATATTGGCAACACAGTTGCACAGCCTGCAAGATAGTCAAAGCTTCCATGAGGTTATTGGTAAAATGGCATTTGTAAATAGAAAAAAGAAATTGGATTTTTTTGGAGCTGTCACACCCCACACCACCAATCCCCACTTCACCTGGATTTCCCTGCGATGAGCCGTCCGTGTTGATCTTAATTATACCAGGCGCAGGGGGAGTCCACCTTCCCAACTGACTAACTAGATGCAATTGTTGTCTAGTTCTAATCACAGGTTGAGTGGGAGACCCGATGCAGGGGGTAGTAGTAGACGCACAAGAGATCTGGGAGTAAATATTAGCATCCTCAGGCCCAAGGTCTTGTGGCCTGTTTCCCTTTACGAGCAGAGTTTCCTGCAAGGAGTTAATGATTTTCTGCCAGAGGGCATTGAGCTCCATCTGAGTCTCCTAAAAGATTCGTTGATTCCTCTCCAGCTAGATGTTCCACAAGATGAAAGAGGGACCAGTCATCTAAGCAATCTGTAGTAGCAAGGCTGTAGATGGAGGATGACCCAACCTGCTCTAGAATTTAGATAACAAAGAAGTGTACCAGCAAGGACAACCCCATGCCTCCCACCAAAGGTGCCAAATTTGCTTAGCAAAGGGACACTAGAAGAAGAGATGCGAGTCATTCTCCTCCCCACTGGAACATAACACACATCTAGACGGCCCCTAGAATCCATGTTTACACAGGTTATCCCAAGTAAGACAACTATCATAAACTAAAGTCCAGAGGAAAAAATTACATTTGGGCCAGGAAAACTGATTCCATATTTTATTTCCCCATAGAAAAGTAGCTCCTCCAAACATTTACTTGGTCAAGGCCAGATATCTCATGGAAACTGAGTACTACCCAGTGGGATCGGCTCCTCAAGCTAAAACATCCTGGCCATGTGTGGAGCTGCATCTTCTAGAGGTAAGGATCTGAGAAAGCTCTATTCATTCTTCCAAAGAGCCACCAGGTGGCCAATCAGAAGATTTCTTCCACCTATAACCTATAGACATGCCCAGATTTAAGTTTTCCTTATCGTGGGCAACAGTATGCCATCCAGCAGCTTGAAGAGCATCACATAGAGGTTGCAAATGAGGATGAGATAATAGGATCGAGGGGGATCCATCCTAGGAGTCACCCTAGAAGAGGGCCTCCCTGTCACTGTTACAAATCTAGAAGAGGTTGTGTTTCACCAACTGAGCTCCCAGCTTAAGGGTATGCCACACCATGGAGCCACTTCCCTCAAGAGGTAGCCTAGGGACGTCCACTGGTTCCATGCCAGGGAAGTACTTGAAAGATAGGATATCAGCCCAGAGGTGGGATTGATTAGAGCACCAATGCCAATAGAGTTTGGTAGCCAGAGCTTGGCTAGCCAGGATAGCAGAGCGCAATCCCAGGCCACCTTCCTTCTTTGGCCGACACACGTTTTCCTAGTTAATAAGACTCCATCTGGAATTTTGTAGATTACCATTCTAAAGGAATTGGCACTAGAGAGCATCAAACTTATTTAGAAAGTACATAGGGGCAGCCTGAATCATACAGCGATAGGTGGGAAGAGCCTGAATCACCGATTGTAGGAGTGTGACCCTCCCAGCCGTAGAGAGCCATTTGTGTGTCCAGTGATTGACTCTTTGGCTGATTTTGTCCAACACATTATGCTAGAAGAGTCTTGGCTGCATTTCTAGAACAATAGGAATCCAAAAATAAGTCAACGAAAGAGCTTGAATTTGAAATCTCAGAATATTAGCAATCCTCCTCTATATAGGCATAGGAGTGTTGACGAAAAAAATGGAGAATTTGTGATCATTAATTTTTTGTCCAGACGCTGCCAAATAATCATCCAAGGTGCCTCTAAAAGCTTCTACTTCTCTAACTTGTGCTTTCCCTGCCAGGATAGTATCATCAATGAACTAGAGGTGGGACATGGTTAATCCATTCCCCCACTGCCATCCCTGCACAATGCTCTGAGACACTCTGACCTTGATAAGCTGCCCCAGCCCCTCAGCCAGAATGATAAACAAGTAAGGCAACAGCAGGTCTCCTTGGTAGAGACCTCTAGACAGCCTGAAAAGCTCAGAGGGCTATCTGTTAATAAGAACTGAATAGGAAGGCATAGTAACACAACTGAGCACCCAATGAACCCAGTCCTGGTTAAAACCAAAGGCAAGCAGAACTTTTTGCAAGAACCTCCAACTGGATCTATCATAGGCCTTTGCTAGATCAAGCTTGATGAACATAACTCTCTCCTAAGAAATACTCATAGAATGAATAGTTTCTAAGGCAATAGCCACCTCATCTAGGATTTGTTTGCCAGTAACAAACCCCCCTTGCTCCTCAGATATGATCATGGGGAGGTAGTCCTTGAGCCATTCTGCAATGAGCTTTGTGATGATTTTATAAACCACATTGCAAAGTGCAATAGGCCTAAAATAGTCCAAATGGTTCACTTGCTCTCTCTTTGGAATCAAGACAAGGAAGGTTGCATTCAAGGCCCTAAGCATTTATTTGTTAGAGAAGGATTCCTACACCACGTCCAAGAGATCCTGGTTGATGATATTCTAGAAATCCTAGAAGAATTCAACAGGGAAGTCATAAGGCCCCAAAGCTTTGCCTCTTTTCATACTAAACACCACTGCCTCCACCTCAGCCATGCCAATAGGCTGTATAAGAGAGTCATTCATTTCATGTGACACTAGAGGGGGAATGCATGTTAAAACTATATTTTCTACTAGTTCATTTGGAGGCAATTCATCTAAAAAAAAAGAGCAAAATAAAAGCAGACAACTTCTCTAGATATAGCTTGGGATGAAGTCAGTCGTGATCCATCTGGGGAGATAAGAGAAGAGATGAAGTTCCTGTTGCGTCTTGCCTAAACTGACCTGTGAAAGAATGCAATGTCCTTATCTCCCTCCTGTAACCAATCTATTTGAGCCTTTTGTTTCTAGAAGATTTATTCGTAGAGTTCCCACTTAGATAAGATGTTGGATGCTTGAGATTCAGCTCTGTGTAACTCCTTAGATAAGCTAAAGTCTCTAATCTACCTAGTTATCACATCCAGCTGGTTTTGGGCCTTCTTCCTCATAGTGTGGAGATTGCCAAAGCTGTTTGTATTCCAAAATTTCAGCTGCCTCTTAACAAATTGAAGTTTTTTAGGGAAGGAGAACATAGCAGTTCCATAGCTAGGACCTCCCTATCTCCACCATTGTGCCATGAGATCATGGAGGGAGGCTTCACGAAGCCACATAAGCTGAAACTTAAATGGAGGATTCTTTGGACCAATAATAATGCTGGTAAAGAGCTTAATCGGCCAGTGGTTAGAACCTCTCCAATCGATAATTTTTGAAACAAGGGAGGTAGAGGTAGATCACCAAAAACAAGAAACTAGAAATCTATCCAGGCGCTCAGAGATCCCAGCATTGTCAATCCTTCTATTACTCCAAGTGTAAAGCCCGTTGCAAGGCTTAACGTCTGAGAGGCGCATGATGTCAATATTTTTTTGAAGGATATCCGAAGACGGTCTTAGACGGGGCAATCCTCCCCTCTTCTCTTCTAGGCTGATGAATGCATTAAAATATCTTGTCAAAATCCAAGGCAAAAAGGGGTGGTAGCTTCTCACAAACCGGATATGATCCCATAGCCTGAGTTGTCCAGAGAGGTCCACAGGCACATAAACATTGGTAACTAAAATTTGTTCACCAGACTCCATGGAGGAGGCAACCATGGAAAGGGCTGAGCTACTGGCCAGCCAGTTAAGTGGCATTATTTTATTTGGATTCCAAGACATATCCAGCCCCCCCGAGCTTCCCAAGGCTCCAACACACTGGCTTTGACTAGAATCCCATATTTTGAACATACAAGAAGAGCATGAATCAATAGAAAGTTTTGTTTCCTGGATATAAAGGATATCAGGATGTTGCTCAATTACCAATTTATGCATAGCTTTTTGTTTAGGGATACTATGTAGTCCCCTTACATTCCATGAGAGAATAATCATGAGGTAGAGTGGGGGAAATGCTCATCCAGGGTCCGAATAACCCCTAACTCTACCAATAAATCTCCTGTGATTTTGATTTTGTCTTGATCTTTCCAACGGCTAGCTCTTGATAGATTGATTACTGAAGCTTTCTTGAAGGGTCTTTACATTAAACCAAGAGCTAATGAAGATCCTTTTTCTTTCCTGGTAGCTTCTACGTCTTTAACCAAATCTGCCCAGCGAACCTCTTTGTCACTCGGGGCACTTGGTCCTATAATGATATCTTCCTGCGGCCCCAAGGGGAAATATGGGGTCTGCTGTACCACCATGTCTTGTGATCCATCACATAAGGATAGCCAAGTAGCTGCCTTAGTATCCTCTCCCTGAAGCACTTCTGGAATGCCATCTTCAATGGCCATGTTATCCAGAGCTTCAAACCGATTGAAACCCATCTCTGCCTGCCTGTCATAGTTTGGACACTTTTGGCCACGACCCTTAGCACGTCTTCAAATTGGGATGAGTCCATCCTTTTCAGGACCCCTGAAGCCTACCTTACCATGATCTGAACTTGTGGGGTTGACCTGAGATTTTCCTTTTGTGGTGTTTTCAGGATGATTATGAACCGTCCCACTATTGCTCATCTGCCCATTTCCTTTGCCTTCATTGGTCATTCGGGGTCTAGAGGGCTCTTCAGGTGGTCCAATGTCTCTAGTAGCCATGGGACATTGCTGATGTAGGTGGCCATACACATGGAAAATACGGCAACGAAAGGGAATAGACTCATAGTCAATTTGTTGGACCCAGGAAGAGGTACCCAGGCAAATTTCTAAAGAGTTTGGCAGGGGATTATTCAAATTAATATCAACACAAATACGGGCATAAGAAATAACCTTTTTGTCTAGCATTTGGTGTGCTATAGCAGTTGGTGTTCCAAGCATAGCAGCTATCTGGCGCAAGATATCCTCTCTCCAGAATTCTAAAGGGAGTCTTGGCAACCAAACCCAGACCAGGACGTAAGCTGGAAGGTCTTCTACCGAGTTGAAACCCAAGTGTCAGGGTTTGAGAAAAAGACCATTACGCTCATATAAGTAAGGGCCTCCCTAAAAAATCTGATTTCAGTCAGATACTGAGGTAAAATTCACCATAATATAGTTGTTTCTAGCCAGCATGATATCAAAGTCCCCATCAATCTTCCATGTCTGACGTATCCAGGCTTCCAAGGCCGATGAGGAAATTTTGATGCCCAAGAATTTGTAGATCAGAGCATGAGAGGCTAAGTATTCCACCTCTTCTTTTATTGCCTTTGGGGAGATAATCAAAATAGGTCAGTCTTGACTCCGAGGCAAGCATCCATTTACCTTCTTTATCTTAGAGGTCTCACTGATGTAAATCGTCTCTCCTTTCTGCGTATTCCCCCCAGGCAGAGGCCGTTCCTCCCTGGGGGCGTCAGCCAAGCCACCACTCCTCAGACCTTCGCTCACAGCCATCTAATTTCTATTTCTGTTTACCCTTTTGATTTGTTCTCAAACACTTTTTTAATTAATTCTTAGATTGTCTTATTTTTTTAGTCATTATTTCTTTTCTTATGTAACTTGATTTGTTGTTTACGCTTAGTGTTTTAATGGTTTGTTATCTTCTCTTAACTCGGTTCTTTTTTGTTTGCTTTTCTTAGTTAGATTGTTAGATATTGTGTCTCTTTGAGTTAATTGTTATGTGAATATTGGCTTGATTAAAGATATATTTATCTTGATTAATCTCAAATTTGTTTTACTTTATATTCCCAGTTTATTTTAAGACTAGCTTATAGATATTACAATAAGAATATAAGATATTACTTGAAATATACTATTTCATTTAATCAAATTTCTTTCCTTCAAAATATTGCCTAATTCATAGGTTTTATCTATTAGATAGGATAGATTACATATCCATATCTAAACTGATTCATTATTGGATAAAGAGTATTTCTAAAATTATAATGGAATATGTTACATTTGATAACTTATTTATTATTTTTTAGAACATTTAAGAAACCCATTACATCTTTAAGATCCTAGTTTAACCTTTAGAACCCCATCATTAGACCGGTACGATTGCATCTTAACCTTTATAATAGGTGAAAGGGTTGATTAGTTGATGGTACAATTTTCATCATCAATAAAAGAACTAGAGATAAATACTATCAAATTTGAGATGATTAATAATGAGGCTTGAAGAATCATCTATTAGTAAATTTTGGACTATCAAAATAATTTTTTTCCAAAACCAAGATCCTTTAGCATAGCTTTTATGAAAGGCCATTCAATTCTATTGTCTAGTTTGTGAAAATTGGTTTTCTAATGATAAACACCACCATATCTTTCTAGACAAAAATAAGATTATCAAGAATATAGCTACTTTTACTAAGTATTATTTTCTTTAGTCTAACTCATTTTGGAAGGATGAGATGAATGTAGTTAGCAATAGCTTTACAAAGGATCTTATATAATAAATTCAACAATGTGAGCAATTGCCAACTAGTAATGAAATATGAGTCACTAAACTTAGGGTTGAATTTAATATTAAATTGATTGATTATGTCATCGAAAGATTATTTTTTAGAGTTTATTTGTAAATTTGAAGCAAATAATTCCCAATAAATTCCCATGTGGCTTTATTAAATTTGTAAGGAAAACTATCAAGGACAATAACTTTATCTGTACTCATGTAGTGAAGAGCCTCTATGATTTTAGGGAGACTAAAAGGTGTATCACAAAGCCTTTGGTGTATGGGTTTTGGATTTTAGTGATCCACATCAAGGAATTCATTTAGATTTAGGGTTCTTTCAACTATTTCCTCCTAAGCTTGAAACACTATTATATTGTTTTACAGAAAAGTATAAGAGATGTCATGAAGAGAAATGAGCCTTACTTGAGATAACTTGATAACCTTTATCTTGTCTTGGAATTATTTGTCCTCGATGGATTTAAAAATTTCATTTTAATCCTTATATTTGATTTTTATCTAATGCAAGTGAGAACAAAGTTGTGCCTCTCTAACAACATGACCATATGACACCTTAATTCGGTGTTCGAGAGATGTGTCCAGGATCTATAAGGGGTGATCAAAGTGATTGTGTTTGATAAGAGAGGAAATTCTCTAGAATTCCTTAAGCACAAATTCATCTTCCCATTTCCTTACATGAGTTATTTTATTCCCATAGTGGCATAAAAACTTGATGGTGAACATAAAGGCCTCATTCTACCATTCAATCCATTTGGTATAATTAGGTAGGTAGGGTGTGAAGTTCCAAAACCAAACAATTATAAAATGTTGTATGTGTGTCTCAAACAATAGGTTTAAAGGATGATTTTATTGCATGTAAATTTGAATTGCATTGTCACCCAGTTAAATCTACGATAGATGGGGGCATGGTCTAAGAGAACATATTCAAAAAGAACTGTACACATCTATAATTAAACCTCTCCCTCATCTTCTATAAATTTTTATTGTTAATCACTAGATAACATCATTACTATTATTATGCTAACATCATCCTAACATTTCCCTTATATTTATTACATCACATAAACCTTATAAATCTTACATCTTAATTAATTATATTATTAACATCCTATTTATCATTAATCTTCACTTACATAATATTCTAAAATTTTAAATTCACCCCTCACCTACCTCTAACTACCCCCACTAGGATTCCTAAAAATATTCCTTCTAATCACCATATAATTCTCATTAGTTATCCCTAATGTAATCTATAACTCTTTGAGATTCCTATAGACTCTCACTAATCATTTTTTATAATTCTCTAAAAAATTAAAATTCTTATAAAATTCCTACACCCTTGGATCTCCCTCCACCATGGATAAATTACATTCATTAATCTTATCTTCCACATTTTATTTAACCAAATTCACTCTCATGTAAATTTAACTAAAAATTAGTTATCTTATGCACCACCTTGTTTACCTTTAACCATCTTACATCAAAATTGTTAAAATTAACATATCAAGTAACTATCAAGATCATCCATTATCATTTGGGCTCATCAACTAATTGTAAAGGAAGGTATATATGATTTAAATTTGAGGTATAAAATAATATATTTAGTTTTGTATTTTCATTTTAATTACTTCCTTTGACCAATATGAGTTGTTTTATAGGTTAGGATAGACTAGGAATTTTAATTTGTCATAAATTGGTCCTATTAGTCAAATTGTTTTACTAATTTATCACATCACATTTTGGAGACCATGGTCGAAATTTAATCCTATTTTTTAATTGTTGGGGTTTTTGTGTGTTCCAACCATATTTTAGTTACCTTTAGATGAAGATTTGGCAACTAAAAATTAAATATATATATATATATATATATATATATATATATATATATATATGAATTTTCATTTCCAAACTGCACAAGACTTTGCATTGTGTAAACTCAACTTCACTCCTTGGAAACATGATTTCACTCTTGAAAATTACAATTTTGATCTTGAAAATAGACATAACTACTATAGCCTCACTAATAATTTGAAATTTATATTTATTCTACTAAAAATCACTCCTATCGACTTGCAAATTCATGTTTAATTCTAATGATTTTGATCATATTTTAGTGATTCCACATATGTTTTCTTTTGTCCTTGTTTAAGTTTCAAATTCACTAACACAAAGACTTGATTTTAATCACGATAGATGTCATTTCATTCTAGGTAGTTATGAATTTGAATATAATTATAGAACTAAACTATTTTAGGCTAACCAAATGTTTGACCTTTTATACTATTTGTGTAAAATCTTGGTTTATCTATTTGAGGTTTCACATCAATATTAATTCTTTTGACATAATTTTAGAAATTTTACAACTTTGATAGTTTATCTATCTATAAGTAGTGAGTTCACCTATTTAAAATCATGACAACTTCCTCAATGTAAGTAACATCAATTAGTTAACACACAACTTTAGGAAGGTATACAATTTTCTACCAGTTAGCATATTTACGATTTTAATGAATTTGCTTTTGCTTTCTAGCAGCTTTGTATTCTACTTTAGAAAAATATTTACAATAATAGTGGATTTATAATTATATGAGTGGCTTTGAATCAATCTATTTTATATTAGTTACTTTGAAAATACATTCATTTTCTAGTTTTAGAAAATTTTCACTAATCATAGTTATTTCACTCTCACTCTAGTTGCTTCATTGTTGACAAAAATAGTTTCAATAATTTTCTATTTTATGAGCTAACTGGTCTATTTGGTGGCTTTACACTATGTATCCAAGGCTATATTTTATGGATTTATGATGTTGCTCTATATAAATGTGATTTTATTGTATGACAGTGATTTTTTTAGGTTACCTTTTCAAGAGATGAATTAAACTACTAGTCAGTGTGTTATAAGTGCACTCATCAAAGACTCGACATATAAAACCTTCTATAACATAGTTTTATCATATTTTATTAATCTTAATTAATCCATTTTTGTGTTTGTGTGTGTGAAATTTTTAATCATTTTAGAATAATTAGTTTTCTTGCTTGTTTGTGAACTCAAGGCTAAGGTTGTGTATGCTCTCTCCTCACACCCCTAGGGCAATCTTGGGGATTAAAAATAAGCAATAAACCTCTTCCATTCTCTTAAGAGAACCATGATGTGTAAATCATCCCCAGACACTTGTTATAGGATGTAGGTGTGTTATAACATGGATTTCAACACCACCCACTAATCCAAACTTTTGTTTTGGTATAGTTAAATATAAATGACAACAATTATAAAGCTAAGATTATTTACCCATATAGGATTTCATGTAGTGAGGAGGTAACATTGTGATACATAGGTGTCATAAAATTGCATTATATGAACTATATCCCCTCTGTAACATAAGGTATATATAGGACTCCCCTAGAGAGCTTGTACAACCTTAAATAAGGACTTTAATAGTAAATAATTTTTAGTATAGGGAAAATAACATTCTCAAATACCACTAATCACATACAAATGTAGGGTGAGAGTTGGGAGACCAAATTAGACATCACCATATGTTATTATATCAATGGATTATTTTTTGTGTTGCACACCCTTATCTACTATATTAGCCTTGTCATATTGTATTATATTATTTGTGGTTTGTCAATACCAGTGTCATTTTAGACTAATACCTTAGACCAAAAAAATGAACCCATCACAATTAAGACAAGGTCCATGCATATATTTTAATTTATAATCCTTATATAAATGAATATTCACCTTATCATCATCTAAGCACATCCCCTTTTGCCTCATCTATTACATAAATTCTCTTTTGACATCTATCCTTGTCCAAGATAACCTTTATCACTTGTCAAACCCACTAAGGTTTGATTGAAATAGAAACCATACTCAACTAATTACTATAGTCAAATCATACTCAAACCCACTTTCATAGTAAAAAATCATCATCCACTCCCTTGATAAAATCCCATCTAATTAGAATTAATCTATTCATAACCAAATAAAGTCACCTTTGGCAAATGTCAACAATAACCTTATAAACTTCTCACATCTATTTCACTAGTCTAACCTAGCACTCATCCTATTAGTGGAGGATATTATTTTTTGTATATATAATGTGGATTATTTTTACACATGGAGTTGCCTTACCCTTATGGATTTATCTTTCTTAGGTTTACTTTGTCATAGGGAGTTATACTTGACCACCATTATTAGCTAATGGAGGTTACTCTTTGACCAGCTATTCAGGTATAAGTTACATTCCTATTCTAGGCACTTTGACCAATACTCATGAAGGAGTTTCACATTCACTCTATTATTTTTAAATATTTATTTATTAGATATTAAGGTAGTGTGTTGGCTGGATTGATTATGACTTTTCATTATTCTCATTTTGATTTCCTTAGTTATTTTATCCAATTACTTGACTCTTTCTCAAACTGATGCATTTGATTGATCTAGTGAGCTTGGACAACACTCTAATACATCTAAACAATTCAAAATTACTATATTATCTTAGCTTATTATCTAAGTTAAACCTAGTCATATCATACCCTAACCTTGTCTCAAATAAAAACTAATTCACATTCCAAAAATAAAATTTTCTCAAGGGCCCCATGTCAACATTTTAATCCCATGTCATGCTCATATCACATTTTCTAATAAAATATCACAAATATAAATATAATCAAAACAAATATTAATATACTAACTCATATAATTTAATAACCTATCCTAGTTCATTTATACTTTGACAACATGCTTGTATAAACACATTATCACTTTAGGATTGAATAATCCATCCATACCAATGACATTCACACTCTTATATATATTATAAAACATCATGATAATGATGAAAAAAACTTATTGACATGGAAATGGACAATTAATATGTGTATATAAATTTATAAATTATGAAAAGGTTGAACCCAACTACAAGAATATATCTATGAGAATAACAATGAACTATTACTTTAACTTCTTAAGGTAGGATCCTAACTCTCTCCATATTTTGTTTTATACAATATTAAGTACATGATTTGAAACCTTTTAAGTCATAAAATTACACCTATTCAGAACCCATTTGAAGATGATGAATAAGATTCCCATTCTGAATCTATAAATATTAACCCCATAAATCATGGTAAAGGGAAATCCACCCTTGAAGACTAAGAAGGAAACATGACAAAAAAAAAGTCTTATTATATCACCTCAATAAAATCACTTATAAATTGGAATCCCTTGATTCTCAGATAAAACCCAAAGCCAAAATTCCTAGAACTCTTAAAAAGCCTTCTAGAACCAATCTGCCTCTCACACCTTGAAATTAAAGCAAGCCTAAACATCATTCCTCATCATTGGTTCCTTTGTTTGATCCTGTATTTTATAAATAATGGTAATAAATGAAATATTTATCTAAATAATAGATGTGGGGTCACTCAAAATAAGAAAAACTTTGTAAATCTATGTCCCCGCCCACTTGATATAGACATCTTACACACTCCTTTCCCACCTCACTTTAAAATTCATAAATTAGACAAGTATAAAATAAAGGGAGATCTAAAAGAACATGTTAATTACTTTTCAATGTCATGCCAATAAGAGGAATATAGTGATACTTATATGTTTAGATTTTTCAATTGAAGTCTAGGAAGACCTACTTTAGAATGGTTGATGCATTTCCCTAAGGGATTAGTCACATTATTTAGGGATCTAACTGAAAAAATTGTCAAACACTTATCTTCCATCATGAAATCACCTTATTATATATAAACAAAGGAACAAATAAAAATTTTCATCATTTTTATAATGAAGGTGAAGCCTTGCATGATAATTCTCATGCTCAATGTAGAAGAACAATTGTATACAATCTTCATTGCCATTCTAAATAAATAACTGACACATAAATTATAAATACACTATGTTAATACCTTTGAAAAAATTGTGTAAATGAGGATTTAAATTTAAAAGTCCCTCATTATAAAGAGAATAATAAAAATATTTTCAAAGACTAAT
The DNA here is from genome assembly GCA_037957365.1 of Torreya grandis. Lineage (NCBI taxonomy): Eukaryota > Viridiplantae > Streptophyta > Pinopsida > Cupressales > Taxaceae > Torreya > Torreya grandis. The sequence continues at coordinate 212,606 of JARHVA010006983.1, forward strand.
AAAAATCAAACTCACCCCTCATCCAAAAATCCAAAGTTCTTATACAAAAATAAGAATTTTTCAAGTGATGGATGACAAATTCTAAGAACATAAAAACCATCCAAGGATAAAATTATCCAATATCTCAAAATGAGTCAAATATCACTATACCTAGAGGCAAGCCAAAGACAGAATCCCAAAAAGGGTGATATAATAGTCTAGGTGAACCCATGGAAAATGCCTTGAAGATGGTTATAACAAACCAAGATGATTGTGATTTTTGAGACCAAATAAATTCATTAAGTTTAACCGAAGCCTACATGGTATAATGAAAATGAGTATTATGGCTATAATAGAGTTAAAGGTCATGACACACATAGATGGATGTAGCTCCACAACTACATCCAAGATCTAATCAATAACAGTGAAATAGAAATGGAAGGAGAATAATATTCCTTAAAAAATCAATAGATTGGTATATACTAAGATATATTTCGAAATCATGATCGTAAAAATAAAAGTGTGCAATGGAACCAAGGTCAAACTTACACTTCCAACCATGTATACTACAATAAGACTCATCATTATGGCTCTCTCATTGGATGAATTGACCATTTTAAACATTGAGTTTACACCATTAATATAAAGTCCAAAACACTTGAACACCTTCATGTTTAAAATCATCATGTGATCAAGATCAAATTCCCCTCTTTAGATTGTGTTGTTACCACACATCATGGTGAAATCATACACAAGTGGAACCTCTTCAATCACCCCCTCAAAGGGTAGATCCAAAGGTCAATGTCACAAGACATGTTTTGAGTAATCATGAAGGTGAATATTACATCATCTAATATCTTAAGAATATTCCTACTCAAATCTCAATTATGGATCCTCTAAATCATATTTCACCCATTGTGGAATTATTAATAAAACCCTCTAAGAGTTAAGATTTATGACTGAACTTGACCCTACTCATATCTAATCCCTTGAGTGACATCTTACATCCACCCAATGGATCACCTATGATCCTTGGGACATGAATCCACTTGGTCCTAATCATATTAATGCCTTGTCTATTGAGGTTGTTCTTGAAAATCACAAATTAAAATATTTCTTGTAGATTACAAGTCAAGAGTTAATCTTTGTAATATTAATTTTACCAAGAGCTTGGTATATTCAAAATAATCACTTAGACCATAGATTTTCATAATAAATGTTTATGATAATAATGAAAGATATTCATATGACACTATTTATATTCATATCATTGTAGGGCCTATTTCACACCATCCTTTGATCCATGTGGTAGATTTTGAATTTCCCTATAACATTCTTTTGGGTTGCCTATGGATACATGAAATAAAGGTTGTCACATCCACCCTACATCATTATGTCAAACTTTTGTACTTTGTAATGAAATTAAGAATTCTGAGTGATTCAAAATCATTCCAATACTATCAATATTTGGAAGGACCCTACCAATATTCCATTTATTGTCCAAGCATCTACAACATATCCCTTAAAAATAAAAATTTCAAATCATACATCCATACATATGACCTTCCATCCAATTCTTCTAATCTACATGTATCTTCCTACATTCAAATCATCCCCAACAGGTGTGAGAATATTAGTACCATGCCTTCAATTTTGGTGAACTCATAATACCACCTTAAGGCTATGGTCATCCCATCATGTACAAATTTAGTCTTATTTCTTATAAATTTGGAAATAGAACATTTTCTTTATTTGGCCTCTTATTTGAAGAAGAAAATGAATGATCAGATGACTCATGGCAATCTGAAGAAGGCCTTGCATCATATTTTTGACACCCAAAATATCCAAAGGTTAATCACATGTGTAAAATTATAAACTATAAATGAAAATGACTTGGATTCTATGAGGAGGGGGTCCTATAACTTATTATAGATAAATATTTTCATATTTATAGTGGTCTAGGGTCCAAACCACTAGGTGATGACACTTATGATCTTATCTCTGACATCTCCTTGATCTTTGAGTAATCTATATATAATAAATATATTTAAATAGGGTCCATCCATAACCTCTACAAATACATTGATACCATAACCTATTCAATGAAACATCCATTTTCATCATCAATCTTGAGATTAGACTCCCTAACCTTATTGACTAGGACTAGCGAGAAGAACCATCATTTTATATATTTCATAATATTGAATCAATTTCATATCTCATGGTTTGGGATTATTTATCCTCCAGTGATCAAAAAATGAGGTTTGAAATAAATATATATGCCTATGATTACTTTGGGGAATTATTCAAATTCCATAATCAAATAAAATAAAAAATATTTAAAAAATTAAAAATGATTAAAAAAATTGTAGTCCTCTAGTAAAAAAAATCTTTGAGGTGATAGTGGACACGAAAAAATAGTAAAAATAAAGACGTGTCTATTGGTGAAAATGTTTTTGAGGTACCAATTTCCAAAGAATTATTGTTCTCCCCTAATCATGAAATAGATACATATAACAAGCCCTAATCATATCATTTTATGAATTTGTTATACCTAAAGAACACCGAGTATGTATAGACCTATTTATAAAATTTATGAATATCATGTAAATACCATAATAATATTATTTCCTTCATATCTTAGCATATATGTAAGATCGGTCTCTCTTATCATTGGAATAAACCATTTATGTCAATATTTGAGTGGATGACAACTCTAACATGATTAAAATGGGGTTCACTCTTTCGATTGAATAACAAGAGATCCTGATAGCATTACTCAAGGAATTCAATGATATATTCACTTGGTGTTATGTGGATATGACAGTATTACATATTTCCTTAGTATTTCATCATCATGTGGTCTATCTAGATGCCAAGACTATCAAGAAATTTTTTTAAGATGCTTCATAAGGTTGTAACCTTGATCAAAGAAAGGTTATATAAATTTTTGGATCCTAGCTTCATCTATTTTATAGACTATTTAGATTTGATATAAAATATTGTCCTTGTTAGCAAGCCACATGGTGGAATTCTTATTTACACTAATTTTGGAGATATTCAAAATTCCTACTCAAAATATGAATTCCCCCTTCCATACATTGACATGATCTTTTATTCAACTACTAGTTACGAAATGTTGTCCCTCATGGATGGATTCTAAGGACATACCAAATTTGAATTGCATGAGAAGATCAACATAAAACAACTTTTAGTACTCCATGTAGAACCTTTTATTTCCAATTTATGCCCTTCAAATTGAATAATGTTGGTACCACTTATCAAAGATATATAATAGTGACCTTCTATGATATGATGCATGACATTGTTAAATATTATGTTGATGACAATTTAGGCAAATCCATAACATAGGTATAGCATCCTACATTTCTTAAGAAGATATTTGAATTACTAAGATAATATAAAGTCAAATTAAATCCAAGGAAATATGTCTTTGGCATCACATCAATAAAATATCTTAGGATTCATTATATTCAAGTGAGGCATCAATGTTCATGCTATAAAATTCAAATCCATCACAAAAATGCCTCCTCCAAATCTCAAGCATCTTAAAAGTATACAAGGAAAGATCTAATTCATCTTCCATTACATATCTAATATGGTTGAAAAATGTCAACCACTTTCTCATATTTTAAATAAAGTTACTAAATTTTACTAGAATAAAAAATGTTAGAAATACTTTGATGAAGTTATTAAAAAACTATTGTATCTTCTAGTCCTAGCACCACTAGTCTGAGGATAACATTTTCTCCTTCATATCCCAATAATTCAATATGTATTATGATCCCTCTTGGCTCAACATGATGAATAATGGAAATAAAGGGTCATATATTATTTCAACAATCCTATGAGCTTAACTATTCTATTATTGAGAAATCATGTTTTAGCAATCATATTTGCATCTCATAAAATTCATCACTATATGCTAAAAAAAACTAAACTCATTGTCAAGATTGGTCCTTTGAAATATCTATTATTTAAATCAGCCTTAACTATAAGATTTTCCTAGTGGATGCTGATTATAAGTAAATTTGACATTGACTACATAAATCAAAAGGAAATTAAAGGACAAGTCCTAATACATTAGTTTGTGGAAACATTAGTGATTAATTATTAGACATTAACCACATTTTTCCTAGATGAATCAATCTTTACCACTAATAATTCACCCATATGAAATATCTACTCTGCCAGATCCTTTACTCTCATGGGTTATGATTTTGTATACTTTTAATCCAACATCAAGATGATCTTATTTTGAAAATTTTTTGGATTGACTCCCCTTGTACCAACAACACTGAAGAATATGAGGCACTAATTGTAGGGATTAAATGTCCTTGTCAATGGAACATACATCTACAAGTATATGGTGAATCAAATCTCATAACCAAATAGGTTAACAAGATTTTTTAAACAATTGATGATAACATACTTCATTTTAAACATATGGTTAGAAGTCCCAAGACATAAATAAAATATATAAAATTTAAATAAGTTTTTGATGATCACAATAAATCCATGGATGTTATGACTATAATTGGTTTGTTTCTCAAGTTTTATTTGGATTAAAAATAACCTCAATTCTTAGTGGACCTACTTCTCATATTGGCTCCTCATATTAGTGAAATGGATAATGTATGTGAAATCATTAGTCTCATTATTCCTTGGTATCAAGATATATTCAATTACCTTCCTGATAATAATCTTCCCCCAAACCTTCAATGACAACATCACAAAGCCTTCATTTATAAATTCTCCCATTTTACCATTATTAGTAGCATGATCTATATGCAAGGATATGATGGAACACTATTGAGATGTTTAAACTTGAAAAAATCCCACTTATCAGTTAAGGAGGTGAATGATAGAATATATGGGTAACATATTATTGTGATGTTCATAGCCAAAAATATCCTTCAAATTGGTTACTATTGGCCAACTATGAATCACAACGCTTGTCATTATGTCAAAAAGTATGTAGCATGTCATAAATATGGAGATCTCATGCATGCTCCATTCCTTGAATTACAACCCATAACTACTCCATGACATTTTTATACCTTGGAGTTTTATCTCATTAGAAAGATTAATCCTTTCTAATCCATGTGTAGAGTGTAGAATTATGTGCCATCAGACCATATGCATTTTAGAGTAGTTTGTAAAATTCATCCCAAAATTTTTACTTAAAAGAATATAGAAATTTAAAGTCTTAACAAATAGATCACTCAAAAAAATTTGAGAGAACTCTTGAGACCTTAAAAATTCCAAGATATAAAATTCATTGGTAAACATCATCCATAAGGAGTTCCCATTAAACATATTCAAAGCCTTCAAGAGTTGGAAAGTTTTAACACTAGTTTGGTAGAATAAATTTGTTAAGAAAAATGAAGCACCACTTATACCCATTATCTTATTTGATATATTTTATGACACCTATGGATGGGTTACACAACAACCTAAAGAAGAAACCACTTTTAGAGTATATCCCATCAGGACAGGAACTCACTTAAAATGTGAAACTTTTGTAACATGGTACTATTAGGCCATAGGTAAACTAAGGGATCCAAGGAGGGGTTCATAACTTGTGTGTCTCTAAAGAGGGTTTGAGAACATGGGCGTAATGGATGAGGGTTAAGGGTTAACCTATATAGAAACATTTTATTTAATCATAATCCAACCACTATTATTAGCTAAGTTGGACTTTTTAGACTACGAGGGTTCCACTAAGAGTTTTGACTAGTCTATGAGGGAGAAATCTTTGATTTGATGGTCGAGGGATTGGAAACAATAACATGTGTTTGGGAGGATCAAATATACCAATTTCTTTAGATAACACTCATTTTTAACTTGAATTATAATCGAGTCCTTTAAATCCTTTATCAAGTTTACCTTGATATAGACACACCTGTTTAGACACGTAGAATAAAATTTAGGAACCTTTTCACATAGGGCATTCTCTATGTTATAGATAATCTCATCAATAAAAACCCAAAGATGGATAGGAAGGCTAGTGAGCTCGATCGAGATTGATACCTCAAGGGAAACCTAATCATTTATTTTAAAATTTTAGGTCCATTTATACATTATCAGAAGTAAGTTCCCAATGAAGCAACAACTTGACTTTGTAATCAGATATTGGACCTCAAACAAATCCTTAAAGGATAAAATAAAGAAACATTAGGAAGGTTATAGACACTAGTGACATTAATGCATGAGGGCTCTTACTAGTGTTCCTATAATACATTGTCATTAAATATATCCTCATGATAGGAAATTTGTAATCTGATAATAACCATTTATTGTTGAATATATTTTATAGTATTCATTATTGATAAAAAATTACTTGGAGAGTTTGGTAAAGTGTTTAAAAAAATTCATATGTTAAAAACTTGTAAGTCCACATTTCATATCATTGAATTTTGAAACCTTTAGCATGTCATGTGAGGATTTTTGTGCATTTGATACTTGTGTGGTATTTTAATGTTTATTTTCATTTAGTTATGATGTTACAAGTGGAATTTTAGCTATGTTATTAAAAGGTACATAGTTTATAATTTGACTCACTTTTGTCACCTTTGGTTTGTAAGGGACCATTTTCCTTATTGCCTTAATTCTTTTTGGTAGAGAATCCATGACGTCTTTGTTTAAATTTTAAAAAAAATAAAATTCAAATAAGGAAGAATAGAGACATCACATTTTACAAGGGAAATTGTATTTTGAACTATGGGAATTATAAGCATTGGAATCAATTTACTTGAATGAATATCCCCTTTATGAGGAATTTGTAAATTAGTCATAGTTTCCTTATGTACATCTCAAAAAAATTATAATCATATAAAAGAGCATGTTATTCATGTGTAATGTTTTTGGTTCTAAAAGGTGCATGGAGAAAAAATTTAGATGGCTCGACCATAAACCATGAGGGAATAATGGGTACGATATTATAGATATGAGCACCTTGAATAGGTTTTAGAAGTTTAGGCATCACACATTCCCACTTATCCTCATCTATTATGTTTTGATATATTTGGTTGTCAAGGGATATAGATTGACAAATATACATTTATTCTCTTTCCAATTCATCCCTTAGTTGACTAAATTTGGCTATGGAGGAATTATTAAGTTTATTATTTGGAAAATAAGGAATGAGATAAATCAAGACTAAAATATAAAACATTAGGCAACAACACACTAGAATATTTGCATTATAGAGATTAGTTTGCCTAATGTTGAACCTTAAAATATAGATTAATCAATATAGGGTTAAATGGATAGGGTAGTCTAATGCATAGGGGTTATAAATTCTCTCTATAGCGGGATACTTAATTGTAAACTCAAATACATAATATTTTGAATTTAAATATTGAGATAAATTAAAAATTGTAATTACTAATAGTAATTGATAAATAAATGAAATTAAAATAAGAGTACTTATCTAGATTACTATACGCATTCAAATATGATATGGAATAGGATGGAAATAAACTAGGTCTGGATTCAAGATGAGTCATTAGATTCTGAATATTTAACCTCTATAGCCTTTGACACTTACATCAATCTCAAATGATTTCATCAATGTTTTTTTCTCACCTAGATGTAGGCATTTTGTATGGAATACCTATTATTTGCGGACGTGACCACCTAGATTAATATGTATTTTATGTTTCTTTCACTCTAGTGTAGTCAAATTTGGATCATAGGCTATCACTCTTGGCAAATAATCAAAACCCTAACTCTTCATCTTTATAGTGACCTTAGGAAAATGGATTAGTAAGATCATGGTTTCTATCTAACCCAAAAGACCCATATATCAGTGGGTTCTTCTTGCATAGACATTAATCTAAAAAAATTCTCAGATTGATGTATTTATCCCCTAATGTGTTGGATCATGTGTGCACGAGGGTACAATATGTAGAAAATAAGCACAACAGTGACCTATCCTATAACATGGAAAATATGAATCATTTTTTTTTCCTTTAGTACTTCACACCTTTAGATGAGTTTTTCCTATGACTGATATGGAAATAAGAGAAAATAGGGAAGCTTTATGCAATTAAATTCTTGATTGAATGTTTTTTATAAGTTGCCTTATGAGTTGTTATGTTTGTCTTAGGTGAATAATGAATTTGGATTGATCATGCATATATACCAATCCTTTTAGAGAAATCTTTCATTAAAGTACTTAGCCTGACTATAGGGATATGTTTCATTTACAAATTGGATGACTTTAGGGCATTAGACACTTTTATTGGAATAGGACCTTACATTGATGTAGGTGTCTAACTAGGATGTAAGTGTCTGGCTAATTAAAAAATAAGCATCAGTATAGAACATGAAAAGATAGGATATAAGCATGTTTATGGAATTCTGAGTATGATATAAGGTTTTAGTCATCATAATAATATTATTCAAACTAAGAGACGAGTATATATACAAAGAGATAGCATATGTGAGCCTTTAATTAGTAGGAAAGGTCTAAAACTTAGAGGAGGAGTAAAGGTTTATATTTTACAAGTGTACAATACTGAGGTGCTATATAATTTAGATTTAGTGTCTACATCTCCATCTTTTCCTTTGGTATATTATTTCCTATTAAAATTCTTAGAGATTAGCCATGTGGAAAGAGGTAGGTTGTTCACCAAATATTTCCATAAATTAATTCTATTAAGGTCATCATTGGGACTTTAAATTTTAAAAACCCTTAAAGAATGTCCATTAACATCAGGAGAAGCAAAATAACCCTGTGCAATGAATCACTCCATGTGTAAATTATTAACGAGTAAAATATCAAGGAAATTAAGATGTCACCAACATGTTTGTTGATGTGCAAAGTGTATAATTGAGTGGCATCAGATCATATGCATCTTAGATTAGTCTATAAAATAAATTGTAAATTTTTACTTCTTTTAGATAAAAAACAATCTAGTAATTCAAAGTGTTTACAAGTAACTCGCACATATATTTTTAAGATAACTTTGTGAGACCTTGAACATTCCAATATAGGAAATTCATTGAGAAACATCATCCATAAGGAGTTCCACCTAATCAGATTCAAATCTTTCAAGAGTTAAAAATTTGATACATTGATTTGGTAATACAAAATTCCTAAGTGAAATGGAGTATTACTTGGCCCCTTTATCCTCTCTAAGAGAGTACCTACCATTGTGAGGTGGATTGCATGACCATCTAGATAAGGAACTCTTGTAGAGGATATCCTAACATGATAAGATATCACTTGAAGATGTGAAACCTATGTAACATGGTTCTATTTCAAACATAATGACTAAGATGTGGAGGGTAAATTAGTCATCAAAAATTTTACAACTTTACATTATCATTCATGAACTATCAAAATAATATAGTAAACTAGTAACACATTAAGATTCATAAGCATGAGAGAAGAGCATAACACAAAAAACACTTATTTGAGTGGGAAACCCTAAATGGGATTAAAACCCACTAATTATGTTAATATAATTATGTCATATAAATCAAACATCAAGATTTAGTGAAGCACTAACTTTATTTAGAGCACCAACCCCAACTAGCTAAGCACCCACTTGTAAGGAGGCACCAGCCCCTAGATGACTCAAAACTAACTCAACCAACTCAAACATTTGATAACATTCATAACCATTTTTAATCATACAAAAAATTATGATCTCCTACTTTAGCTCTTCATATACTTCTATCCTTCTCAAACTGGACTTTAGCCTTCTTCCCTCAATTAGGTCTCTTCAAGACAGATTATGTCATTTAACCTTGATATTCATCTATATTACCCATATTATATGTTCATTATAGTTTATTTGGACCCCAATTATGTTCTATAATATGTCATTTATCTTTTAAAAATAGTATATCTTCCCCTTCAACTCTCATACATGCTAACTAGCCAATTAGGCATATTAGGCTTTGTTCTTATACTAGGCTCTTGATCATACACATCTTAGTCAGACATACACACTTGAAAAATTACATTTTAAATTCAATAAGACTTATAAAATTCCAAAATCATGAATCAAACATTATAATAGGTCAGTCATAGCATATAGGACTAATACCCCTTTTTAGGCATTAAGGAGACCTAATTTTATTAGGCCTTCATTAGCAATCATTACCCTTTAAAATATTTAAAAAAATATAAAACTTGTCACATGGTAGAAACATATCAAATATCACTAAAATATACCTTATCTAACTACACTTTTGTCCATAACATATTTTAGGTCTAACCACCACTTGAATCTCTTCTCAAAACACTATCCATATTAGGAATGTGCATACCCAAAAAGTTTGTCTTGAACAACTGAAACATAATAAAAAAATTTCATAAAAATCCATGGAAAAAAATCACCCATAAATAATATATATGACCTTAAAAAATTCATTAATTTCATTATACTTCATTACATACGGTCAAATTACTCAAACCCTTCTTTGTAAGTAGCCTAGTCAAAACTACTAACTAGCCTCAAAACACAATGAGGGAGATAATAACCTAAAAAACATATATAACCACTATTAGAGAATTTAAATTCATGTATATTATATTATTAGTTTATTATACCATTCAAACATAGATATATAATATGGTCACATGGAAATATTGGTCTTGTAAACCAATCTCATAGGTTTATACCTTATTGTCTCATCTAAACAAGATAAGTCAACTTATGAGTAACATTTTCATAAAATAAACTAAAATAAAAAACATATATCCAATATGAACATGTATTAAAGGTATAAAAAACCCTCTTCATGCACTTTGATTCATCCCTAATCCATGATAACACATCCCTAATCAACTTCTCACTTCTGCCTAGTTTTCTCACTATCTACACCATTAGGCTTGTTAGAGACTAGTCAATTTATAATAATAGTTAAACACTCTTTAGGGATATAACCTTATAAAACACCACCATTTACATAAAATTAAACTCTCAATATTTATCCTACATCTATTTATCAGCTTTTACTTGGTCAACTATGACTGCTACAGTAAATCTCTAAAAAACAAGGTATTTCCTATAGGGTCCACTCACTTATCTAAAAAAATAATACCTTGAGGTTCTTGGGATATTTTAATATAATCTTAAATTAATTAAATATCCATTCCAATCCATTCTGATTATTTTATAACAAGATCTTTCATATCATGTCACTATTAGGGTTTTTTGAGGGTTTAAACCATCTTCTAGTATTAATGATCATTCATAAAGCTTATCACTTAATTCTAAAAAAATGCTTGAAAATTTGATCTAGGAGCCTTCCCCATATACAATTAATATCTTAAGTCCTCGTGTATAGGTTACATGTGCCAATGAACACTTGAAATTCCTTCTTAAGTTGAGAACCCTCCATTTTGTGCACTTGAGAAACCTTAAATCATTTTTTATTGACTTAACCATCAAATTTTGTCATAAAATTTCATAAACATACTTGTGAAAACATGACATAAATTTATAAATTCACACATACTCACACTTTCCTTTGAAATTGATCTTGATACCCTATCTAGCCATCATCTTTCTCTTTGCTTTCTAGGCCTTTGACTTACAAGTCACATTAGGCCTTGAAACTGACCTTCTATCCACTATCCAAGCTATCAACACATCATATAAATGTCATAAAAATTCTTACCATGATCAAACATTTCCATACATTCTTAATATGCCTATAAAATACCTCCTGACACCTTATTAGGTCAGGTAGGGTCTAGAACTATTCTAGTTGCATGTTAGCTCTATAGATACTACCCTTATAGGCTTATATTAAAACTCACTTGAGTGCTTCAATTCCTTATATTCATACTCAATCAACTATATATATCCTCTTATGCCTATATTTATTCATTTCATTAGGCCATAATTCCCATTCATGCACAAAAATAAGCATCCTATGCACAAGCCTTCTGAAGTCTCTTTCTAGGTTAAAACAATTGACAACATTTACAATTGATCTTGAAACACTCTTTGATGCTTATATACCTTTTTCACATTAATTATATGTTTATCAACCAATTTCATACCTCTCAAGGATGTAATGAAATAAAAACATTGTTCAATGACCTCATGAACAACCTTTGACATCAATGATAATTTCAATGCCAAATCTCAACAATAGAAACAATACTCAACAGGTTCTTTAGGAAATAGGTAAAATAAGATATTTGAGTGGGTAGATATTAGTGTGTATGACTTCAAAGAGAATTTAATCTCATGGTGGTAAAATATTAGGGATAATACTTAACCCTGATAGATGCATTTTTTTGTTAACTTTCATCCAAATGCTATTTTTTTCACCTTGGAATTATCAGACTATGAAGGTTTCACTAAGGGTTTTGATCAACCCATAAGGTGGAAATATTAGATTTGGTGGTTTAGGGATTTAAAATTATAATATGTGATTAAGGGTTTGAAATACACCACTTTATACACCCAACACATATTACCAACTTGTATTTAATGGATTCCTTTAATTCCTTGGTCAAGTCAATCTTGATGTAGACCTACCTATTGAGGCATGCATAATATAATTTATGAGCCTTATGTCATAGGACACACCCTATGGGTTATATAATCTCCTTAATAAATAACTAAAGAGAGATAGGAACATTATGGAGCTCAATCTAAGCCATCACCTAAAGGTAAACCTTATTGGTTACCCTAAAATCTTGTGTCTATTTAGATAGTATCATAAGCATGTCCCTAATGAAATAACATATCAACTTTAAAAGCAAATCTTGACCTTAGATAACTCCTTAAAGGAGGAGAAAAATAAACCCTTAGTAAGGTTTTGAACCTCAATAACATGAATTCTAAAAGGCTTCCATTAATGTCAAAATTAGGGATTGAGGGACTCCTCTGAGGGGACTCCAATGATAATTTAGGCTTCGGTATGATTATGGTGATTGAAATTGTAATAATAGAGCTTGCCAACATATCTTATAAGTTTTTGAGAAGACATCTAGACATGTACAATATGGTAGCATAATATATATCCAATTTCCCCAATTATTTTTTGGAGTGGGTAGAGGATATAAACAAGATAATGGTATAAAATGCATAAACAAACAAAAAGCTTCAATCTATTCAAATTGCTTAAAACTTTACAAGTGCCTCATATAAATAAAGGGTTTTGCATTATTGGCATGAAAATTTATCAGGATGACAAATCAATGACTTTGCATCAACATTATGCGGAAAAAAGTCCCTCTCCTATTATCAGGTGGACCTACCTTTATTGAAAGCCAAAATAGGAAAGAAAGACATATTTAAAAAAAAAGGGATGTAAATCATGGGTAGTAATTTTAACTTGAAAGTACAAAAAGGAGTTTTGAGAAAGTAATATCTATATAAGGAGAGAGAGAGAGAGGGGAGAAGTTGTTTGAGCAAAAAAATCATCAAGTTAGAAACCTAAGACCAGATTAAAGCATTGAGGGAAAATTTTAGTTTTTGAATGAGGAAAATCTCTCTCATTTAATGGGTCAAAAAGACATAATCATATACTTAAGGATATGAAACATACACCAAAAGAATATTTGACTCTGATGTTAGAAACTAATAACCTTTTGTATTTTTTAATAGAAATATCTAAGAAATTGCTCTTATTCCCATTGAGATTTTCTCATGTGTTAGAAATGTAAATTATAACTCTATATAGAAACTTTGTAATCTAATATCTTATTTTCAATAGTTTGAAATTTATAACAATGGTAATGAAAATTAGATATAATGAATTAAGCAAAAGACATAATTGAAAAGATATAACTAACACAGATTTTAGAAACACCTTTCTTGTATTGATTTTGAAGAATAAAAAAATTGGTTTCCTTTTACAATGCTTTACCAAAACTTCTATCTATTTTACACCCTTATTATGAAGTCCTAACTTGTATTTGTAGGCTAAAATGGGTGGTTATGGTGAGAAACCACTTATTTTGCCTTTTTACAGAAGTGTTAAAACACCAATGAGAAATTACAATTTTAAAAAGGTGCAAAAACTCTTTAAGCAATTAGCACCACTTGAGAAAATAATTGGGGTTTTTGTACTACATGAAAAAACACCTCGTCAACTTGCACAACTTGAAAAATCTAGTTAAAAAAATTTCAAATATAATTTGAAAAAATACAATACGCATTTACTAGGGGAAAAGAGTCAAATAACACAAGTTAGGTACAAAGAAACAAGAGAAAAGAATGCAAACAAATTGAAAGCAATTCTTTATTCTTATTGATGCTATATTTACAATTCTTTCCCTTTCAAGAAGTCATCAAATCTTTGGACAATTACCATGATCAAGTCTTCATCTGGTCTATCTATATACCTAAAGGCAATGTCTACTAAGTGATCTAACTCTTTCATTTCCTAATGACTACCTTGGAGACTATTTATTTTCATATCCAGATTATCCACATTCACTTGGCACATAGATAACTCATAAAATTATTCATAACTAAATGTATATGTAGTGGCAATATTTTAAATTCATTCTTTAAATTATCTAATTATGGTCTCAATTAAAATCATATTGCCCTCTTGATCCTTGTCATTGACAAAATAACAATCCAACTTATTGACATATGCATCTATCCCCATCATTGTGTCACTTCTAAGTGAGCTTAAATTACTAAATTTATGAACACATTCTTGAAATTAATGGATTCTAAATTTGGTGGCTGAAAGAAATTTAATCTAATAGAAAATCTCATCTTTATTTATTGCCCATTTTTCAACAAAATCAATAGAAGGAAATTTTGAGAATTCGACCAACTTAGGGATGAGATCCTTATAATTTTGTTTCTCTTGAGTGTATCTATTTCAATGAATTTTAGCTTATATTTCAAGAAAAAAATAATAAATAAACTCGATAAGGGTATTGTAGAAGAACCTATTTGGTTGTGCACACATTGATCAGAAGATTGTGAATAACTCTTCTTTAGATTGGGAAGATGACCTACCAATAAGACAACACTAAAGTAGATTATTTATTATTTAGGGTTGGAATGTGGATTGCCTAGAAAGCTAGATCCAAGAAGTACATGACTTCTTTGGACGTTGTCAATCTACCTTTTAATAACAAGTTAATGTTGTTGATAAAAGAAGGTTACATAGCATAAATAAAAGTAATTAATTTAGGTGAAATAAATACTATTAAGAAGAAACACTTATATTAACAAGATAACATTAAGGTGAATGACAAACTATCAAAATATGGTTTAGGTATGATTAGGGTGTTTTTTCTAGTCTGTATTGTGATATAAGTCAAGAAAATAGGGTTTTGGTTTAGGTTGAGAAGTGGTTTCTACTTGTTAATTTTTTGTGTCTCATTTTACAAAGTGACCATCAGTGGTCAGGGTGACCCTCGATAATTAGGGTGACCATTAGTGATTAGGATGATCATCATTGGTTACTATCAGTTTTGTTTTAGGTCAAGAAGGTTGCTTGGTTGAGGTTGCAGAATAGTTCTTGTAGGTGGTTTTGGGTTAGATGTTTGTTATGAGATAGAGGTTAAGGTCAAAGGTGGTTTATTTAAGTTTTATTTATTTAGATGAATAAAAATAGTTTATGTGAAAATGGGTGAAATTTCTAAAGTAAATAATTGAAACTTGAAATAAATAACAATATACTTGACTCATGGTTTGATAGTTGATAGTTGATGTCTTGGAGAAGTTTTGAAGCTTGCTTAAGATGATTGTCGGTGAAGAGATACCTACACAAGAAGTTGATTATTCTTGATCTTTGTTCTCTCTCTTGATCTTACCTCTTGATGATCTTCTTACATGATCTCTTTCCTTCAAGTTATACCTCTTTCACCTCTTCCTCCTCTCTTTATATAGAAGAGAGGGAGATATACATCAATAGGTTAAAACAATAGGTTATGTGTTAGCTCTAAATTTAGATTTAACATGCATAATCACATGAATGGTTAAGGATAAGAAGACAAGGTGGATTTGACTTGAGTTAAGTTTTTAGGTAGTGAAACATGAACGTCAGTGGTCAGGGTGAACCTTGATAGTTAGGGTGACCCTCAATAGTTAGGGTGACCCTTGATATTCAGGCAGACCCTTGATAGCTAGGGTGATCCTTGACAGTCAGGATGACCCTCGACAATCGATAGGGCCAAGGTAGAAAGGTTAAGTTTGAGGTGTTTTGAAGTGATGAGGTAAAACATAAGTGATGAAAAAATGGGTAAATGATAGGTTAGGCACTTGAAGCATAAACATGTGCACAAAGTGTATCAAAAGGGTGATATCCAAGATTGTGTATTGACTAGGTTGCCATAATTATTAATAATTAAGGCCAGTGCTAGAAGAAAAGTGACAAGTAGAACGCATGATTGTAGTTAGGTGTAGTGAGTGGGTACACTCGTAAATGTAAGTCTTTTAGATAAAGTCAGTGTTTCCATGGGTATCCAAGGTAGGAAGAGATATCAAGGAAAAAATAAATTAGTCAGGTGTAGTCATGGGTATCCAAGGTAGGAAGTGCTCTTGAGAAGACAGGAGTTGGTTGGGTGTGTGCAAGGTAGTGCAAGTTCAGAAAAAGTCCAACATGGAAATTATTGTCTTTGTATTTTAAATAAAAAGGACAAGGAAAAAGTCATCTCAAAATGCATGCCAGGTGGGCCGAAGTGGCCAAGAATGAGGAGATGAAGTGGTTGGTATGTTTAGTTCATGGAGAAGGTAATATTCAATAGGTTGACTTAGCTAGAGGAGAAAGGTGATCTCCATTGGTTAGTTTAGGTAATGGTTTTGGTTGGTGGAGAAATGTGATCACCAATGGTTGGTTCAAAAAGGTAAGTCTGTGTTATGGAGAAAGGTGATCTATAGTGGTTAGTCTATGGAGAAAGATAATATCTAATGCTTGTTGGTGTTCAAATTGGTTTCCCAATTTGGAGTAGCACTTGGTTTGGTAAAAAGGTGCCCCATTTATGGTGAAAGGGTGTAAAATTGGTGGTTGAGGTCTTAAAGACTCAAGAATGGAAGACATATGTCTTAACAAAGATTTCATAAAAGTAAGAAGAGACTAAATACTCTAATTGATAAAGACCAAAATGGAAAAATGGGTAGGCTTATGAACATAAACCCTTCATGATTTTCACTATTATTATTTCATTGGTTAAAGAGGTAGCTTTATCACAATGTGTCAAGTAGGATCAAAATACCTTGATTGGACAGAGGATAAGGATGGAGATGGATAGTAGGTGAATGGGTGTTAGGTTAATGGATGACTGGTGGGGTAACCTTTTTATGGTGATGGATTTCCCCTTTTGTAAGTGACCTAAGAACCACGATAGACAAATTCATGTTGTATAAAGTGTAGGTTGATCAATGTGGGAAGTCTACTAATGCTATTGTGAAAGCTAATTACAAATTTCTTGGGATTATTTTGTTGTTTGATTTTTGACATGAGGTCTTTTGATTACATTTATTTGATGGGTTTTGGAAGGTGATAAATGCAATAATATTTCAATGATTGCTTTCTTTGATAAAAATAGACTTAGCCATCAATCAAGGGAGTGATCTAAGCTTTAGATTTATTTGTAAGCATTTGATAGTTATCCTTCAAGGGAGTAGTCTATTTTTTTAAAGTAATTTTGTTGGTTTTGGGTACCATGAGAAACATTTTATGGGTATATCCATGGTACCCATGTTTAATATTAGACTAATATTGTGATGGATAATCACATGATTCAATGTTAATCTATTATCCTAAAAAGTAGGAGATGGTGGTGGTTGAAAATAAGGGATGAGCTTAAGTTAGACATAAGATGACCAAGAACTTGTTTTTAACAAAAGAATATGATGTGTATAAAAAGCATTAAGGGTTATCAAGTTTAGATATGACCTAGATCCATACTTACATAAATGGTTTGGGCAAATCAGAGATGAAGATGCCCCCAAGTTAATTTATGACACTTGAAAAGATGTGGAAAAGATGCTAGATTGATAAATAGTTAAAAGGCAAGGTTGGTTAGGTGGATGGGTTATGGAAAAATGTGATCTTTGATAATTAGTGGGTTGGTGGAGAAAGGTGATCTCCAATGGTTGTTTGGGTTAAAAGGTAAGGTTGGATTGATGGAGAAGGTAATCTCCAATGGTTAATGGTTGGTTGGATAAAGTTGATCTCTAATGGTTAGTTTGGTTGAAAAGGAAAGGTTAAAAAGGTTGGTGGAGAAAGGTGATATTCGATGATTATTTTATATTGGCAGAGAAGGTTATCTCTGATGGTTGGTTGGGTTGGTTGGTGAAAGGTGATCTTCAATGGCTGGTTAGGTTTGATAAGGCAAGGCTAGATGGCTAGAGCCTTGTAGAGGGAGAATTTCCCCAATTTCTCTTTCCATAAGGTCGAGCTGGGAAGGGATCCCAGGGCAAAGGTGTTGGTTATAAAAGAGGATTTAGGAGGGATGAAGATGAATTCATGTGCCTCTCAAGGATTTTTAGTTGTTAGTTGTTAGTGGGTGTGCAGGTTAGGTTATAAGTGGTGGTTTAGGTGGGATAGAAAGTCAGTATTTAGTTTAGGTTGTTAGATAAGTTGGTTATGGTTGGGTTAAAAGTTAGGTTGATTGATTTGGTCCAAAGGTTGGTTCACTTGGTTAAGAGGGGTGTGATAAATGGTTGATTTGGTTTGCTTATTTGGCTTAGTTGGTAAAGATCTGACCCTATTCTAAGGGGAATTAAACCAAATACAATACCATTAGGTAGATAAATGTGAGCAAGATATACAATAATTGGATTTCTTTGGTTTTGGTTGAGGTAAAGTTGGCCTTAGTTGAGGTTGGGTTGGTTTTAGATAAGGTATATTGAGTTTGGTCTAATAAAAGGTGTAGTAGAAGAGTTGGTTTTGTCATTTGGGGTGATTCCACTTTTTGAAGGAGTGGAAGAGGTATGTTGGTTGGTTGATTCACTAAAATATGAAGTGGAGTAGGTTAGTTGGTTAAAGGTTGATCCACTAAAAGGTGAAGTGGAGTAGGTTGGTTGGTTAAAGGTTGATCCACTAAAAGGTGAATTGGAGTAGATTTATTGGTTAAAGGTTGATCCACTAAAAGGTGAAGTGGATTAGGTTGGTTGGTTTTTGTAATTATCATTTTTAAGGAAAATTACAAAGGTTCCACTTGATCAATGAGTGGATTAGTTAAGGTTCTGATTATGGTTTCCTTAGTTATATGTTCTCTAAGGATTAAATATAATGGATTGGCCTCATTGTGTTGAGGCCTTTGGTTTTGGGTTTCCTCAACAATGAGTGAAGGAAGATGTTGAGTGATTTATTGCTTAAGACCCCAAATGCTATGTTGGGATGAACACAGAGTCTATCCTTAGGGACCTCCTTCTGATCAATAAGGGTTTGGATGATCATCTTAAAAGTTGAACATCTATCTACTGCATGTCTATTTGTGTGATGATAAGCACAAAACTCATTCTCTCAAAACCAAATGGGATTTGGAAGAGAAGTGTTGATAGGTTTGATTAGAGGAGGTTTAATAAAAGAAGCCTCTGAGAGTTTATTGAGGATTGAGGCATATCATTCCCCTAATGGGGTGTACTACCTAAGAAGTTGCACAAATTACTCTTGAGGTGTTGAGCTAATTAGTTAGTTTGACAAAGTTTATTGGTTGAGTAAGGTTAGTTTATTTGATAAGTTAGTTTGGTTCAATTGGTTTGATCAATATAAGTTGGTTTGGTTTGATTGGTTGGGTATGCTTGGTGTGGTAGGTTGGTTTGGTAAGGCAGCTATGGCTGGTTGGTTTTATTGGTTAGATAAGGTGGGTTAGGTTCATAAGATTTTTTGGTTGGGTAGGTTTGGTAAGTTAGGTAAGGTTGATAAGGTAGGTTGATAGTTGTTGATTGAGTGACCAAGAGGGTAAACCAAGTCTTAATTTTGAGGTAAAAGGATTACCACAAAGTGGGGTTAGGTAGTCAAAAGTTTGATGAGGTTGAGGTAGTTGATATGATGGTTGGGATAGGTAACCCAAAGATTGGTTAGGTTGGGATAGTTTAGTTAGGTTATGACAATAATCAAATGGTTGTTGATAGGTTGTTGGTTAGTTATGATGATGATTAAATGGTTTTTGATTGGTTGAGGTAATGATTAAATGGTTGTTGAGGGGGAAATAATTGGTTGTAGGTGGCGTTAGGTGGTTGTAGATAGGTTGTTGGTGGTTATGATGATGATAAAATGGTTCTTGATAAGTTTTTGATTGGTTGAGGTAATGATTAAATGGTTGTTGAAGAGCTAATGATTGGTTATAGGTGGGGTTAGGTGGTTATTGATATGTTCTTGGTTGGTTATGATGATGATCAAATGGTTTTTTATAGGTTGTTAGTTGGTTTTGATGATGATCAAATGGTTGTTGATAGGTTGTTAACTATTTGAGGTAATGATTAAATGGTTATTGAGGGGCTAATGATTGGTTGTAGGTGGGGTTAGGTGGTTTTTGATAGGTTTTTGGTTGGTTATGATAATGATAAAATGGTTGTTGATAGGTTTTTTATTGGTTGACGTAATGATTAAATGGTTATTGATCAGACAATGATTGGTTGTAGGTGGGGTTAGGTGGTTGTTGGTTGGTTATGATTATGATGATCAAATGGTTGTCGATAGGTTGTTGATTAGTTGAGGTAAGAATTAAATGGTTGTTGAGTGGACAATGATTGGTTGTAGGTGGGGTTAGGTGGTTTTTAATAGGTTTTTGGTTGGTTATAGTTGATATTTGACTTATTGTAGGTGAGATTAGGATGATAAGTGGCTTGTAATATAATTTAGTATTCTAAGGCATGGATATTCTCATCTACAAATCTGACAAAGTTAGGATCCCCAAGAGAAATTATAGGTGGGTTCCCATTGAATAGGGAAATGGAGATGAAGTGGGTAAAGTAAAGATGGTATAAGGTTACCAAAGGGAGTTAAAGCCCTCACAACTCTAACAAAGAGAAGATAATAAAAGTTCAAGAAGATGAAACACACACACAATAAAAGTGCGTTAAATCCTAGGGTTACTTTTAGTCTCTCTTTTGGCTTATGCCTTAAGATTTAAGAGTGTGTGACTCAACTTAACTTATAGAGTGGGTACTACAAAATAAGTTTATGGTTGGTTTCAGGTTAAGTTTAGGCTCTCAAAAGGATATGTATTAGAAATCAATGCATTGTTTGGTATTGGGGCCTACCCCACCACTCCACACACAACAATAGTAAGGGTGTTGAGTGATTAACTAGTATATACCTATTTCAAGATTTTATACTCAACTAGAGAGTTGAGTTGATTCTCCCCTTGGTAATGACTTCCAAGTAGGATTATCAAGAATGGTAAGGTGACCGCTAGGTAATGAAATCCCAATCAAGCCTTATGTCAATTTATTTTAATGTTTGATTGATATAGGTGGTTAGGTTTGTGTGTGTGATACAAGTGATGCTACGATTGAATTACTTTTCTTTAATTTAACTATATGATCTAAACTTGCAAGCAACCAATGAATGCATTTTATTTTAAACCCAAAAGAAATTTTGATTTCATTTATGATCATAGAATAGGGAGAAGAGCATATAGATGCAAAGAAAATAAACCCAAGTAGAGACTCGAGGGTCCCAGTAGACATGTCATAATGTTTCAATGAATTTTAGCTTATATTTCAATAAATGAAGAAGAAATAATATTGATAAGGGTATGGCAGAAGAACATGTTTGGTTGTGCACACATTGATCAAAAGATTGTGAATAACTCCTCTTTGGCTTGGGAGGATGAGCTACAAATAAGACAACACTAAAACAAATTATTTTTTAGTTAGGGTCGAAAGGTGGATTGCCTAGAAAGATAGATCCAATAAGTACATGACTTCCTTGGAGGCTATCAATCTACCTTTTAAGAACAAATTAATGTTGCTAATAAAATAAGGTTGCATAACATGAATGAAAGTAATTAATTTAAGTGAAATAAATATTATTCAAAATAAATGCTTAGATTAATAATATAACATTAAGGTTAATGCCAAACTATCAAAATATGGTTTAGGTATGGTTAGGTTACTTATTTTGATCTGTATTATGATAGAAGTCAAGAAAATAGGATTTTGGTTGAGGTGGAGAAGTGGTTTTTGCTTGCTGATTTTGGGTGTCTAGTTTTACATAATGGCCATCGATGGTAAGGGTGACCCTCATTGGTTAGGGTGACCCTCAACAATTAGGGTGATCATCATTGGTTATGATGAATATTGATGGTTATTATCACTTTTGGTTTAGGTTAAGAAGGTTGCTTGGTTGAGGTTGTAGAATGGTTCTAGAAGGTGGGTTTGGGTTAGATATTGGTTGTGCATTAAATAGTAAGGTTTAGAGGTGGTTGGTTCAAGGCTTAGCTATTCAGATGACTGAAAATAGGTTATGGGTGGTTGGGTGTAATTTATAAACTAAATAATTAAAACTTGAAACAAAGAATAATATATTTAGCTCATTGTTTTACAGTTGATGATTGATGGCTTGGATAAGTTCTAGAACTTGCTGAAGATTATTGTTGGTGAAGAGATAACTGTATAAGAAGTTGATGATTTATCTTGATCTTTGTTCGCTCTTCTATTCTTACCTCATAATGAGCTACTTACCTGATATCTTTCCCTCAAGTTCTACCTCTTTCAACTCCTTCTCCTCTTTTTATATATAGTAGAGGGAGAGATCCATAAATAGGTTCAAAAAGTAGGTTAAGAGGCAAATAAAAATTTAGCTTCAAGATGCATAATCACATGAATGGTTAAGGATAAGATGGCAAGGTGAAGTTGAATTGAGTTAATTGTTCATGTGGTAAAACCTAATCATCGATGGTTAGGGTGACCCTTGATGATTAGGGTGACCTTTGATGGTTAGGGTGACCCTCGATGGTCAGGGTGGCCCTCAATGGCCAATGGGGCTAACATAGAAAGGTTAAGGCTGGGTTAGCCAGGTGGTCAATCCTGAATTGGGTTAGTTTTGGTTTGTGGTTTAGAGGTGAGGGTTGGGTCCATAGGGGGTCTCGAGGTGGTCCAAAGGAGTTTGTGACATTTGAAACCATCATGTGTGGATTTTTTATGTCTATAGCATCCATTTTAATTTATTAATAGATGTTCATATCATGATTTAATTTTAGATAATATCATTACCAGGGTCATAATTGTTGATGCTTGTTAATTTGTAACTTTTTCAATCGTATATTTCACTGCATTACCCATTTGGCCCACTTCTCTCACTTTTTCTAGTATCTCAGCATGAAGACTAGATAAAGTGGTTGCTATTTGAACTATCCCAATCAATATATGTATTATTGAGTTCAATTGTTCCACTTTCTATTTTTTTTCATATTTCATCACCTTATCTTTATCAATTTTTAAAAGATGGTGCTAATCGCCAACTGAACATATCCTTTCATTCCTTCTCTATTTGATTTTCCCAAATCAACCCTAGACACATGTTGGTCTTCAACATTGATTTACAAATTATCCATTTCAACTGTAGGAATGGCCACTTCTACAAATTTTCTCCCTTTTCATTTGTCACCACTTATGAAACTATCTTCTCCTTCTTTGTCCTCTTTGAGAAAGAAGTTGTCAAGGTCTCAAAATCTATCTCTTCAGGTTCAATAATTTTTATCATTCTTTTCACTAATGTAGATAACCAATATGAATTTGTCATGCTTGAGGAAGGAAATGAGATAAAATTTAAAACAACTAGAAAAGTCCTCATTATATTTGAATAAGGTGTTTTCTCAATTGGAACACCTTGAAAAGATGTTTCAATTTGCTCTTGTGTATTGATTGTTTCAAGAGGAATTCTTGGAGAAGGAGCAATGGGTGACTCAGGGTTTGAGGGGGAAGATGAAGAGATAGGAATAATATCTTGTAAAGGGAAACCATATGGCATAGGAAAAATTGTACCATCTAAAGCTAAGAATTGTTGAGTTGTGTTCTCTGCAAGTTCTTGAGATAATGGAAATCTATCAACTAGAACCTCTTGAGGAACTGAAACTTTATGATAAAAAGAAACATTTTCACCAAATTTTTTTATTTTCAACTTGATAGTATTTCATGTTTGAACATCTTATTGAGTAACTTTAGGTTCACATAATTCTTCTATCATGGGAGGTTCTCCACTATGGCTTGCTTCATCAATTTTTTTCTAGCTCATCATGTTGCTTATAGAAGTTGTCAAATCCATCTTCCCCTAGAGGTGTAGGGAAATAAACATTCATAACATCAATTCCTTTGCCTTTTAGCCATTTTAGAGTTCTATCAAGTACAACCCTTATCATACTCTTGAGAGAAGTAGATTCCCTTTTGTCCCAATGTACTATGGGCACTGGCTTTATCACAATGCCCTCTCTTTCAAAGATGGGGTCCAATGTGACTTCATCATTTACCAACTATTTTGGCACTTTCATTATATCAAATTTGACTATTTATCCCATGATAAACCATGAATAGTCTTTAATCCTCACTATTTTCTCATCATTATAATCCATCCAATAGTCTTAAAAATGTGTAACATGTTGAAATAGAGATCCAAGATTGTGTTCAATTAGGCCCTATTGTCAAATGAAAACCTGCTTTCAAATGTCTTGAGGTTATAGTGAGACATGTATTGCTCAACTATCTTGGCCATCACTAATGAAGGGTAAGTTTACCTGCCAATAGAGATTGGCAACTTGATCCATGTTTTGTATTGCTTGTCAATACCTTGTGTGCTTCAATAAGTTGTCTCACTAATTCCATCAATGCCCATTTGTCACTCACATATCATGGGAGCATGTAAAGAGATATTTCACAACCATTGATTCTCAAATAATTAAATGTTAAGAATTATATAAACTAAGCTCCCCACCTTTCTATTTATGTAGTGGTCATAATCAATATTATTATGTTGAAGAGTTCCTTTTCAAATAGCTGGATAAGAAAATGAACAAAACAATCATTAATTCTTTTGAAGTGATTGGCCTTTTTCATCAATGTTAGTTGGGGATAGAAGTAGTATATCATTGCTTTCATAAAATAACCCACTATATGTAATGCATCAAAATACATTCGACTTGATACATTGTAAACAAGGTACAAAGTCATATAGAATTTTAACATGTCATTTACTTCCATGATTTACTTGTGAATGGAATTGTTGATCAATTCACCCTAATTGATATATTGCTTATTTCAAATAATGAATTAGATGAATCTATACATCCATGTTTGAAAATTTTTTGCCATTTTATTTCTCATTATCCTATGCAACAAAGTGATCATGTCATTTATTTCATCTTTGAAACCTGATCTAGGAAGATTTTTTGGAAGTCGAGTGGAAGAATGCTTAGACTTAGTCAACTAAGCTTTATTGACTTGTTTAGAACATGTTATAACATTGTTGTCCCAAAATATTTTGGAGGGCTCAGGGGTTAGGTGTATAAAGGTTTCATGATATGGAAGGTAAAAAATGATATCAATTTACTTTGGTGAAAAAATCATTACCAACTCCCCCTAGGAATCTCTTACCTCCCGCATCTCTAAGTTATAATTATTTGACACAATCAAAATTAAGTCAGGGGACTATAATGACATTGGGAATGCTTCCACCTATGCCAAAATACTATCACAAATACTCTGGCCAATTTTTTTTTATGTACAACATTATTTCCCAATACTCATCTAGGTTGATATGACTTAGATCAGTGTTAGTGATATTTACAACATTGGATTCTAGTGGCAAAGGAATCGTAACACCTTAGAATTGGTACTTCATGATTTTTTTGCCTTTATTCAGAATCTCATTTTTTTGAGTATGAGATGAAGACATCAATTTGACAATAAAATTGACAAATTTGAAAATTAGTAAAAGATCACTGGATTTGAGAACAATGATGAAAATGCAAATTAAAGTTGTACTCATATGTCAATTGTACAAATTACTCCAGCATGTTTTTAACACTTCTTGTATGAATCTTAATCTTCCCTTTAACCAAATTTTCCACTTGTAAACGCACCTATTAAAATTCTTCTATGTAGTTTTTTACAAACTTTTCCTACCAACAAAATGAATGGAAGAAATTATAAAAATAATTTATTTTTCAATTTTCAAGTTATTTCCCTGTTCCCTATAATTTTTTAAATTTTTAAGAATTGAAAAACCCTGTAAAAATATTTTTATTAAAATCACCACCAATTTAGAAGAAATTTACGACCATGCAATGAACTAAATAGATGAAAATTTGACCACCACCAATTTATTCTGAGTGTTTTTACCAGTTTCAAAAAAACAAAAATTTACCAAAAAATCCCATCAATATTTTCAACATCCTCCTCAAACCGAAAATGCACCAATTCAAAAATGTGTAGATTAAAAATTCTCAAAATTGATAAACTAACAACTGTCATGCCAAAATTTATTCATTCGATTTTCTCCTTTTTATTTTCTACCCAAAAATCTTTATTTTCCTCCACTTAGCACTTTTCCCCTATTTTCTCCACTTAGCAAAATATTTTTTTAGTTCCACTCAAAGTTTCTTCCTTCATTTTTTTCTTTTATATTTCACTTAATTTTATTGCACAACAAATTAACTTATTTTTTATATTTTTCACCTAGGCATACGACCTACCCAATGGCACCCTTGTTGTTGTCGTTGGAATGGTAGAATGAAAAAAAAAAGAAAAAATGCTCAAAGTTGCTCACTAAGAAGCCGTATGACTTTATTTGTAAGTAGAAAGATTTAAAATTTAGCTAAATCTGACTATTACAGGGGGTTGCACGACTTGGTCTTGGAAGATAGAATAATTTTTTTTGGAAAAATTGACCAAGACTACATACAATAGGTCGTACGATTTCCTTGTAGAGGAGGAAAAAAATATTCAAAAAGTATGACCCAAATTGCTCAAATAAAGTCCACATGACTTGCTAAAGTAGGAGAAAATTGAGTTTTTTTTGACAAACTTTGGCTTAAGTTTCTCACGCATAGGTCGTACAATATGGCAGAAGTTAGGTAAAAATAAAATTTTTGATAGAAAACTGACCTTTGAGAGGTTCGTATGGTTTGTTGAAGCACCTCTATGGAAAATAAATAAAATATATTTACGATAATTAATTTAGACTACAAGTTGTATGGCTGGGGGAATTGAGAAACTAATTTGAAATCTACCTTATGAAAATTACACATCCTATTTGGTTGAGGAGAAAAATGAAAATTTTAATTATGCTTCCTTATTTGTTTGAACGCTGAGAATGGTGCTTTTACTGGGAGAGGAAACCAAAAAAGTATTTATCTTCACTACTTATTTCTTCTTCATTGGGCCCTCTCGAAGAAAATTTGATATATCACCTAACTATGTCTAGGAATAGGTTTTAAAATTCTCTGTGAACTCACTAGCAAAAAAAAAAATTCTTCAACTACTTCCCTTCATTAAATTTTAGCAAATTTACTCCCGATAGTCACTAGCTAAAACATGGATGGAAAATCAACTTTTAAAAAATTAAAAAATTATTGAATTTAACATGCAAACTAAAAAGATAACCCAGAAGAAAGAAATTTCTTTTTTTAAACACCACCTAAAGAAATAACTGTATTTGCATGATTAACATAAAAAATTTATGAGTTTGTATGTAGGCTTGAAAAAAGTTTCAATTTACGAAGGAAAATGTGCATGGGAGGAATGCAATTTAGAAGTTTGGATTAACAAGACTTTAAAAATGTAATTTGCATTTGCATAATTAAAGGAAGCATGACTTTGAGTTGCAAGTAAAAGGGAAAATTAAAATGTTTTTGAAAATTATATGAAGTTTTAAAATATTTTTACAAAATGCACAAAAACCAAAAACATTTTCTCAAATTACACTAGAACCAAAAACATTTTTGAAATTTGCATAAGAACCAAAAAAGATATTTCAAATTGCACAAAGATCATATTTTTTTTACAATTTTCACAACTTGTGAAAAAAGAAATTGTGTTTATGCAACTTGTAAAAAGTGAAATGAGTTTTTTCAAACTATAGGGAGTGCAAGTGGATTTTTTGCAGAAAGGGTTCAAATGAGCTTTTAAAAACTTTAAAATAAAAATGGAAAATCCATAAATTTTTAATTAAACAATTTTTGAGTAATTAATTAATTTTTTTGATTTTTTCAATATTTTGATGTTTTTGGGCAAAAATAAAAAACATTTAACTATTTATTTTTTAAAAATTCCACTTGTATTTTGCCATTTTTAAAAATCTATGACAATAGTTGGCTCTAACTAGGATTTTAAACTATAGGGAATGGAAAGAAATTGAATTCTATAGTTTCATAGACCAATGCATTTTCTATTGGGTAATAGAGTCGTCACCAGTAATTTTGATGGATTTGATAAATCTTCATATTTTATATCTTTAAAAAAGGGATGCATCCTCAAGCCATCAAAAATTTATCACATGTCAAAAGATAGTTTAGGTGAGGGTTAGGTACTCATCTTAATAGGTGATTTCATATATCCAAAAGGATAGTGTATGTGACAACATTTTTATTTATGTATTTCTACACAAACTTAAATGGGAAGAGAGAAGTGTTTCTCTTACACTTGTATATATGGATCCGACCAACTGACAACTAGTTCACCTATATTAATCATATGATAAATGAACATGTGTTTTTTATCTAGATCATCTTATTCACTTGAAGATATTTATGAAAAACATGTTCCATCTATTACTCGTACAAAACTTATGATTGCCCATGATGTTACCAGATAGAGATCATGACAACAAAAATGTGAAGGAAGGGAAGACCAAATCATGAAGAAAGAGGGGCAATAGATAGATTATGACATTTATTGAAAACTAATGTGTGCACACCAAAACAAAGAGTAGGAAAGAAGGGGAAATAGATAGACTAACAACATGAAGTATAAAATTGTATTTACATATGTACAAAAGAGGGCCACCTTGTTCTTATTGAAAATAGTGTTTTAAATATTGCCCATTGTACGACTATCACAGATGAGTTAGCATAAAAGTTCTTGATATTAAATAGTCCCATCCAAATTGAATCGAACTTCCTGTGACTCCCTTTTGGCTCTTTAAGACTATCCCAAAGAAAGCCAAATATCCTACTTGAAATTCTCTTCTCTTAGCCTTTTTGTCAAAGGAAAATTTGACACGAGCCTAATGTTTTGTAATCCTGTCAACCATCTGTATCATTTTTTCTTCTAGTTTCTATAGATATAAAATTATGTTATCCAATGAACTTTCAAAATTTGAATTTTCAACTACTCTAGACAATTGCAGGCTAGGTAACTCAAGAGTTATAGGAATCATAGCATATATTCCATTTAACAATTGAAATGTAGACATACCAATAGAATTTTTTGGAGTTATACAATATGCCCAAAGAGCATCATATACCTTTTTGTGTCAATTTTTATGATTCTCATCCACTACCTTGCACATGATTATAAACATATTTTGGTTACTTGATTTGACCTGACCATTACCTTGGATATGATAATTCAATGAATGAGATAGAGAAATGCCATATCCATAGAAAAATGTAGTCATATCTAAAGAATAAATGTTAGATGCATTATTCGTAACAATTTTCTATGGAATTTTGTATCATACCAAGATATTTTCCTTGATGAAGTTACAAATGATTTCTGAAGTTATTTATTTTATAGGAATCACTTCTACCCACTTAGTGAAGTAATTAAAACAACCCCAAAAAAAATTGGAATTCTATATCAGAGTACATTTTAGATGTGTATTGGATATAATTACCTTGATTACTGATGTAATTCATAAACATTCAATGCACTCACGTACGTAACTTGAACTAAAAGAGGTGAATTTAGGTAATAAGCTAGAGGTAAATACATAAAAAAAGGTTTTATAGGGAAGCATATTACTTTAATAGATGTTTATGGGGTTTGGAGCATATCAATGTATGCATACACAGATAGGACTTGAGTACCATATGTGGTACTCTTACTTCCATATAAGACCATTTTTAGGTCTTTAACCCTAGGTAAATACCTCACTCTCCTTAGTGGGTTTTAGTCTCACTCAAAGATGGTTAAGTTTAAGGATTAGTTTAACAAGGAAGTATAACTCTAATATCCTAAGTTATTGTTTAGGTTAACATAGGTTTAATTTAAAAGTACAGGTTACTAACCCCATATTTAAATAAAATTTAGACAAGTAATCATAACTAGTAACCAAAAATAATTTCATCACATGCAGATTTATAATCATTCATGAAACAAAAATATTGTTACATAAAGAGAAAAATAGATTTAAAACTCAAGGTTTCACAGTGCTACCGATTAAGGTCATAAACACCTCATGGCGTTTAAGGTCACCACACCATTTTTTTAATAAATCATACATCATTTTTTAATTTAAACATGGATGCCATTATTTAAAATAATAATTAGTGATATAGTTATGATCAATAATTTCATTCATTAAATATACTTTAGGTAGTTTTGAAATTAATCCATATAATGATGTTATATTGGCATAGCCAATGCGACATTATAAAAAAAGAGAACTCATGACATAATTCATCCAAGGTATCTAATAAATTGATCCTTAATTATCTAATAATTTTTAAGAAAAATAATCTACATATTAATCTAATAGTTAAGTCATTCATAGGTAACTATAAATGAAAGGAATCAATTATTTTTATGCAATATTCTCATAATCATCTAAGTAAATGCATACATAATGAACCATTGCATTCTAGAATTAAGCTTGTATTTGAATGAACTAGAAGAGAGAGAAACAATAGAATGCAACATGAACATTTGCAATAGAATGAAGCTAAGTTTCAAATTTAGTGGAACCCAAATAAAATGTTTCACTTAAGGAACATTTACAAATCTAAGTTGGGCAAGCCATGGTAGCAAGGCAAACATGTTTAGCTATTGAAAATGAAAGTTGAAGCATATACAACCCAAGGAATAAAAATCATCAAGCATTCATGTTTTTGTCATATGTTTACACAATAGTAAATGAAGTAGAAAACAACATTCAGCTTCCTCATATCATCTAATTGATTTCTAATTGCATTGTAAGATTCAAACAATATATTTAAGGTCTTTAAATTAATTTTATTTCATAACAAACTTACGCTTAAATACTATGCATGATTATGAAACATCTTGATTAAGTAAAAGAATTAGATTAACTTATAATTCATTTACTATTAAATGTAGGAATAAAAGTAATAGTTTTTAGATCTAATATATGTCGCATGCATCCCTTTATATGCAACTAGGTATGTCTAAAATGATTTTTAGAAGTGAAGATTCTAATTGCATTCCACATACACTAGCAACTAGTAATATTGAGTATTTTATGAATAGTTGGAACATCTAAGTAAACCTTATACCACACATCTTATGAAATTGAATCCACAATGTATAATTTGACATATCAAAGAAATCTATTGGCTAGTTAACGTGCATAATTTAAAACTATGTATTTCTATATCAAAACAACATAATATGTATCTAATTATCTATATAATCTAACCAATATATTATTATTTCATTAGAATAGAAGGATCAATATTATTATCAATTATACATAATATTTTGTTAATAAATCTTGTATAATTGTCTGAGTAAATCCTACTTAAGATAACATCAACAAATCAAATTTAATATCCAAATTATCTAATTAAATCAAGGAATCAATACTATAATGATTGTTTTGGGTTCAAAATGTACAATAATTTATAATAACTCAACTTGATTATAAATAAATATTGGAAGAGTAATTCTACAATTAATAAAATTAACAAAATGCTTTCTCAATATAAAGAGAGTTAAAATAAACATCTAATAACTTAATATACTTTAAGTGTATTATCTTCAACAACATTTATCAAATTTTCCATCTTACCCTTCAAGTGATATTCAACTTAAATTTTGCATCCAATTATCAACGCAGGTTAGCATTAACACAATTAACCTATAATAATTAATATTGAATTTTATCTAATTCAATATCATTAATAAAATTGACTATATAAATAAAATTTAATTAGCATAATTAAATCATTACCAACTTACTTTATGCATACATGAAATCATAGAAGCATGAAGCAACAAGAGGATGAATTAGACAGGCCCTCCCAACTAGCCCTATGAGCCCAACCATCGATAGTCCTTACCACTCCAACTATTATCAGGATGGTGGTTATGTTAACCAAGGACGTGAATGGAACTATGAGCAATCCTTTTTCAAAACTAAAGGACATCTTGGCCATAAAATAATAAAATAAAGACAAATATTTCCATTAGGAGGCAAGATGGGAATAATTAATCCATCTTCAATATAGATCAAAAGTAGTGATGACTAACACGGTAGCTGAAGGATATAGAATGGATTAACAACTAATTAATTTTATAATATTTGAGTTAACCACCTTGGATCACCATCTAAGTTTACAATCAACCTTAACCATCTTGACTACCAATTTATACCAGGTATATAAAATACCCATTATTTTGTTCATTCAGGTCTAGTCTAGGAATGGTGACTAATTTAACAAGCAAATATATAAACTCACAACCAAATAAATGAACCACATAAACATCCAAATAATTCACATAACTTATAATAATTCAAACTAAAATTAATATAATATTTCCAATGTTTAAAAACTCAACACAAACCTAGGCATTTCATAAAAACAAATGAAACCTCCTTCAAACTTCTTCAACCCCCTCTAAGACCCAAAAAATTTTATATATATATATATATATATATATATATATATATATATATATATATATATATATATATATATATATATATATATATATATATATATATATATATATATATATATATATATATATATTCCATTTTATAGAGGCAAGCCTGTAAGTCATACATAGGAGCTAACAGAAAAACAACCAACTATATATATTCATGCCATCTTATAGAGGCAAGCCTCTAATTCATACATAAAATCTAATAGAAAAACAAACAACTTAATCATGCCCTCAAAATTCAACAACAGGTCCAATTACACCATCAATCCAAACACATTTGAAAATATAAAATATAGTTAAGTGTAATACCAAAAACCCAATCAACTATGACTTTATTAATCACAACATAGTGATAAAAACATATTCAAGATAATAAAAACCCAATCAAAACTAAACTTCAAGGCCACAACATATACAAATTTGACATATATATTCAGAAGCTCCACTACAAGTCATATAAAATGCAGTTACTTTAACACCTAGACTCATTCAACTATGTTGTTAAGGAGACACAAGATATAAATGCAGTCATAGATATTAAACCCCAATGACACTTGAATATAAATACAGTCAATATATAACAAAAATCCCAATGGACATTATCAAAAAGAGTCATGTCATGATTATATTCCACACAATCAAAGGCACAACAAGAAGGACCTAGATTAAGATTAGGATAACACAACATTGTATCTACAAGCGAATAACATAAATATTTTACAAAATATTCACTATGACCATGAACCCTATAATGGTTTAAACATATTAGTAAACCAATAGAAAATATATTCCAAAATGGATTTTATATATAACCCTATTAAAATAACAATTCCATGATTCAAAAATAAACAAGCATATTTATATTAAAAGCAAAGAAATATGAAACGAATACACTATCAAATATATCACAATTGAGACCTAGCTAAATATCAAGTGGTTTGAAAGAAACACAATCGTACTTCATAAAGAACTCAAAATCATTGTGTATAACACACCAAAATTCTCCCAACCCATATTATTAAAACCCCAAGTCAAAATTCATAGCATACTTCATAACGACAACACAATCAATATTTTGAAAACCAAACCATCCATCAAGATCTTTACATTTAGACCAGGAAGAAAAACATTATGTTTTTTATAAAAACTAAGAATCCCAAAAAGTAAACTAAACTCCATTATGCCACATAATGATATACATAGATGGATTCAACCGACCAAGTCTATACAACCATTGTACAAAAACACAGAATTATATAACTAATCAAAATGAATCCATGAAACCCTCATGAATAGTTTGATGGAACTAAATTAAGGAATTACACATAAAATAAGAAGGAAACTTTTCCAACCTGTTGGGTGAATATTTTTTCAGCCAGCTAACTGGTGACCAAAATAGTTGCTATCACCACAGCATAGGGAGATTGGTCATCGAATGTTGTAGGTTTACCACATCCAAAGGGGACAAATCTTTCCTCTCATCAAGGGGAGGTTTCCTATTAAATATGTGGAGGCTATATACTATATATATAAGCAGAAAGTAAGACACGGGGGTAGAATACATCATCCATCTCTCTTCTTTCAGACATGATGCTTACAGATAGAGGAGAAATCTTGGGTGATTGGTGAAGGTACTTCTCTTCATTTAGAAGTAACATTCAGCCAAGAGCCAAATCCCTTCCTGGATATTAGAAATCCTAGTGAGGTGACATAAGGCACTTCTCTTCTCTCAGAAGTGCTTGTTCTTGTAGGTAACTAGAATCTTTCTCGTAATAGGTGACAAAAGGGTGCATAGTAACTAGCAGCCTAAAATGTATCGCAAAGTATCCACCTCGACTGCCCAAGAGTGAAATATGAAGAAAAATGGGGGCATAAAGTTGTCCCGAGGTCCTTTACACAGAAATAGAAAATAAACACATACTGAAGACAACTATGACCGCACAAAGTCTGAAAGTAGTTGGCTTTAGGACACCTTCCTTATCACCTCCACTAGTCCTGCTTGTTAAATCAAATAAATAAGAATGCTTTCAAAATATAGACATAAGAACAACCTCTTAAAGTAGCACAAGCTATAACAGCACAAAGTCTGCAAGTAACTTACTTTCTCATTCAATCAAAGAAATATGAATTACAATCTGAGCTCAAAGTCTTAGTAATGCCTTTCAATTTGGGTAGAGTTTCACTTCTGGTAAGGGGAAGATCTCCTTTAAATTATACAAACTTATAGCAACTACCCAAGGATTGGCACCTTTTTCCATGGGATAGCCCATGCTGCAGTCAGGGTCTTCAATGCGCCTCCAGTTTTGTCTGGAGAGACCATATGAGAATAGTGCACTACCATAGCTATGGTGTGTCCCTTCATCTGATATGTCTCCTCCTTAATATGGATCGTCTTGTCCTTTGCATATTTGTCTTTTTTCATGGAAGAAAATAGGCCACATCCTTGGTTTGGTGCACTCAAAAGTCTACTCGATCCACTGTTTCACCTACTAAAAATAACTTTTTCGAAGATATTTTTTATCATTTGGTCTCACTCCTTTGTTCACTACTTAAGTGCTTCTTTTCTCTTTATATCCCTTCTTGCCTAAGTCTTTGGGGGGTCCT
Organism: Torreya grandis; assembly: GCA_037957365.1. Taxonomy (NCBI): domain Eukaryota; kingdom Viridiplantae; phylum Streptophyta; class Pinopsida; order Cupressales; family Taxaceae; genus Torreya; species Torreya grandis. Next base: position 247,960 of record JARHVA010006983.1, read on the forward strand.
TTCTGTGTCTTTTACAAGAGGCAAGTTCCGTTGTTATGAAACTCATTAGAAACTTACAGAAAATGGGGTCCATGACACATTTTGCCCGAGCAACTCCAAAAGGGGAACACAGATGCAAACACTTTTCACATTCCACTGAGTCATAACAAGACACGTGATGTATTCCACTTAACTTATAGAAGCTTTAGAAACCTTTGGGGGTCTTGCAGAAGATGACATGTGGTAGCTTTCGCTTTGCTTTATAATGGACACATGGTGGCTTCCACTGCACTTTGTCTTTTTCCATCGGGCATTTTTTCATGGGATTTTCTCCTCAATCAGGATTTTCCTTTGGAAAAAAGTTAGGAGGAATTCCTTTGGACTCTACCTTAGTCATTTTCCCACATAAAATACCTCTGAAAGAAATCTAACGGCTCTTTCTCTTAATAATTTCCTTCAGACAAAAAGCCATTTTCTCTTGCTCTGTCTCTGTCGGCCTATGAACAAACCTAAAGGAATATTATCTTTTTGATCAGTCGCTTGGTTCTTCCTTTGATTTCTATGCTTTATTTGAATTTCAACAGATATTCCCTTACTTTAAATTTGACGTCTGCAGGGTTATCAATAGTCACTAGCTGCTTGAACCATGTTGAACCTTAAACCTTTGAACTCGCTGAAAGTACATTGGTTCATTGGCTCATCAATTCATTCTGTCTCTTTTGTTCCATCACTTCTTGGTTCAATCACTTTCACGCTCCTTGGTTGAACCATCCGTTGAACCACCTGTTTGTTGCTTCTCTCTTTGATAGAGGCTGCCTTTGAACCCATGAACCATTGAACTTTGAACTCTTTCGGTTCAAGGTTCAATTGGTTCATTAGTTCATCCTTTTGATTTCATTGAGTCTCTTTGATACCTTTGAACCAAGCACATTGAACCAATTGGTCGCTAAACCCATTGAACCGATGCACCAAAATGGTTCAAGGTTCAACGGTTCAACGGTTCAAGCTTTTGTTTTGATGCTTGCCGACAGACCCTTTGATGAACTAGTTGAACTTGCTAATCCTTTTACTAAAAAGTTGAGAAAATGACAAAATTGAATGTTCAGAACAAATTTTTGGAAATGGGAGGGACAATTTTGGCCATGTTGGACCAAAATAGTCATATGTTGTCTAAAAAAATGAGGAGTTATTTTTTAGGGACAACAACTAGCTCCTATTAGGGAACTTCCTTCAGATAACAACTCAGAATAGCTGAGGAGAGTAGAAACTAGAATCTCTGGTGCCTTGAAGTGTGCCATTGGGCTACAGAGTCATGCTACCCAAAAATAAAGGCAATAAAAATAAAGATGAAAGGCACAAAATAGAACTAAAGACTATACAAATATACATATGTACAAATGAACTTATCTGATGCCTCAAGATTTGAAGTGCTTCAGATGCCACCCATTGTGAGACAATGATAATGGCATCCCATCTTGATAAACCAATAGGAAACAATTTTGTCCCTAGAATCGGTGATGGGTGAATGGAACTCTCTACCAGGAAACCACTTTTCTATGTCTTCCCCTTGGTTTTCTTCTCTTCTTGCCCCAAAGCAAGACTTGACTTTTGGTCCAAAAACCATGAATCTTTGCTCTCCTGGCAAAGAGTTCCTTTTCCTGATTTTGATGGGCAGCAGCACGGCCTAGTACCATAATTTTTTGTTCTAATAGCTCAACCCAGCACATGTCTTGATTGTCCCCCTCAGATATCTCAGATTCTTCTTCATTTGGAGGGGAGGGTTATTCTGCACTTATGCCACACTCCACCAATTCTTCTACTATTTCATCCCTACCTGAGGACTCAAACAAAATCTGGGATATAGGGGCCACTGTTTGGGTCTTGACACATTTGACATGATCAATTATGTCAAATGGCTGGGTTGGACTAGGCACAGGGGATGGGAGTTCTTCCTTTTGGTTTATGGGAGGGGTGGGAGGACTAGACTGTGAATTTAAAGTAGAAGGTGCAGAAATGTTTGGGATACTTACTTTCTTAGCAATCACTGGGTCCTTTGGCTAGATGGGCAGAGTGGCCCCATGCTTAGCAATTGAAATTGTAGGTTGAGGTCACTCCTCTATCTCTCCTTTATCAGCTTATTGAGCTGACTGATTCTGGGACTAGGTGACCACAGCATATGATCCCTCAGTTGCTTCACCTTTACTTTTAGGTTCATCCTAGTAATCTAGGAAATCAATGTGGGAGTCACCAGCTAACTCTTATTGATCCTCCATGAAGAGACTAGCGTCATTTTCTTGATTAAACTCAAGTTGGAAAGAGAAATCATGCTCTATTTCCAAATACACAACTGCTGAATTGGCTAGAGGTGCTTCAATGGCAAGGTTCCTCTGTGGGGGAGGAAGATGATTGGGTTACCCTTGATGTGCCTGATTAGGGAATGTCCTCCTTGGTACATCTCTGTATGAAGGAGCAAATGCCATCCCTTATGCCATTTATCTTTTGAGGGCCAACACTTTATTTACTAGCTTCTGCACCATTGGATCAGTGGTGGTTGTAGGTGAGTTATGAAAAGATGAGGAAGATGCACCTTTATTTTAATCCCTTATTATCTTTCTAGTCAAGATAAGGTCATCTTCTAACTCAGTGGCTAAGTCTTGAGCAGCATCAAGATCTATCCAGCCAGCACGTCTTAGCAAAAAACTCACTTCATGCAGCTGTGAGTTTATGAAGAAGCATTTGAGGTTCTTGAGTGTGGGCTGAGCAACTATGGGAATCCTATTTCTCAGCTTGTCAAATTTTACAATAAAATCCCTCATGGGCTCATGAGGTTCCTTCTTCATCTGCGTAAGTTGGGCTAGCAAAGCATGAGCATCTTCTATAGGTTTGAACCTTGCTTCAAACTTGGCTTTGATAGTGTCCCAGCCAGTCACTAATCTAGTCTATAGATGGTAAAACCAGTCTATAGTGGCACCTTGTAGTGTCTCCACGAAAAGCCTAACTACCACATTTTCAAATTCCACCCCTATCACACCACAGGTTATGGTGAAGGCTACAATGTGTTCATCAGGGCAGACTCTTCCATCACCAAAGAATTTGGGGAAATTCTTCCTTGAACTGAGTGGTAGCTCATGTAGGGGTGGAGTTAGATTAAGTGGTCCAAATGAGTTACCCCAGGGGCCTAAAACTGCCATGATTGGATTATGAAAAATAGGGATAACACATCTGAGTGGAGTTGCCAGATTATAGGACAAAAATGGAAAAGAAATTGGCCCTGCTTCAGCTTAAAGCTTGAGGCTTCAAACTGCACTTTCTTTCCCAATAGCTCTAGTTTTGCAGACCAGATAATATAATAGAGATGGAGGAATATGGTAAGGCTATAATGATAATGGGTAAGACACAGAATGGAGTTTCCAGAGTCTATAATGGATAAGGGTTATAATGATAATGGGTAAGACACAGGTGATGTTTCAATCTGAAACATGAGGTTCCAAATTGCACAAAATTACTGTGTCCCCAAGGAGTCACCAAAAACTGTTGCACGAAGCTAGGGAAAATAACAATGGGAAAGAACTGGAACTGCTCGTTCTTTCCCCAGTGGAGTCACCAAAAACTGTTGGGTGAATATTTTGTCGGCCAACTAACTGGTGACCAAAATAGTTCCTATCACCACAGCATAGGGAGATTGGTCATCCAATGTTGCAGGTTTACCACATCCAAAGGGGAAAAATCTCTCCTCTCATCAAGGGGAGGTTCCCTATTAAATATGCGGAGGCTATATACTATATATATAAGCAGAAAGTAAGACACAGGGGTAGAATACATCATCCATCTCTCTTCTTTCAGAGATGATGCTCACAGATAGAGGAGAAATCTTGGGTGATTGGTGAAGGTACTTCTCTTCTTTCAGAAGTAACATTCATCCAAGAGCCAGATCCCTTCTTGGATAGTATAAATCCTAGTGAAGTGATAAAAGGCACTTCTCTTCTCTCAAAAGTGCTTGTTCTTGCAGGCAATAGGAATCTTTTTAGTAATAGGTGACAAAAGGGCACAGAGTAACCAGTAGCCTGAAATGTAGTGCAAAGTCTCCACCTTGACTTCCCAAGAGTGAAATATGAAGAACAACAGGGGTGCAAAGTCATCCCAAGGTCCTTTACATAGAAACAAAAAATAAACACACATTGAAGACAACTATGATAGCACAAAGTCTGAAAGTAGTTAGCTTCAGGACACCTTCCTTATCACCTCCACTAGTCCTACTTGTTAAATAAAATAAATAAGAATGATTTTAGAAGATAGACATAAGAACAATCTCCTAAAGTAGCACAAGCTATAACAACACAAAGTCTGCAAGTATCTTGCTTTCTCATTCAATCAAAAAAATATGAATTACAATCTGAGCTCAAAGTCTCAATAATGCCTTTCAATTCGGGCAGAGTTTCACTTTTGGTAAGGGGAAGATCTCCTTTACAAATGAGAGAAAGTACAAAATTATAGCAACTACCCAAGGATTGGCACCTTTTTCCATGGGATGGCCCATGCTGCAGTCAGCGTCTTCAATGCGTCTCCAATTTTGTTTGGAGAGACCATGTTGAGAATAGTGCACTGCCATAACTATGGCATGTCCCTTCATCTGATATGTCTCCTCCTTAATATAGACCATCTTGTCCTTTGCATATTTGTCTTTACTTCATGGCATAAAATAGGCCACATCCTTGGTTTGGTGCACTTAGAAGTCTACTCGATCCACTATTTCACCTACTGGAAATAACTCTTTTGAAGATATTTTTGATCCTTTGGTCTCACTCCTCTCTTCACTACTTAAGCACTTCTTTGCTCTTTATATCCCTTCTTGCCTAAGTCTTTGGGGGGTCCTTTTTGTGTCTTTGACAAGTGGCAAGTTCTATTGTTATGAAACTCATTAGAAACTTACGAAAAATGGGGTCCACGACATGTTTTGCCCGAGCAACTCCAAAAGGGGAACATGGATGCAAACACTTGTCATGTTCCATTGAGTCATAACAGGACATGTGACATATTCTTCTTAACTTATAGAAGATTTAGAAACCTTTGGGCATCTTGCAGAAGATGACATGTGATGGCTTCTGCTCTGCTTTATAATGACACGTGGTGGCTTCCGCTGCACTTTGTCTTTTTCCATCAGGCATTTTTTCACGAGCTTTTCTCCTCAGTCAGGCTTTTCCTTTGGACAAGATTCTAAAGGAATTCCTTTGGGCTCTACCTTAGTCATTTTCCCATAGAAAATATCTCTGAAAGAATTCTAACAGCTCTTTCTCTTAATAATTTCCCTCAAACAAAAAGTCATTTTCTCTTGCTTTGCCTCTGTCGACTTTTGAACAAACCTGAAAGAATTTTATCTTTTTGGTCAGTCACTTGGTTCTTCCTTTGAGTTATGTGATTTATTTGAATTTCAATGGATATTCCCTTACTTTAAATTTGACATCCGCAGGGCTGTCAATAGTCACTAGCCGCTTGAACCATGTTGAACCTTAAACCTTTGAACCCGCTAAAAGTACATTGGTTCATTGGCTCATCGATTCATTCTATCTCTTTTGTTCCATCGCTACCTAGTTCAATCACTTTCACGCTCCTTGGTTGAACCATCCGTTGAACCACCTGTTTGCTACTTCTCTCTTTGACAGAGGCTACCTTTGAACCTTTGAACCCATGAACCATTAAACTTTGAACTCTTTCGGTTCAAGGTTTAATCAGTTCATTGGTTCATCCTTTTGATTTCACTGAGTCTCTTTGATACCTTTGAACCAAGCACGTTGAACCAATTGGTCGTTGAACCCATTGAACTGATGAACCAAAATGGTTTAAGGTTCAATGGTTCAAGCTTTTGTTTTGATGCTTGCCGACAGACCCTTTGATGAACCGGTTGAACTTGCTAATCCTTTTACCAAAAAGTTGAGAAAATGACAAAATTGAATGTTCAGAACAAATTTTTGGAAAGGGGAGGGGCAATTTTGGCCATGTAGGACCAAAATAGTCATATGTTGTCTTAAAAAATGAGGATTTTTTTTCAGGGACAACACAACCAACCATTATTATCATAAAGAAAACAATCCTTATAGGTATAACAAAAGATTATAAACCCATGAATTTCTTTTTCAAAAGTACAATCAATAGAATATATTCAAAAGACAAGATTCACATGATACAACCTAGAATAATGCATCCATTTCTATTTTGAAATTTTATATGAAAAATATGTAAATGTTGATTCATATCTATTCTTATCAATGTTTGCATATACATCTGAAAGTCCTAAGACTTTTGGCTACATATGTAGCCTTTACATTATTCTAGTCTTGTATCAATAAAATAAAAATATCTAGACAATAATATGACTCACCTAAAAACATAGAGAGAGAAATCTCCAAAGCCAATAAGATAGAAACTAAAAACTTCCAATATTTCTAAGCTATGTCCAAAATCTAACATGCCCACCATAAAAACCAGTTGAGCACCACTATTCTACTCATTTCTTTTCCATCTTCCTGACCCCATCAACTCTTCCCATCCATCACCTAACTCCCCAATCCATCCATTTAGTTTCCTTTTACCCATTTAATGTATGTATTGAATGTGATGAGAGATAAATCCTCTTACATTCCCCAAGGAAATCCCCCACCAAATTTTCCATGAATATGATGGTCATTAATTGACCTATCTTGAAAGCTCAATCCATCAACCCAAAAGCTAGCCAATGAAAATGTAGGTTAACACTTTCAACAACATAATTAGTGATAATAAGGTTAAATAACATCCTAACCCCCACAATTTATGCCATCGGCCAACATAAATTATAATAACTCAATTAATCATAATATGCCATTGACCCTATCTCGATTAAATAAACAAATTAGACCATGTTTAATACCAATGTCAATGACATTACAAAAGCATGTAATATTTATGACACCACCTTAGGAATATAACGTATTCATATAATCTAAGGAATAGTCCAAAAGGTGTCAAGGATAAGTCTAGGTAGGTTGTAGGTAGTTCATCCACTCATGTGAGTAGGATCCATGTAGGTGTGCAGGAGTGAATAGGAGTTTTCACAGAAGGAGTAGGTTAGATTTAATCATGAAGGTAGAATAAAAGACTACAACTACAAAATAAATAACAAAAAATCATAACTTATGACAATAAGATAAAATTACAATAAAATACAATAAAATGTAATAAGTACCAATATCATGACAGTGACATAATCCATGACCATCTGAGATGTCCAAAGGATAGAAAACATAACCAAAAATAAGTATACCTTTTAGACTTATCTGATTGCTCAAAATTTCTTTGGTACCAAGTGTACCACTACCAACATCTACCTAGCCCATAAGATAGTACTTATAACCACCAAAAGTACATTAATAATAGCATATCACAAATAGATAAATAATTATAGAATCATAATAATATCAACTGCAGTAATAGTCCATAAAATTATTACGTACAAAATTAAACATGATGTCCAAATGCCATTGAAGCAAGTACCAACATATGATCCAACTAAATTAAACAACCAATAATCAGTTATACAAAAATAATAACAATTTTTTAATAGTAAAATATATTATAGAAAGGTAGGGCCGTAACATCTTCCTCCTTGAAATGGAGTCATCTCAAAGACTTAGTCAAATAGCCATGCATAATGATGCCTAAAAATATGTGCATCTTCTCAAGTAACACTTCATTCACTTAGCAGGTCTCATTACACTAAAACCTATTGTATATCTCTATTTTGTATCTTAATGTTATGATGGTCCAAGATTCTCACTAGTTCAAAATAGATCTTTCCTTCTTTGGTGACCTGTAAATGAGTTCAATCTAGAACATGATAGGGATTAGGTATATACTTTCTTAGCAAAGTAACACGAAATACATTATGAATCCTTGATAAAGAAGTAGAAAGAGCTAGAATGATAAGAAATAAGACTAATCTTTTCCACAATGTCAAAGGACCTAATAAATTTTGGTGCTAACTTGGAAGCCTTACCAAACTTTATAGAACATTTATGTGATCTAACACGTAGAAGAAATTTATCACCCATGCTGAATTCATGCAGAGTTCTCTTTTGATCAGCATAGCTATTTAACCGATATAAAACTATTTATAAATTCTCTCCTATTAATTACATCTGCTAATCATATTCTAATAGTAAATTAGGTCTATTAATAGCTCTATTTTCCAAGTTGTCTTAACCAAGAGGAGTTCTGCACTTATGCCCATATAAATCTTTAAATGAATCCATCTTTATTGTAGAATGGTATGAACTATTGTATGAAAATTCAACTAAATAGAGATAATATTACCATTTGGTTTGTTGATCCATGGCGTACATGCACAATATATCTTTAAACACTTTTTTGATCCTTTTAGTTTATCAATCCATTTTCAGATGATATGAAGAATTGAAATCAGCCTTGTTCCAAAGTTTTCAATCAATCTATGCTAAAATTTTGAAGGAAATAACTTATCATAGTATAAAATATTCACTTTAGGTATGCCACAAACTCTAACCAATTATTTTACAAAATGTTCTACAAACACAAAAGTGTCATCCATCAAATTTTTATTAATGGAGTGGCCAACTATAGTGGCCTTATCAATCACCACAAGGATAGTATCATGTTCACTAAATGATTTTGGCATCCCTATAATAAAATATAGTGAGACTATAGCCCACTTATCCTTTGAAATATCATGAGGGTACAACATCTCTCCTAGATGGAAATGCTCAACTTTTACCCACTAGTATTCCAAGCATTTTTTCAAAAAATCAGCAACATCATGCTTCATTATAGGCCAAAAATAGAGGATTATTAGCTCATGCATCATCTTTGAGACCCCTACATGAGCATAATAAGGTGATGTATGAACTTATTTTAGCACATAAGTTCTCAAGTCACCCTAACTAGGTACATAAATTTTGTCTTTATGCCTTATAAGCCCATGTATTGTCGCAAAAAAATAGTGAATCTTTTTACTATAGGCATGTCAGCCAAACCCACTCCTACATCATGGTAGAATTCATCAGTAATCTATTATTCTAAAAACTTGACAAGGTAGCAAGGTATGTGCATATACTGAGTGCATCATCCACATGATTTTCCTTGCCTTGGACATATGATATGTCTATGTCAAAATTGCTCAAAAATTCTATCCACCTACACTGGTATGCATTTTAGTCATCTTGAGAAAATAAATACTCAAGACTATAGTGATCAAACTTCACCTTGAAAGTCTTTCCCAATAATAAATATTTACATTATTGAGTGTGTGAATAATGAAAACAAGATCAATTTCATGCATAGGATAATTCTTTTCATGATCCTTCAATTTTAGTGACTCATAAAACACAAGTTTGCCAACTTGGGTCAAGATGCCTCCTTATCCTTCCTTAGAAGCATTAGCCCAAACATCAAAATTACCATTTGGGTCCAGAATGATAAGAATATGTGGTTTTTTAAGCAATAATTTTAGCTTGTTAAAAACCTCCTCACACTAAGGAGTCCACAAAAAAAAATTCCTTTACACTGTAAAGAAGTAATGGGATAGGCCACACTAGAAATATTTTCAACAAAATGTTGATAATAACTAACCAAACACATGAAGCCACACACTTCATGCACATTTTTAAGAGCAGGTCCATCTTGAATCATTTTAATTTTCATGGTATCAATATCAATGCCCTTTTTATAAATAATGTGTCCCAAATAATGAGTTTTAGATTCATAAAATGCACATTTGGAGAGTTTTCCATGCAAATTATATTGTCTTATTATTTTTAAGACTAAATGAAGGTATTGATCATGATCAAATTCATTTTTAGAATAAATTATAATGTCATCAAGAAAAATTAGCATAGACTTAACCAAGAAGTCTCTAAATATGTTGTTCATAAGATTCGTGAAAGTTACAAGTGTATTCATTAGGTAAAAAGGTATAATCATGAACTCATAATGTCCATAAAAAGTTCTAAAAGCAATTTTATGAATGCCCTCTTCCTTGATTCTCATTTGATGGTAGCATGATCCCAAATCAATCTTTGAAAAGAATGCAACACCCTCCATTTGGTCAAACAAATCACCAATCCTAGACAAAGGATAATGATTTTTATTTTTCTACCTTATTTAACAATCGATAATCAATGCAAAGACTTAATGTACCATCCTTATTCTTCACCAAAACTATCATAGCACCCCAAGGGGACATACTTGGTTAGACACTTCCACTATCCAAGAGTTCTTACAGCTAAAGTTTTAACTCTTATAAGTCAGCCACATTCATGCAGTAGGGAGCTTTAGAAGTAGGGGTAGATCTGGGCATGATATCAATGGATAAATCAATTATCACTTAGGCAGTAAACCAAGTAGTTTCTCAAGAAAAAAACATTCATGAATTCCCTCAAAATTAGAATATCTATGTGTATTAATTCCCTTTTTAGGTAGTTTCTACAGTTAGACTACATAAAGAGTATATCTTTTTCTAATATCCCTTTTTAGTTGTAAGGTTGAGAGTGTTTTACATATTTTAAGCCCTTGTGTGCCTTGTAATTCTACAATTTGTCCAAGGTCATTGATGCAATGCACTCTTTTTCCCATACTCAAGTGTGGCGTGATGTTCATGCATCCAACCCATCCCAAGGATGAGATCATTAAACCCTAAAGGCATAAGAAAAAAATTCACCTCGATCTTAAAAACACCAATATCAAGTTCTAATTTTTACAAACACTTAAGAATAGGCACTTTCTTACTAGTACTGAACTCAACCTCTCAACCTTCTCTTATCAAGACAGGTTCAATTTTACATTGCCTTATAGCAAAAGGATAAATAAATCAAGCAGTTCCACCTAAATCAATCAATATAGTCAAGGGACAATCATTTTTTTACCTCTAGTTTCAATTAGAGTGGCCTATAAGTTAGCATTATGATTATTAACAACAACATATACCCTATGATTGATTGTTTGGCCTAATTTTAGTCTAGGATAGTCCTTTATATAGTGGTTTTCACCACATTCCTAGAAAACAATAGGTCTAAAAGATGCCACCAAAATAGTATTAGCACCAGTGGTAGGTCCATGTTGGTTGATTTGATGTTGTTCCTTCTTATACGAACTAGATTGAGGATCTGTGGGACTTGTAATTTATATGTTGATTATAAAAATTACTAAAATTTTAAATAACACCTAAAAATATGTGGTTCTAATCTGATTTTCAAAAGTTCTTGTTCATGGGTGAAAGAATTTTTGATTTATACTATTGCCTCCTTATCTTAAATTCTTGTCTTGCCTTTTGGTGAGATTTTTCATTTTCCTCGGCTATGTAGGCTAATACAATTACTATAGCCAAAGTCCTTGGGTTCATCATATTGACATCATGCATCAATATTTCCTTGAGCCCAAGTTTGAACTTAGTACTCCTAGTTTCTTTGTCATGCATATAGTTCACATGATACAAAAAAATCATAAACTTGTTTTCATCTCAACAACAAACATGTTTTCCTACTTTAGAAGCTGAAAATTGATGATTTTATACTCTTTATAGTTTGCATTCAAGTATATTTTGTGAATTTGAGTCTCAAAATTAGACCAAGATTGATTCAAGGGATGATATCCTTCAATGGCATAAAGGTGATTCCCATATAAAGCTGTAGGACCAACTAGTCGATAGGTTGCCACCTTGGCTTTCACATTCAATGGCATGTTATGTAAGTTGAAATATTTTTGTAAGTGTACCAGCCATGCATCAATTCAATCACCCAATTCCTCACCCAAAAAGGTACGTGGTAGAAGCTTCTTTATCTCTTTGTTGATTAGGTCAAATGTGTTTAAAGGTAGTTATTAAATTATAAGTATTTCTACTTTTTCCATTTCCAATCTAGATACTTCCTCTTGGCATATCCCTTCAAGATTTCTTAACCTTTACTCTTGGTTATCAATATTTCTTTGCAAGGTATTAAGGGCTGTTAATATCCCACTAAGGATCTCTTCATGTTTTTTAATTAGATTCCCATCAAATGCATCAGCATAGTACTGGTACCTCAATATTGTTGTCAGCATTATTCACAAGCATCTTTTATTGGTTATAAATGGTGATGTGGCCATAACAACCCCTTCCTTATCCTCTACCCTTACCCCTAGCTGGGTTGACATAAAAAGGGTTCCCATGGATGTTGGCTTTGCTTGAATGCATTTTAACCATACTCATAATTTCAAAGTGATAACTCAATAAATTACAAATTTATAAGAAGAAAACTCATTCCCAAAGTTCCCTAGAGTACAAAAATGGTCTAATACTAGATGAAAAAACCTCTAAAATGTTTTTGGAATTTCATATCAGAGTACGTTCTAGATGCATATTGGACCCAATTACCTTATTTGCTAATGAAAGTGATAAAATTTTAGTGCACTCATGTACATGTAACTAGAACTAAAGGAGGCAAACTAAGGTAATTATCTAGAGGTAAATAGATACAAAAGGTGTTATGGGAAAGCATATTACTTTAATAGGTGTTTATGGTGTTAGGGTGCATTGGTTTATGTATACATCAATAGGACCTAAGCACCATATGTGTCACTCATAATTCCACATAGAACCATTTCTAGGTCCTTAACTCTAGGTAAATACCTCACTCTCCTCAATGGGTTTTAGTCCCACTTGAGGATGGTTAAGTTTAAGGATTAGTTTAACTAGGAAGGATAACTCTAACATCCTAAGTTATCATTCAGGTTAACATAGGTTTAAGTTAAAATTATAGGTTACTAACTTCATATTTAACCAAAATTTAGATAAGGAATCATAACCAACAACCAAAAAATAATTCATCACATACAGATTTATAATCATTCATGCAACAAAACTATTGTTATATAAAGAGAAACAGATATTTAAAACTCAAGGTTTCATAGTGTTATTGACCAAGGTCATAAACACCTCATAGCCTTTAAGTTCACTGTATGTAGTCATATAAAATGCAAAAATTGGTAAATTGAGCATGGCTAATGACACCCAACATGTAGGTCCCTCTTTCTTGCTCTCATGACCCTTCTAGACACCTTTTCACTGATTCTCAATCACCCATAGGCTTTCAAGACCTCATTTTAGCTTAGTTAGGACCTATTTTCCATGATTTTTCCATCCCTCTAGGTTTCGAACCTCTACGACAATAGTGTCTAGGTTGGACTACAGTGTTGGAACCTAGGGTGTCCCATTTCCATTACTCCTATCTAATCACCTTTCAAGCCAAAATCACCATTTTCCCTCGAATCCTCTTTGTCATTATGTCAGCCTAGCATGATCGCATTTAACCCATGATCAATAGATCCCTATAAAATCCCATTCAAACATTATTTGGAAAGGGTTGGCAAATATTATCAAGGAAGTAAGAATACAATTGAAACCACTCAAGTAATCTTCCTTATTCTTTAGATACAACCATCCAATACAATCCTAAGCACATCTAAATATTTGCACCAATCCCTAGCCACCTCAAGCACATCCAGTTTAGAATTTCTTTCATTCTCATATCACAACTAACACCAAGCACTTTTAAAGGGATAATTATATATGGCTTGATTTGTCTTCAGACTATTGATATGTAGGTAGTGTACCCACACATGGGGTGTGAAGCAAATCCAATGTATATTACACACAACCCCTTTTCCCTATTTTCCAAATTTTTAATAAAGTTCAATTGAAGGCATAAAAAAAAATTAAATCTACAGAGAGCACTACTGAAAGTAATGCTTCACAAATTCAGAGACAGAGTCACATAGACTTGCCGAACAAAACCTAGAAAGCTCAGATCCATAGGATAATAGTGTTGAACAAGGACTATAACACCAGTGCCACTCCTGTCCATCTTTGGTGCTCCTATCTAATCAGAAAATCAAAATCAAAAATCCTATTTGAGATAGTATGCGGGCTTGTACAGTGAATATTAGACCCTATCTTAGTTAGATCGGCAGAGTTTAAGCTAAGTTTTACTTTCTCCATTTTATTACTATTTTTAGAAAAGCTCTAATTAAAAATAAATTTAAAAAATTATTAGATTATTTACCACATGTTATTTACTAATTTATCAATCTAGACCCTTTAACTAAATTAGGAATAAAACCCCAATTATTCTCAAAACTATTAAATCATTTGGTGAATCTGAATTACTTCATTTGCACATAAAAAATCTAGAAACCCTAGGATAAATTTCCTACTCATTTTTCCTATATTTTTTTGATTTTTTGCCTGAATATTAAAATAATAAATTAGCATAAAATTATAAAATTTTGTATTAATTTTAAAATAATTTTCTTTCAAACCCTAATTACACATATTAGGTCCCGCTATTTTTCCAGTAATTTTTTTATATTTTTATGATTTTTTAATAGCATACTAAAATTAGAAATTCATTTCAAATTTCAAAATTCAATAGTAATTTTCAAAAAATTATTTTTCTCAAAACCCTAGTTCCACATACTAGGTCATATTCAATCAAGCATTTTCAAATAATTTTCTAAATATTTAGTTGCATATTTCACTTAAAAATTCACTTTCAATTTCAAATTTTCATAGTATTTTGCCAAATAAATTACCTTTCAAATCCTAGATGCATATAATAGGTCCCATTGTTTATTGAGGTATCACTTTACATTTTAAAATAAGATTTCAAAAATGGATCATGCTTATCTAGAAATTTTTCTTACATTTCTTGCAAAAAATAAGGGGGGCATCATCGATCTTATCGTGTACATGAATGATGAAGTTTATCATATGCTAGTACAAAGCTTCATTCTTTGCATTTCATGATTATTTTTCATAATATGGGATTATGTTAATAAAGTCATTGTTAAACATAGTAAGATACCTCTCATTCAAAGCAATGTTTACTTGTCTTTTATACACGATTTCATCTCTTGCTCTCTATCTTTCATATGGAATTTTTTTCAAGTTTATCATGATAAAAACATTAGAAATATCATAGTACATGTCAAATTTCATTATTCATTCATGAAAAAATTCATGATTTGTATCCCTTTCTTGCTATATATCATGAGGAATGCTCTTTATAACTATATTGTTATACAACTTATAACTCTAACTAGATGCACGTTATCCCACATACATGGTTTCTACCTAGAGGATCCATTGTATAAGCTAAAAACCACATGTCAATTTTAAATTTCATATCTAATGCACAAGAAATAGTTTCCTTCTCTTCCTCTTCCCCATGAGGGTGATAGCTACTTTCCCTCTAACTAGGTCTATGTTATTACCCCTCCAAAAGGTGAGGCATCCCATACTATTGTCCCTAATGCATACATTCAGCCTATAATTTCTTCAAACTCTCTTCAACATATGTGCTTACATGTTTAATCAAAAGTAACAATGGTTTGCACTTGTGAGACTCTAAGGGATGAAATCACCAGTATGAGTAAGTTAATTTTATATATATAAACACAAAATCAGATATTACATGACAAGATCACAAAATTGGAAAATCAAAGTATAATACAACAGCCTCAAAGGCATCTTAGTGCCAATCATGTATATGTACCTTCACCTAATTAATTGGTTGCAAGTAATGTTACATATCAAATCAAGAAATCAAAATAAAGTAACTTTACAACTAGTGATTCAAAAAGCATTCAAAGACCAAATAAGAGTTCAAGTGAGGTACTAAAGGAAATGATTAAATCTAAGTTGATCAATCTACCTCCTCTACATCTAGTGAGAAAATTTAGATATTATTGTTCATATCATAGAATGCATGGGCATCACATAGATTCATGTTTTGTATTGAAATAACATATACAATAGATAATTTCTAGTGAGGACCCTCTACAAGGTAAATCAGTCAAGCAATCCATGGTGACATAGGAACACATTCATAAAGGGTCAAATTCAAAATTAGTACAAAAGTGGTTACCAAAGTATAACTCAGAACAACAAAAGGATAAAAAGCAAAATCATAGCAACAAAAAGTACCACAAGCACAGGTAAAGCATGAAAAATATGCAAATCTACCTCTCCAAAATGAGGTTCAAATTTCAAATTAGTATGGGTTTGGTCAAAAATATCTACAATAGTTTGATTATCAAGGTCAAGGGTTGGGAAAGCATGCTTAAGGCATCACTACTATTCTAGCAATTGATAATGTTTGTCACCAAGGTTTGGAATTTATTTAAAATTCTAAGGCAAATCAGTCACAAACATAATTTATCAAAAGAAAAGATCTAGATACAAAAAAAGTCAACACTAGAATTCCATTGGTTCAAAATGAAGATGATAATTATGAGTGGAACAATACAAGTTATGATTTCCAAGATATTGACAATGAATCAGAATATTCATAGCCATTCCCTCGTGATTCACAATCACATAAGATTCCTTTGTTTGATACAAGACTCAATAATAGGGAGTCTCCTATGAGACTCATCAATTAGTATCACTTCTTCTCAGTATTACTTGTACAAATCTTCTTTTCAATTTCTTATACGTAGTCTCCTTATGATTGATTGTACATAAGTTATATCAAAAATACCAAAAACATTCAAATATTTCAAAATACAAAAACATGCAAATAATTTTAAAAAAAAACCTAAAAACATTTTGATTATATGCATCATCCATGCTTTACATTGTTATTACTATGCTAGACTTACATTTGTTGTTCTATGCTATTGTTTGTTGATTTACCTACATTACCATGTTTCACTTGATCTTCTTTGAGTGTGTGCAATAGCATCTAACTCCTTGATTACTTCACTTTACCTATTAAAGGGTCATCCTACTTCTACATTCAATACATACTTCAATGCATTTACCCACTAGGGGCATCTTCTATATGACTACAACATCTAGGTTATGTCATTCCTACACCACACACTCTAGTTATCATGTTGATGTATATTATTCACTAGCATACACAGATTACTCAATCAAATCTCATTTATATATAGAACTTGTGTATTTCTCAGCATATACCTAGTCTTGTACTACCCATGTATTACATATATTCACTTATTTATTTTATTAGTTAGATGCATTTGTACTTCTAGTTCCTTGCATGGTTTTTTTATTCCTTAGCATAGCCAGATTGTTTGTATTTCCCAATTCCTATTTTTCTCTTGTATGTGCCTTAGGACATTTTCTAATGTCCTTACTTCTAATCATGTGTGTTCCTTATGGCATTTTCAAATGTCCTTTGCTTGTAATCCTTTATGTTATTATGGCTTCCATGCCAACTTTCTTGTCTCAATTGTATGTGTATGTGGCATTTTAACATGCCTTGTATGTTTGATTTCTAGTTTGAGTAACATGTACCCATTTCCCTTTTTTTCTTATCCCCTTAGCCACTCTTGTACACTTCTTTCCTTGTGTGCTTCTTGTTTGATTTCTTTTGATTGTTTGGAATGTCATGATCTAAATCATGCATTATCTTGCTTTTTAGATGCCATGATGGAAATCATGCTCCATCCCTCCATGAAAACTAATAAATAACAACTAATAATTTCATTTATAATTTATTACATTGCACATGCTACTACATTGTTACATCTATTTAGGCATACCCCTATTGATCTAACAATATCTCAATATAAATCATGTTATATCTTGAGATATATTGTTGATTATCATTGCTATAGCATGTATCTTTACAGCATAACACACTTGCAGGTTCTTTCTTCTTAGGGAAATCATTAAAGGGTCTCCATTCTTACCCTCAAAATAAGGGGCAACAAACAAGGGTTTTATCACAGATATCATAGATCCTATCAACCAAAAAATCTAGTTTCAAAACACTCAAAATAGTATCAAGATATCAAACTAGTCAAAACAGACTAGGTAGATAGTAAAGAATCCATAACAGTCATTAAATTTGGCATCGAACAATAGCATTGAGATTGGACTATAGATTTGGTGGTGATACTACTCATTTCTAGCACTCCTATCCAAATGGCAAAAAAAATAGATTTTTTAAAAACAAACAAAAATTTAAGTTCAGTTATAGTTTTATCAGCTATAGTCCAGACCAAAATTGGTAATTTTAGTACAATTTTTCTTAGATAATCTAGATATAGGGGTGTCATTCATGGCATGATGTCTCTCACTTCTAGTTTTAGATAGGGTAGTTCATACAACTTTTAGATCAGAATCCATGTTTTAGACACCAGTGATTAGGGTCAATGTGTGAAGCACATTTATTTTCTTTCTTTCTGAGTTCAACATTAGCTAGGCATTCTCAGTAGTTACATGCCTTAATCCATCTGTAGTTGGTTGGAATCATTATAGTTTGGCTTTCATACAAGCTTAACTTTTGAGTTAATGAGTGGCTTCCATATAAGCTAGATTCTCAGTTTTGGAGTGGCTTTTATATAAGCATAATCTCCATCTTTCAGAGTGACTAAGAGTAGCCTAATTTCCAGCATATATTCAACTAGTCATGCCAACATTGTTAGATCATAGTACATTCATCAACTTTAGGAGACATCTCATATGGCATATATTTCATACTAGTATCAATTTATAGCTTCACTTCAAGGGCAATGACGGAGCCAAAGGACTAGCTAGCCTTTGTATTCTTGAGCCACCTATTATGAGGGATTGGGCACATAGTCCAAACATTGATTAACACATACAGGATCATCTAGATTTACTTAGTAGGTGATGAAGGAACCAAAGGGCTAGTCTTTACATTCTTGAACCACTTTCATGGAATTGAGTAATCAACTTCATTCACAATATTACTCTTGGTACAGTATCATCTAACATCATTCAACATCATAATAGATTTTATATTTATTCGTGTACTTGATGAGGTGTGTTCATTTCTTTCTCTTATTTTCTCTTTTAACTAGCTTTGTAAATTCTTATTTTAGATATAGCATATCTAGTAAGAACTAATTTACTCTTTATTTTCTTTTACAGATTCACACTTCATAGCATGCTCTTTCTATGCACACCCAACATCACACAACTTCATGAGCTTCATCCTTATAGGTAAGTTCAAGTACACTTTTTATTTTCCTTTATCCCACTTTGTTGCATCACTAGAATAAAGGAGGGGAAATGTCATTGTATTAAATTCAAAAATTCGGAACTTGAGCATGGCTAATGGTACCCAACCCTTAGGTCCCTCTTGCTTGCTCTCATGACCCTTCTAGACACCTTTTCATTGATTCCCAGTCACTTGTAGGATTTCAAGACCCAATTTCAGCCTAGTTGAGACCCTTTTTTCATAATATTTCCATCCCCTAGGTCCCAAACCTCTAGGATAATAGCACTCAGGTTGGACTACATCACTGGAACCTAGGGTGTCTCCTTTCTAATGCTTCGATCTAATCACCTTTTGAGCCAAAATGACCATTTTCCCCTGAATCCTCTTTGTCATTATGTTGACCTAAAATGATTACATTTAACCCATGACCAATATATCCCTATAAAATCCCATTCAAAGATCATTTAGAAAGGGTTGCCAAATATTATCAAGCAATCAAGAATACAAGTGAAACCACTCAAGAAATCT
>JARHVA010006983.1:272500-415000 GCA_037957365.1 Torreya grandis
CTATTTTACAAGTTTATATGCAAAATGTTTAAATATAAATTCTTGTCATGGTCTATATATGCATGTGGAAATCCTAAGACTTCTAGCTATGTATGCATCCTTTTGATTTTTCCAAGCTTGTATAGACAAAATCAAAATAACTAGGAAACAATATGACTCACCTAAAAATACAGAGAGAGAAATATCAAAATCCAATAAGATAGAAACCAAAAACATCCAATATTTCAAAGTTGTGTGTCCAAACTTGAACCTGACCACCATAAAAACCAATCAAGTTTCACTACTCTCCTCATTTGTTTTCCATCTTCCTAACCCCATTAATTCTTTCCATCTATTGTCCAATTCCCCATTCCATCCATCTAGTTTATCCATACCCATTCAAAGTCTACATTGAATGTGAGGAGAGATAAATCCTCCTACATTCACCAAGGCAATCCCTCATAAAATTTTCCATGAATGCAATAGTCATTAATTGACCTATCTCAAAAGCTCAATCCACCAACCTAAAATCTAGCTAATGAAAATGCATGTTAACACTTTAAATAACATGAATAGCACTAATAAGGTTAATTAGCATCCTAATCCCTATAGTTTATGCCACCCACAAATATAAATGGAATGAACTCAATTAACCTTAATAAGTTACCAACCCTATGGAAATTAAAACAGATTAATTAAACCATGTTTAATACCATTTTCAATTTCATTACCAAACCACATAACAATCATGCCACCACCTTTGGATTATAAGGTATTTATATAGTCTAAGGAATAGTCCAAAGGGTGTCAAGGGTAAATCTAGGTAGTTCCTAAGTAGTTCATCCACTCAGATGAGTAGGATCTACACAAGTGTGCAGGAGTGAACATGAGTTTGTATAGAAGGAGCATGCTAGAGTTAATTGTGGAGGTGGAATAAAAGACTATGGCCAAAAACCAAATAATGGAAAATAATGACTTATGATAATAAGATAAAAGTATAACAACATAAAATATAATTTAATAAGTACCAATGTCATGACAATGACGTAATCCATGACCAATCGAGATGTTAAAAGGATGAAAAGTATAATTGAAAACAAGTATACCTATCAGACTTGTCTGACTGCTCAAAATTTCTTTGGTACTAGGTGTACCACTACCAACATCTGCCTAGCTCATAAGATATTACTTACAACCACCAAAATTATATCAATAGTACCATATCAAAAAATGATAAATAATTATAGAATCATAATAATATCAACTCTAATAATAGTTCATAAAATTATTAAGTGCATAATTAAACATGAAGTCCAAATGCCATTGTAAAAAGTACCAACATATAATCCAACTAAAGTAAACAACCACTATTCATTTTTATGACACTAATAACATTTTTTTTAAAGTGAAATAGATTATGAAAAGGTGGGGTCATAATAGTAATTCATAATTGTGAGAACATGAGTATGACCTACACTCGAATTAGGATTTAATGTGCCAACAAAATCCAATCCCCATTACTGAAAGGGCTCTTCAACTATTGTAGGTTGAAGAGGAAGTGTTTCTAGAATGGTTTTACCTACAAAATACTAACATCACTCATACTTTCTCACCCATTCATATGAATCTTTGAAAATAATTAGCCAATAGTAATGGGCTCTGAGAATTTTATGTATTGTTACCCTAGCATAAAAGTGGCCTCCACAAGCCTAATCATGAAAAGATTGCATTTTTTTCCTTATTCATGCACCTTAAGAAAAATCCATCAATGCTTTAGTTGAATCAAGTGTCATCCCATATGACATACTTATTAGCTTATAATTTGACCATTCTACATTTTTAGCATCTAAGTGTGAAGGAAATTCTTCATATGTCAGGTAAAAAGGAATGTCAAAAACCCATTCATCAGTATAATAAAAAAACAATACCAAAGGAAGATCTTGATCATCTTGTTCACCTAAAACTATCAAATATTCTAATCAAATATCTCCTTGTTCTTCCATGAGTTGACATAGTCCCTTTCCTTGGATTACTTTTGTAGGTTTTATTTCTAAATCATATTATTGCACTTTAATTATCCAATTCCCTCATTTAGAACCTAATTATTATTGAGTTAGAATATATTTAACTAATGTACTTTAGTACCATTACCATAAAATGCAAATGCAATATGTAATCCCTGAATTTCTTGACTACTTTCATGACTGCATAAGCATGTTTTTCCTCAAGAGAATATTTCAACTTGTAATCTTTGAGATTAAAACTCATGAAGAAAACTGGGGATTCAATACCCTCATTGGTATTTGAATCAAAATTTTCAAGTGTATACTCTAAATTATAGCAATAAATAATGAAATTTTTCTTAAAGTTAGGACATACCAAGATTGAGCATGAGCAATAACCATATTTATCTTTTCAAATGCCTCTTTACCTTTATTGTTCCACTTGAAAGAAAGATTTCCTTTCATCATGTCTACAATATGTCTAGTGATCTCAGTAAAATCAAGAATGAATCTTATCAAAAAATTTACTTTCCCAAAGAAATAATGTAGTCCTGGCAAGTAGGCAAGGAATGTTTTTGAATAACATAAACTCTTTCTAGATCAATCCTTATTCCTTCTTTTGAAACAATATGACGTAGCAGTTCACCTTCAGTCACTCTAAATATGGATTTCTTAAGGCTGAGATAAATTCCATGTAAATGACACTTTTTGAAGACCCTCTCTAAATATGCATAGTGATCTTCTCATTTTTTTGAAAAAACTATTAAGTCATCAAGATATACCACAAAGATTTCATTCTTTAATTCTATAAATGCCAAATTCATGGCTCTCTAAAAAGTATCTCCTACATTAATCAATTCGAATGGAATTCATCTATATGTGAAATTTCCCTAAGGTGTTGTGAAAGTCATTTTATGTTGATCTTCCTTATAAACCTCAATCTGATTATATCCTGAGAAACTATCAAACATTAAAAGAATTTTATCACCTATTAACATTTGGAAAACTTGATCCATGAATGGTATCATATAATTATCTTTTAGGGATGCTTGGTTAAGGTTCCTAAAATCAACACATTCTAATTTCACTATTCTTCTTATGAACTGGTACTTGTTAACTACCCAAGTGGAATGGTGGATAGAGAAAATATTACAAGCATCAAGTACCTGTTTCACTTTGAAAAGAATCATTCTTATAATTTTAAGATTTTATTGTCTTAGTTTATATCTTAAAGGTTTTACATTAGGCTTTAGAGGAAATATATGTTTCATTTCTTTGGGATGAAATGACTTAAGGTCTATGTAAAAATATATGAGTATGTTAATATAATTATGAAGAAGGCTAACAAAATTTCATTTTTATTCAAGTGAGAAACATTTTTCAATATTGATGAACCTAGGATGTTCCTCCAAACTAATGTTTACTTTTTTATACTCAATATAATCAATATTCCCTTTTTGCATTTTAATTTTTACAAATTTATCATGTTTATCAAACAACTCTTTTAAAGAAACTAGGCCTTTAAAAATTTTGTTTCCTTTCAACTTGATAACACCTTTTTGAACTTGTTCTTCTATGATTCCCTCCTTTGATGTATGAACTAAAGATTCTCTGTATGAGGAGTCACTACCTTCAAAGTACAAATTTATGAAATTGTCTACTTTCTTAAGGGAATAAATGATCTACTGATTGTCATTAAAAACTTACCAATTATTTGCATTATCTCAAACACTTGGTCTATATATTAGTTCACTCATGTATTTTTCTATATTAAAATATACATGGGGAATCATCAAAGAGGCTTAGACTACCAAAGTGTTAGCTTTAGATTTATGTTGTTGAGGAATTGTATTAATAGATAAAGCATGAAATATTTTAATGCTATCCTAGACTTTATTCTTATAGTGTCTTAGACAATCATTTTTCACCTGGTATTGACCTTTACTTGCTTCACAATGAGTTCATCATCACCCAAAAAATTCAAATTATTGATTCCCATTTATTCTTATGCCTGCAAACTCTACAAAAGTGAATCATATTTAGTTGTATTATTGGTGTAGTCAAAATGTAAGCTATAGGAAAAATGAAAATATTCCTTAGATATATCAAGATTACTCATGTGTTTAAACCTATTGACAAACAAATACCATCAAACTCCATCATCCAAACAACATTTATATCTGATTGCATGATTTATGGTAACTCTACATCTTTCTCTATCATTAGAAGATAATTAAAAATTCTAATATATTTATACAAAATATCATCTTTATGATCATTGACATTTTGGATTGTGTATTTTGTTTTCAATTTAGGCTAGATGTTTTTGACTCCTTTGAATATAATCATGGCATGTGATAAATCCGATTAGATTTCACCTCTCAATTCTTTGCAAAAATTTCTACCCAAAAGAATATTGTAATCCACTAGAATATCCATGACCAAAATATTAATTTTGATTCATTTTTGGGTGAAAATATGACAAATCCACTTGTGCATCCTTAATCTTTCTAATGAGAGGAACATTTTTCCCTTCTATGAAATAATAATGCCCAAAGGTCTTAGTGCAAATTAGGATAATAGCATGAGAAAATTTGGTGGGAATTACATTATATAAGGCTCCTATGTGAATAATACAATTACTAACTTTTCATCCCTTGAGGAATATGGAAATGTAGAAAGGGTCAAATTTTTTGGATTTGTAATTGGCTATGGCCATAAAATTGACTTGATTGGATGTAAAAGGGTTAGTTGGGATTCCCTTCAAATTGACCTTTTTTAGTATTTGGATTTTTACCTTTGATGAAATCAACTAACTTATCAAACTATTATACATATCCTCTCAAGTATTCAGCTTGTGACATCTGAATCTTAGTTTTATTGACATGATTATTTATGTCAAAATTTGATAAATTGTTAGAAGTGATCTCAACATGTTGAGAAATATTGGCATTATATGAGATAACTATATATGGTTGTTTCTCTTTTTTTCACTGGTGGGATAGTTCCTCATGGGAGGATAACCTTTGGAGTTTCATCTTGTGAGTCAATAAACTACTTTTTTTTAATTTTGAGTTCTAATGAAAGCTGTAAAGGATTAACTATTCATATCCCCAACACTCTCTTCATAATCATCTTCATCTAAATTATATTCTATAAAGGTGTTTATGGAGTCACCACCAAGTTATTCAATTTCACATTATTGAATTTCTATATTTTTTGATTCATTTTCTTCTCCATCTTCTTCATATCCAAATATTTCCTCAATTTTCAAGACTACATTCACCAGTGCATTAGTGTTTTGCTAAGGAGGATCCTCAAGTGATAGTTTTAGTTGAGGAGATTGCATTCTAAGATAATCTCTTTGAAAAGGAACATAGTTTCTTATTGTAATATCTTGGTATGGAGGTGTAATGGTCTTCTAAGGTATTTGTTTTTTGAGAGATGTTATATCATTAGCCATTTTTTGAAAGAGTTATTTTGTTTAATATTGTCTTGAAATTTGACACTTACTCTTTGAAGGTTATTTTTTGAGTTTCCTACACATTATCATGTCATATTCAATGTCAATAGCCAATTCTTGGGATTCTTATAAATCTTCTAATCTAGCTTTTCTTAATTGATAACTTACTTTAGCTAACTGAGAGTTGATAAAGAAACATTTTTTATTTTCATCTGTAGGTCATGCATTAGTTGGTATTTTATTTATAAACCTATTGAATTTGGAGAAAAATTCTCTCTTTGGTTCATAGATATCTTTTTTCATTTGTGTAAGTTGAGCAAGTAGAGCATGGGTATCTTCAGTAGGTTTAAATTTATTCTCAAATTTAGTTTTCATGGTATTCTAATTAGTAATAGATCCTAAAGTGAGATGATAAAACTAGTTTTCATCCCCATCATGTAGTAGGTTGATGAATAACTTGATGGAAACATATTCATGCTTGATGCCTAAAATGCCACATGCAACATTAAATGTTGCAAGGTGCTCATCTGGATGTTATTTTCCATCTCCATAAAATATTGTAATATTTTTTATTGACCATTTTCAAAGTTTGTGTAATTGTCCAAGAGATAATGGACAAATCCCATTTCCCTGATTAATGCCATAGTTTGAAAAATTACTTGTAAGGGAATAATAATTCCTGATAAGATAAGAGCTCAACTTGTTAAAGTTCCTCTTTTAGGTTGATTGTCTTTATTAGAGGTTGAAGGAAAACTAGTTATTCTTTTAGCCTTCCTATGATGTTCAGGACTCAAATTGAAGATAGAATATTCTTGTAACTAATAAAAATGGTCAAGTTCACCTTTCGACTTACTAACTCTAGTGAATCTCCTTTTTTATAGTTTAGAACAAAGTTACTAGTGTTGATGTGTATGTTGAAGTTGAAGAGCTCTATGAGCTGGCCTTCTTTGTTGTATTCTACATGCAGCTAATGCTTCTTCCCTCTACGCTTAAGCTACTCAATCTTATTCTTCTTCCAAGATTACAACTACTCTATGAAAATGTGCATAACTGATTTTATTATTCCAAGTGAAAGTTCTTAAATATGTTGAAATACCCTCTTTATTTTACATTATCCAATCAAGGTTAGGTTAAATAACTGGAGGTTGATGTGCCTAAATTATCATGAGAAGAAACTTTAGTTACATAAATTATTTGATTAACTATATGATCTGATCTTCATGTTTGTCTTCTCACTTGTTATCTTGAAGCAATCTCAAAAGTTCTCTGAGAAATAGCAGCATGTGTTTCTCTATATCTAGTCCTTCCCTAGTGATATCAAATTGAGCATTACTTGTTCTATTATCAAAACTAAACAATTAAAATCTTGTAACTAGGTCTTTTTCTAAAGCTTTATCCTAATTCAAAATAGGTTGATGATTTGGATTTTGAAGGACTGAAATGGTCATATGTGATTTTACTGATACTTGGATGCTAGACAAACTCTATAGGCTCTTCTTCATGCATATATTCTTTCTATCCTTTTGGCATGTTCTAACTCTTAATTTAGGATAGCTAGGATGACTTGAAATTGAGTTATATAAAATTTATCAAAATCCAAAAATATTTGTCTAAGGTTTAGTATAATATCTAATTGAATAGCTTGTTTCAATTCTAACTCAGGATATCAGAGTGGTCCTTGAGATGATGGTAGTTTCATGTGAACTAGTGCAATATCAGTGGCATGAAAATTGTAAAAAAGTGCCCCATGGAGGTCACCAAAAATTATTGGTGTGAAATTTTTCATGAGGAAAAATTGGTGACTTGGTGTCAATAGCGTGGGGAACAAAGTCCATCTCCTATTAGCAAACAGAGCTACCTTTTTTGAAAAAAAAAATAGGAAAGCAAGAAATATTTAAAAATAAAAGAATCTAAATCATGGGTAATAGTTTTATCTCAAAGTATGAAAAAGAGTTTTGAGAAATTAATATGTATATAAGGAGAGAGAGAGAGAGAGAGAGAGAGAGAGAGAGAGAGAGGTGGGGGGGTGGGGTGGGGGTGTGGGGGAAATTGTTTGAGAAACAAAATCATCAAGTTAGAAACTTAAGACTAGATGAAAGTGTTGAGGGATTTTTTTGACTTTTGAAAGAAGAAAATCGCTCTCATTCAATTGATTGAAAATACATAATAATATCATTAAGGATATGAAACATCCACCAAAATAATTTTTAACTCTAATAAGATAAACTAATAATCTTTTGTTTTTTCTAATAGAGACAACTAAGAAATTGCCCATATTCACACTGAGATTTTCACATGTGTTGGAAATGTTAATTATATCTCTATATAGAAATTTTGTAATCTAATATCCTATTCTCAATAGTTTGAAATTTATGACAATGGAAATGAAAATCAAGTAAAATCAATTAAGTGAAAGACATAATTCAAAAGATATAACTAACACAAAGTTTAGAAACACCTTTCTTGTATTGATTCCGAAGAGTAGAAAAATTGATCTCCTTTTAAAATTCTTTGCCAAAAAATATATCTATTTTGAACCCTTAACCTATATTTATAGTCTTAAATGGGAGGTTATGGTGCAAAACCACCTATTTTTCCTTTTTACATAAATGCTAAACCACCAATGAGAAATTACAATTTTTAAAAGGTGCAAAAACTCTTTAATCAATTATCACCACTTGAGAAAATAATTGGGGTTTTTACACTACTTGAAAAAACACATCATCAACTTGCACAACTTGAAAAGACAAGTTGGAAAATTTTCAAAGATAATTTGTAAAAATACAAAGCACATTTACAATGGAAAAGGGGTGTGCAATTACACAAGTTAGTTACAAAGAAACAAGAGAAGAGAACAGAGGAACACTAAAATAAATTATTCATTCTTCTTGCTACTATATTGACAATTATTTAACTTTCAAGAAGTCACCAAATCTCTAGAGAAAAAATTTGATCAAGTCTTCATCTAGTATATTTGTGTACATGTAGGCAATGTCTAATGAGTAATATAACTCTTTCATTTCTTGATGCTTATCTCAGAGACTATTTATTTTCATATCCAAATTATCCACATTCACTTGGCACATGGACAACTGATGAATTTATTCATAACCAAATGTAGATCTAGTGGTGACATTTTGAATTCATTCTTTAAATTCTCCAATTATGATCTTAATTGAAATTAGATTTCCCTCTTGATCCTTGTCATTGATAAAATGACAATCCAAATTATTGACTTCAATTTTGATTTCTATCATTTTATCATTGTTGACTAATTTGACCATAATTCAAATTAGGTCAACCCCCTATATAGTCAGACTTGTTATAGGGGTCCTCGAGGTTGTCAAATGTATCCATGGTCTCTAATAAGGTCAAACATATGTTTATCTTTGTCATATTTGTCTATAATTTATCCTAGGTCATTCTAAGGTCACATTTTGAGTCATTTATTGAACTTATATGTTTTTCATAGGAGGGAAATTATTTCAATAGCTTATAAAACATTCCATATATTAGGTCCATGTCAGATATGGTAGTTTTGAACTGACAACTATAGGTTCAACATTGAAAACAAGAAGATCAAGGGATTTTAGATAGTTTTGGGTAGTTGTACATCCTATATAACACATTTGGCATGTGAGATAAATTCAAGAGTACCTAATGAGATCCCCTCAATTCATTTCCATGTTTAAGTATATTTGATAGGCTTAAAAGTGGAAAAAACCATTCTAGTTTTCCAATCACTCTCCTAGACAAGTCAAAATGGTCAACTAGTTTCCTCTTAGTACAACTAGGAGAATGTGAGTCATAATAAATTATTTTGTTGGGTAATAATACTCTTTGTTTACTTCAAATTATTGGAACAATTATAAGATTGGTGGTATGTGATCTATGAACCATTTATAAGAAGGTATCTGACTCTTTTTTGACTGCACATCCCTATGGCCTTCTATTTTCTTCCTTATTTGGATTGTTACCATCAAGTAGTGTACATGTTCTTTAAGAATTTTACCATCCTTATCACATGGTTATTAGTCTAGTTTTTATGTCTGGAGGTCAATGAATGAGAAAGACCATCTCTTTTGCTAGTGAGGGACTCCATTGCTAGTTTGTAGACATGTTTTCACAGTAGCAGAGTTTCTCCCTCCTACATTGGTATTTAGAACAAAGGAGATATGTGTGTTCAATCCATCATAATATTGATTATCAGTTATCCTTTTGAATGCTTGGTCTCAAGTCTATTTTATATGGAGTGAAATGACCAAGACATGAACATAGTCATATTTCCTATAATAGTCACCTATAGTTAGGTAAAACTATGCCTTGGTCAGTCATATTGATGACACAAAAGGGTTTCAAGGTGTTGAGAAGATTCTAAAGTGAAAATAATGGTACTTATCCACATAAATGGTCAAAGATTGGTTGAGAAGATCAATTCAATATGCACAGTCTTGTATTTAATGTTCACTATAGGAAGCATTCAATGGTGGTCATAGGGCATTCCAAATGAGATAAAGAGGTGTATGATGGATTAAACGTGTTTGAGACCTTCAAAACAGAATAGGAGCATAAATAAGACCAATGTGACAATGGTGAAACCATTATAATCATTCAAAAATTGATTTTAGTGTTTAAAATTTAGGAAATTTGCATTTGAGACACTTTACCTTAACTTCTCTAAATCATGTTTTGTTCATAATTTTGGTCTTTCCATGGTGAAATGTCTTGAGGTCTAGATAGGCCTAATTGTTTCAATCTTGTAGCCTAGAACTAGAAAAAATGATTTGACATGAGAAGGTAGCTTCTTGAGAAAGAAAGAGTAATTTTTGAATGCTTCCTAACATAGACAAGTTTTAACTTGAAACACTCAGCAAAGTACTATGTTGAGAAGACTAAGAGCAACCCAACTTGCAATGACTCATAGTGGTGAGTGAGACTATGATCTTTAGGCATGAGAAGATCCCATATATGTATGGAATGGTTTAATTAAGCTCAATAAGGATTAAAAAAGTTAAATTTTAGGGTTAAAAGACACACCATCACCTACAAGAATTCCATGATTCCCTAAATAGAGCTTCTATAGTCTGACTGTAGACCCACAAAGTTGATGTTAAGAAATAAGAAGTTGAGAACCCTACAGGCATAGATGTTCACTCAAGTGTAAATGATATAATGACCTTAGAAGGATCAATATGAAGTAATAAAATAATCAAATATAAGTGATCATCTACAATATCCCTTTGAATTCTACTTGATTGTCACCTCCAGGTAACATAGTCAACACAGTTCATGGACTAGCCTAGGAAAATGGAAGATGCAAGTTTGAGAGGATTGGCATAGATGTAGGATGATGAACATGTGTAAAACACTCCCATAGTGGTGATTTTAACTTAATTATATTCTCAAAATAAAATAACAAAGCAAATAGGGTTTCAAACCTCAGCCTACAGTCAGTTTAATCTATGTGCACAGTCTAGTCTTGTAAACCTATCTTGAAATTTTAGGGTGTTGAGAGATCTGAAGAGGTGATATGTCCCTAAAATTTTGTATATATGGTCATTAATATATTCTCCATCCTTTTTTAACATAATTCAATCAAAACAAATAGGGGAGATACCATATATTTTGTCTCAGATAGAGGGCACTCCCAAATAGTCAAATATTCAGGCATAGGGTGTGAGATGAAGAAGGGGATGAGATAATAAGTATTTAAACACTATGGAGTAGTTGGGATGTTTATGGGGACATGAAAAAATATTTATAATCACTCAAAATCCTAATATGCACTCAGAGGCGATCATGGGTAGTTAGGTACAGTCAGGCCTATTAGGCCTAGAAATAGACCTAAGCCCTACAAGGGTATAAATTCATTTCTAGGACCATATGACCATTCCATTATAGTTATATCATTAAATGGGATATATAAGGTTTATTTAAACCATTTTTTTAATGAGTTACATGAATTTGGTCATTTTGACTCAATTTTATGATAAGCATTCTCATAATACAAGAAAAAGCTTGAGAGGCCATTTTTAAACAATCATATCTATACAGACACATTGAATGGTGTTGTCAGCACAAAATATTTCACCCTAGTAGAGGTTTTTAAATCCTACTCTAATATTTAGGTAACATTGTAATACCTCTAGGCTTATGGGTTAATTATAGTATAGGTAGACCTCTAGGTTTAAGGGCTACCTCACTAGATTGACTTTTAAGTTCTTATCACCTAAACTAACTAATTGCTTGTGTGAAAATGGGGTATAAGTATGAATTAAATAAATATAATCTAATTGAGTGATATACCATGAAAATATCCACAAGATCATTATACTATTACACTAGGAAATAAGACCTACAACACTAGCTTCAAAGTCCTAAGGTGTTCTAACATTAGTATCTCAATATGGAGGTGACATGCATGAGATAACTCAAGGTAAGTAGACCAGAGGTAAAATTATAGACTCTAAGGAAAATTTCACACTTTAAGGTATCTAAATACACTATTTATACTCTATATGACCTATTAGAATGAGAAATTCTTACACTAAACATGGAAGGATTTAGAGAAAACAAGGATGGATATAAATAACTTAACTATTCAGTATACATCTCTTCACACACTTTGACAAGATGATATATGAACTCAAAAATAGATTTCATGTATTATTAAAAGATAGAGGATAACATCAAACTATTAAGTCATGTCCATACTAGATATGTAATTAGAAAACAAGAACCAAAATTCCTAGTACTTACAAAAGGTGAAAGAGGAGAGAGAGAAGTGGAGCTCAAGGGTCATACTGCCACTTGTCAAGGAATTAGAATCAGTTATGTTGCAGATGGGTATATTATGAAATGAGCCATATAATATTTGGACAAATGTCCCTCCAATGCATGAAAAATCCTCAAATCTGGAATAAGACCCTTCAACAAGCTTCTTTTAAATTATTTTCATTATTGGATTCTCTTGAGCACTCCAAAGTAGACTAGGAATAGATTCCACATGTACACTATTATGGGAGGATTAAAAAAAATCTCCAATATTCATTGGATGTGTCTTTAACCACTGATCTTCTTCTCGACAAGTGTTCTCACTATCTGCAATCACTATCATCCTTCTTTCACTTATTCCTCACACTTGTCATTCAAGTGACCTTCAGTTTTCTAAACAAATCCTTGTATGGAGTGATATGAAACCCATCAAGAGTCCTCTTTTCCCTAAATCCATTAGGAAGACCTTAAAAGGCCTCCCAATTAGAATTATCACCTTCTCACTTTGTGGTTACCTTTCATTCCTTATGTCAATTTGGATTGCCTAAATTAAAGGTGTTTGCAAAGGTGCCTGTGTGATTGACTGAAGTAATAAATGAACATAAGGATCTATATTATGTCCCACTTAATATCCTAAAGTTATCATTATCCTTTAACTCTATCCTTCACTTTCAAAGCACATAAATCTATCAATAAACTTGTTTTGTACCCTGTCCATATAGATAGGGTATAATCCAATATGATGAGAAGAATCTTAATGGAGTTATATTCCAGTTCCAATAACTCTAAAATTCATAATATCTCATTTGGATACATATTTATTCACCTCTTTCCCATCATGTCATTAGTAAGGGTTTTAGAGGATTTTGAGTAGTTTTAGCTCTTAAGGATTATTCATACAATCTTGATGTTCAATCCTCATAAAAAATCCACTAGGATATTATTTATTACCCTCTTCAATATATCCCAACTCCTTGGATTTCCATGCTCTATTTCCATATGGTTGTGAGCATCCAAAGATGGCTTCACGAGCCCTTTCCTACATTTTGTGTAAGCCTAAGGTGAAAAAGGTCATGTTTGGCTAAACTATGTCAAATCTTTTCATATTAATGGATTTTACACACTTAATATCTCCTAATTAAGATGGTCTAATCCATTTTAAGGTTCCTCCAGTGTTAGAAATGAGACTACACCCATCTAGGGATTTAGACCTAGTCAAGGTCTAGTAGGCTTAGTCTATGTTTTGTTACTCACAATCCCCTCTGAGTGGTTTTTCATGAATGTGAGGTATTTTACATTTTTTTCCATGTTTAACACAACTCTTCCCACCTATCCCTATAGTGATCGACCACTCTATGAAAAAACCTTTTACCTTTCACACTTCTTGTTTCCAAGGTAGTCTATCTAGGAGTTCCCTCTGTCTGAGATAGAAAATATGGCACTTCCCATATTATTTCAATTAAAATAAGGATATGATGGGCTTGGTTAGCTTATAAATACATTATTTACCAATTTTCATGATTAGATCACATCAATATCCCCTTCAATTCTTATAAAACTCTCAAGGTAGACTATGTAGCATTCACTATGTATAGGGTTCATGTATTAACCATAGTGTATGTTAAAACCCTCCATGTTATGATTCCTTGTGATGATCATAATGTGACATGGTAATTTTATTATCAAGGTATCTTATCATGTCTAACACCGATGCCTCTCTACCAACTCAAACTGCACTCATCTCCACTTGACTAGACTAGATTGGCAGACTATGTACTGTGTTTCCACTCAGAAAAAAGGATGCCCATAGGAAAAAACTTACATGTTACACCTTGTGTATCATTATTTAAGACCTCCTTAAAGTTATCAAGGTCATTTCATAGTCACTAGGACTTACTCACCTCATTCATATATTAGACCAAAATCTAGATTATAATGCTTTAGTGCACTGTTAGTATAAAGTTCATATGTAGGTGGTCACTTTGGTTACAAAGGGAACCCTATAAGATGCTATACATAGTTCATTCCATGTTTAGGATTCCCTATAATCCTTTATTCTCATTTATTAGTTGGATCATATTCATAGCATGCCTAGAGCTTGAAACTAGCACTCAACTATCATGTTTTAATATGTCACCCTTCTTTGGTCAACTTGTAGATGCACTTTATTCGATCAAAAGGGGTCTTTATAGGTGCTAATTTGGGTCAAAACCATGAATATCAATTCCTTCAAATTTTCCTTAAGATGTTAGTGTCATTATCACTTCAATAAGGTCACTTTCCATGAATATATGATCCTATCATGCCATCTTAGACTATGAGGTCATTGAAAGTTTAAAATAATGTAGAAAATACTAAAAACTTGTAGTGAAGAATTGCTTGATTTTCAAACCTCCTTATGTCACCTTTTCCTATCTAGACATTCATGATATTTTGTAACACATTGCTCTTATATGTGGGATTCATGATGAAATAACTTAGACCTGTCTATACCTCATGCATTTCACTATGGGATGATTAAAATAAAGGTGAAAACCCAATTTTGGAGACTTTAAGGTAACTTGTCCTTTAAGTCACTTCATCAACCTATGAGGATGATTATCAAGTCTGCATAACACCTTTGAACTTCAACATGATTTTTATGACATTCTTTGGCTTCTCAAACCTATATGGAGCTCTCAAACATGTTCAAAAGCTAGAACTCTAATTATTGAGTCCTTTGTGGACCACCTGTAAGTGCACATCCGTACTAAACAAGGCATAACTATATGCATTAGATAATTGGTTATCTCAACCAATCTCAAACTATAATTGGATATCTCAAATATATTATTTTCACCTCAAGATCTATCTCAATGCTTTTAAAACCTTATTCTTGACCACCATGGCTATGCAAGGTTTCTTACCACCTTAGTGTGTATGATATTCATGTAAAACTTTGACTATGTTAACATGTTCTTTGACTGTGACCTTCATGTGAAACCTTTTAAAACTATGTTTGGAAGGAGAGGTGGTCATTATTATATAAAAGTCATTAAACATAACATATAACCCTTGCTTGAAACTACTATAGTAACAAAGACCTTCTGTAATTGATGAAACATTGATTACAGACTCAATAATGTCTCTCATTAGTAGAATGGAGTGTTTGTGCTCTTCTCTTTCATACCACATGTGAAAACCATTTTTAAGAATAATATGGATAGGATGATAATTCTCCTAATTACCATGTAAAGTACCTTATTTTTATGGACCATTTCAAACAAAAAGGAAACATGTAGGGTGTGGGGATAAACATAAAGAAAGGAGGAGCCAACTTATTAGCATTGGTTGATAAAGCATAGGCCACCAAAATTTGAACTCGTACCATGAATCTAAAGTATACTAAGTTTACTAACATCCAACAAGATAATTTGTCTTCAATCAATCCCTATTTTTCATACCCAACCAAAACCGATTAGTCATATATGTATGCCTAATAGAATGATAGATAAATAAAACAATTTTAAGCAATTTTCATGTTTTTACAAGTTGACGAAGTGTCAAAGTGATATTATGGGATTTGAAGGGTCACTTCAAGGCCTTTCACATGTGCCACAACCTCTCTAGGAGCCATACAACCAACTAAAATTGCCCAAACCTCCATTGATCTTCTTGTTTGAATGTTACTCCTATAATTTTCAATTAGAGACTAACATGTATGACAAGAAATTGACATGGGTAACATTGAATAACATCTTAAAACATTTGTCTACTTATGTAAACCATAAAAACTTTATTAATGGCTCAAATATGACCCTTTATGACATGAAATTATACAAGGACTAAAAGTTGACCATGACAAAACCAATGACATATCAAAGGACCTCAACTAGGACCATGATACACTTTATAAGATCTTATAAGACCCATATATCAAGTTTTTTACTAGAGGGGGTTGACTTATTTTGAATTGTGGTCAAAAAACTCAACATTCTTAGCAATTTCCTAGGGGTGGTATGCTTGCTATGCCAAGACCAGTAGCCTACTCCTATCCATTAAACTAAGGAGTCACTTATGCAAAGGTTTGAGACTCAAATGCATTTGAAACCACACCAAGAAAAAATGAAACCCAAACCAAATGAAGCATAAATGTGTTTTAAAGAATACTTATGGAACACAAACACAATTGAAACAAGGTCACACATCTAACCTAGTATTTACAAGATCTCAACTTGAGGTGAAAAACAACTTACCATGATTCAACTAGGGTTAAAGATAGTTCCTGCTACATATTTTATACTCCATGAAAGTAATATTTCATGTGAGGCATGTTAATCATCAAACACTTGACTATGTAGATGGTAAAAAGGCTTACCATCTTTGGATCTTCTCATCCCTACAATTCTACCACCTTGGGCTTTCATGAATGCTCTCTCTTTCCTTCCAAGGACCTTGTTTAGAGATGCAACCTTCTTGGATCTTGTCACATCTGATTGGTACTCTTCAAATTGTAGGTTAGGAGGCATGATAGCTATCTCATCTTTTCTCTTTTCTAGGATAGAATTTACTTGATGTGTATGATCATCAAGTTCATATTTTTATTGCTTCAAGACATCTGCAAAAGGTTCAACTTTAGGTAGAGAACCTGATTACTTTTCAATCAGAAACATAACTACCTTGACTTCACTAGGCTTCTCAATGATTACAACTTCTTGGGTAGTAGCTTTAGTAAGCTCTTTTATGACTATAGACCCTTGAACAATAGTAAGACACTCGCCTTCAAGCTTAGTAAGGCATTATATTTCATACCTAATAGGACACTCAACATCTAGATTGTTAGGCTCATTGGAAAACATATCATCAGACTCACACTTATTTGGAGGATGAATGGTCTTAGCTAGCCACTCAAATTTTTGACTTATGGAACTGAACCTTTATAATAGGTCATTTCCTTCCTTATGAATGCCATATTCAAGGGATGCCTCATCAATTTCCGGAAAAAGTGTTAGGTGAATATTTTGACACAAGCTAACTGAGGGAAAAATAGGTGTTTCAACCATAGCATAGGGAGATTTATCAGCCACAATGTGTGGGTCTACCACATCAGGATGGGACAAATCTCTCCTCTTATCAAGGGGAGGTTCCCTATAACTATAAGGTACTAATATACTATATATATAAGCTAAAAATAACACTCAGGGTAGGATAACACCATCCATCTCTCTTTTTTCAGAGATGATGTTCATAGATCAAAGGAGAAATCTGGGATGATTGGTGAAGGTACTTCTCTTCTTTTAGAAGTAATATTTAGTCAACATCCAAATTCCTTCCTGGTAGTAATTTTAACCATGAGAAACACACGAAAGCACAAAGTCTATCATTGCTTCCCTCACTAAAATAGGGCATAGTAACATAATAGAATGAAGTGTAACACAAAGTCTCCACCTCAACTACCAAAGACTAAAATATATGAAGGACAATGGGGGCCCAAAGTCATCCCAAGATCCTTTACATAGAAATAGAAAATAACACACTAAAAACCATTGTGGTAGCACAAAGTCTCTCCATAGTCAGCTTCAGGACACCTTCCTGATTACTTCCACTAGTTCTACTTGTTAAATTAAATGGACAAGAATGCTTCTAGGAAATAGACATAAGAACAATTTCCTAAATAACACAAGCTATTCTAGCACAAAGTCTAAAAGGTCACTTATTTTCTCATTCAAATAAAGAAATATGATTAACAATTTGAGCTCAAAGTCTCAGGAAATGCCTTTCAATTTGGGCAGAGTCTTGCTTCTATAATAGAGAGATATTCTTTGCATAAAATAGGAGATTACAATATATAGCGCTCCAAGAAATAATTGGGTGCTTTGTTCCATGGAATGGCCCACACTGCATTTAATGCCTTGAATGCATTTTTAGTTATGTCAAGGGGCCATGCTGGAACAGGGCATCAGCCTTAACTGTGGCATGTCAATTCATCTCAAATGTCTCCTTTTGAAGTATGGGCTCCCTAGTCCTCTTCCTGATATTTGCACAATTGTCCACTTCACCTTTACTTGATCTAGAAAAATAGGCTGCGCTATTGAGTACTTGCACTCTCTGATGTCCACCTGGTGGACTATTTCACCTACTAGAAATAACTCCTACATAGATATATCTGGTCTTTCTACATTGTTCCCTCTTTTCTTGTTGTATTTTGTCATTTTATTTGTGATTTGACCTCTTAGGCTATCTCTTCCCTTTCTTCTAGCTCTTTCGACTTCTTCTTCAGCTGGTTGCTGACTTTGTTCTCAGGTCTGTGCCATATTTGAAAATAAACGGGCATTTTATTACCTTGAATTTGACATTCATGGGGACATCATTGGTCACTTGGTCACTTGAACCACATTGAACCTCAAACCTTTGAACCATGAGATTGCATTGGTTCAATGGTTCAACGGTTCGGGTGGTCGTATCGGCTCCTTGGTTCAATCGGCTCCTTGATTCAATCGGTTCCTTGGTTCAATCGGTTGAACCATCTCTTCGAACTTGTCTTTATAATCTTTCACTTCCTTCCTTCACTCGAAGCTTCCTTTCAAATTTTGAAATTCCTTAAACCTTTAAACCTTTGAACTTTGAACCATTTTGGTTCAAGGTTCAATGGTTCATTCTCTTTCTTTGAATCTTTTGGTCCTTTGAACTTTCTGAATCCTTTTCATTTTTGTTGAACTCGTTGAACCTTTAAACTTTGAACTCATTTGGTTCAAGGTTCAACAATTCAATGGTTCATTCTTTGTTCTTCGAATCCTTTGTTCTTCTAAGTCTCTCGAACTTTATTGAACTCATTGAACCTTTAAACTTTGAACTCTTTTAGTTTAAGGTTCAATGGTTCAACGGTTCAATCTTTCTTCTTCAAAATCTTCTTTTGTTTAAGTCTTTTAAATCCATTTGAACTTTGAACTTGTCGAAGTCTTCAAACTCATTGAACTCTTCAAAGCGGTTGAACTTCTTTGAACTTGTTGAGCGCTTAACTCTTTTTTAACAATTGAACTCATTGAATCTTTGAACCTTACTGAAGCGGGGTTCAATGGTTCATTCCATTTGTTTGAAGCCTACCGATGGACCTTTTGGTTAAATCTCAACATTGAACCAACCTTGAAATTGCCTAAGTGTTTGGAAGTTGTTCTTTTATGAGAGCCTGCTGGTTGAACCTATAGAACCTATTAAACCTGTGAGTCCCTTAACTGAAAAGGTTTGAATAATTGAAGAATTTGAATACTCAGAACATTTTTTGAAAAAGGAAGAGATTATTTTGGCCTGTAGGACCAAAATATTTGATATGTTGTCGCCAAAAACAAGTGACAGATTTTGGGAACAATAGCTAGCTCTAATTGGGGAACTTCCATCGATTGTAAAAATAATCAAAGGGAGTAGAATCCAGAATCTCCAGTGCCTTCATGTATGCCATTGGGCTATGGAGTCATGTTACCCAAAAAGAAAGGCACAAAAACCAAACAAAATAAAACTAAAGATTATACAAATATGTATAACTGATGTCATCTGATACTTCAAGGATTGAAGTGCTTTAGATACTGCCAAATATGAGGTAGTGAAAATGATATTTTATCTTGATATATCAGTAAGAAAATATTTTTTCCCCAGAAGAAATGATTAGTGAATGGACCTCTCCACAAAGAATCAATTTTTTTGTGCATTCCTTTTGGTTCTCTCCTCTTGCCCCACAGCAAGACTAGATCTCTAATCCAAAAACCATGAATCCGTGCTCTCTTGCCAGAGAGTTTCTTTACCTAACTTTGACACACATTAGTATGGTCCATTACCATAATTCATTGGTCTTCTAGTTCAGTCTAGCACATGATTTGATTGTCAGCATCAAACACTTGCTAATGATTGGCATTATCAGGCATACTTGGTCGAAAGACCAGCTCGATAGTGGACTTCTACTTTTCAAGTCTTTATGAGGAACCAAGAGAGTCGTAGAGACAACCAATGAATCTACATGACTATGAAGCTCTATGGGCATTATAGATATATTGAAAGCATCAAAACTTTCAATATAGTCCCATATTAGATTGCGGTAATGGTGCAATATTTTGTTCTTGGTTTGACATAGGTTCCTCACCTGAAAAACCATCAGTTCAGCATCTCCTTTGGTGTGAAGAAGCTTAACACCTCTATCATGAGCAGCCTTCAAACTGAGTAGTAGAGATTTATATTCAGTAGTTTTGGTGTTGTTGAAATGCAACTTGTACGAAGAAGGAAAAATATCTCCTTGAGGAGATATTAGAACAATCCCGGCTCCAGCACTAGTAGAAGAATAGCTACCATCAAATTCTAGAATCCAGACATTATCAGAAACTGATCTTTTTTCAAATTCCTCCTAGTCAGGGAGGGAGGATTCTTTTGCATCTGAACTTTGCTCTACCAATTATACTACTGTCTTGTCTAAACTTTTTGGATTGTCACCTATAAGAATTTCATCAAATGAAATAGGGACATCCTCTATAGACAAAAAAAGCTACCCATTCCTGAAGACTCAAATAGAATTTGAGGTTCAGGGGCCGATGTTTGGGTGACAATATATTTTGCCTCCTTCTCAGGAAGCAACCTCTACATGATGCCTTTCATAGGGATCCTTGCCTCAGACAGGTCCATGCTCAATTCTCCTCCAACATCCTTGAAAAAATTTCATCCAAGTAGAATGCCATAGGAGGCTAGAACGTCAGCCACTAGGACTGTCATCTTAATTATTTTTCCTAGAAAGGTCGTGAATGCAAATTGGGCATCTTTGATCTGTCCTAGAAGTGGCACTTGTTTATTTTCCATGGAAAAACATCTCCCAAAAGTTTTAGTCAATGTAAGGCCGAGAAAATCTACCACCTTGGCAGGCATGACATTATCAGATGCACCTAAGTCTATGATGCAATTGCTCAGCTGATGATCGTTTATCAACAGGGAGACATAATATGGTTCTATCTTCTCAGGAGCAGCAAGATTAATGACAAGGTTATTTTGGGTGGATGTGGGAGTCACCTTTGGAATGGTTGGTCCTATAGGGATGGTTTTATTCTTTACACATTGAACCAACTTATCCAACTACTCAAGGTTGGATTGTAGGAATTCAAATTCAGACATTTGAATTTTGTTTCTCTTGACATGGTCAATTATATCAAATGTCTAAAATGAATTAGGAATAAGGGAAGGTAATTCATCCTTCTAGTTTTTAGGAGGGGTGGTACTGGTCTACAAATTTGAAGCAAAAGATGAAGGAATGTTTGGATTACTTACTTTTTTAGTGATTACCAGGTCCTTTGATTGAAAAGGCAAAGTAGTCCCCCATTTAGCAATTGAAATTGCTTGCTGAGATCACTCCTCTATTTTTTCCTTATTAGCTTGCTGGGCTGACTGGTTTTGGGACCAGGTGAATATAGCGTATGATCCATCAAATGCTTCACCTTTACTTCTAGGTTCATCCTGGTAATTCAGGAAACTGATGTTGGAGTCACCAGCTGATTCATCTTGGTCTTCCACAAAGAGATTAGTGCCATCTTCTTGGCTCAACTCAGATTGGAAAGAAAAATTTGATTCTGTTCCAAGGTATCCAACTGCTGAGTTGGCTGGAGCTACTTCAATAGCAAGTTTCCCTTGAGGGGGAGGAAGATGATTTGGCTACCCTTGATTCCTGATAGCATTGCCTTGGTATGACTGATTGGGGAATTTCCTCCTTGGTATATCTCAGTATGAAGGAGGAGTAGACATCCCTTGCACCATTTGCTTTTTGAGAGCTAGAAACTCATTTGCTATCTTTTGCACCATGGGATTAGTGGTGCCTATAGATGAATATTTAGAAGATGAAGGAGATTTGCCTCTATTAGGATCTCTTCTTATCTTTCCTACTAAGATAAGATCATCTTCTACCTTAGTGGCCAAATACTGAGCTACAATAAGGTCTATGTGGCCAGCGCATCTCAATAAGAAACTCACTTCAGGAAGTTGAGAGTTGATGAAGAAGCATTTGAGATTCTCAGCTGTTGGCTAAGAAATTGTAAGAATCTTGTTCCTCGACTTGTCAAATTTGGCAATGAAGTCCCTCATAGGTTCATGAGGCTCTTTTTTTATTTATGTGAGCTAGGCCAGTAGGGCATGCACATCTTCTGCAGGCTTGAACCTAGCTTCGAATTTGGCTTTGAGGGTGTTCCAGTCAGTCACAGTCTAGGCCTGTAGATGATAGAACCAGTCTATAGTAGTGCCTTTTAATGTTTCTACAAACAGCTTGACTACATCTTTATACTCCACACCTATCACGCCATAGGCTAAGCTGAATGCTACAATATGTTCATCAGGATGAACTCTCCCATAACCATAGAATTTGTGGAAATTCTTCCTGTAACTGTGAGGTAGCTCATGTAGAGGTGGAGTTAGATTGAGTGGACCAAAAGAGTTACCCTAGGGGCCTTGAGCTGCCATTGTATGACTTGTGAAAGGGGGATAACAAATCTGGGTGGAGTATGTATAGGCAAAGTTCTGCTAGCAAATAAAAAAGAAGCTCTGCCTTGTATTGGTGACCTGGTGTTGGTAGGAGGAAGAATCCTAGTTCGTTGAAGGTGAGGTTGTGGAGGAAACAAATCAAAATTGCTA
Organism: Torreya grandis; assembly: GCA_037957365.1. Lineage (NCBI taxonomy): Eukaryota > Viridiplantae > Streptophyta > Pinopsida > Cupressales > Taxaceae > Torreya > Torreya grandis. The sequence continues at coordinate 295,346 of JARHVA010006983.1, forward strand.
TGCTGCACCAACTCAAAAATAGGGTCAACAACACCTTGAGCTTTTTGGCTTCTTGTATACCATGGAGTTGCTAGATTGTAAAGTAAAAATGGAAAAGAACTAGCACTACTTCAGCTTGGAGCTTGAGGCTTCAAACTGTGTGTTCTTCCCAGTTAGCATGGAGCTACCAGAGAATTGACTTTTGAAATGAAATGCTTGATATCTAGCATCTCTAGTTTCACAGCTCAGAGTATATAATGGAAATGGATAACGCTATAATGATAATAGATAAGACATAGGTGATGCTTTAATCTTAAACTTGAGGCTTCAAATTGTGCAAAATTGCCATGTCCCTAGCAAAGTCACCAAAAACTATTGGCATGAAGCTGGTAGTGTTCTTTCCTACTTCATGTCATTCCCCAGCGATATGAAATGCTTCAATTTGAATAGACTAGAAAAAGACTAGAAATGCTCGTCAATCCCCACTAGAGTCACCAAAAACTGTTGGGTGAATATTTTATCACCAGCTAACTGAGGGGAAAATAGGTGTTTCAACCACATCATAGGGATATTTATCGACCAAAACGTGTGGGTCTACCACATCAAGATGGGACAAATCTCTCCTCTCATCAAGGGGAGGTTCCCTATAACTATAAGGTACTAATATACTATATATAAGCTAAAAATAACACTCAAGATAGGATAACACCATCCATCTCTCTTTTTTTAGAGATGATGTTCATAGTTCAAAGGAGAAATCTAGGATGATTGGTGAAGGTACTTCTCTTCTTTTAGAAGTAATATGCAGTCAATAGCCAGATTCCTTCTTGGTAGTAATTGTAACCACAAGAAACCCATGAAAGCACAAAGTCTTTCGTTGCTTCCCTCACTGAAATAGGGCGTAGTAACACAGCAGAATGAAGTGTAGCACAAAGTATCCACCTCAACTACCAAAGAATGAAATATACGAAGGATAATGGGGGCACAAAGTCATCCCAAGATCCTTTACATAGAAATAGAAAACAACACACTAAAGATCATTGTGGTAGCACAAAGTCTCTCCATAGTCAGCTTCAAGACACCGTCCTAATTACTTCCACTAGTTTTGCTTGTTAAATTAAATGGACAAGAATGCTTCTAGGAAATAGACATAAGAACAATTTCCTAAATAACACAAGCTATTCTAGCAAAAAGTCTGAAATCTCACTTGTTTTCTTATTCAAATAAAGAAATATGATTAAAAATCTGAGCTCAAAGTCTCAGGAAATGCCTTTCAATTTGGGCAGAGTTTTGCTTCTATAACAGAGAGATCTACTTTGCATAAAATAAGAGATTACAATATATAGCACTCCAAGAAAGACTTAGGTTCTTTATTCCATGGAATGGTCCATGTTGCACTCAATAACTTGAATGCATTTTCAGTTCTATCAAGGGGCCATGCTGGAACAGGGCATTGGCCTTAAATGTGGCATGTCAATTAATATCAAATGTCTCCTTTTGAAGTATGGGCCACCTGATCCTGTTCCTAATATTTACACAACTGTCCACTTTGCCTTTACTTGATCTAAAAAAATAGGCCGTGCTATTGAGTGCTCTCACTCTCTGATGTCCACCTAGTGGACTGTTTCACCTACTAGAAATAGCTCCTGCATAGATATTTTTGGTCTTTCTACATCATTCCCTCTTTCCTTGTTGTATTTTGTCCTTTTCTTCATGATCTGAGCTCTCAAGCTATCTCTTTCCTTTTTGTTGGCTCTTTTAGCTTCTTCTTCAGTTGGTCGCTGAGTTTGTTCTCATGTCCGTGCCATATTTAAAAATAAATGGGCATTTTATTACCTTGAATTTGACGTCTACAGGGATGTCATTGGTCACTTGGTCACTTGAACTATGTTGAACCTCAAACCTTTGAACCATGAGAGTCCATCAGTTCAATGGTTTAATGGTTCAGGTGGTCTTATCATCTCCTTGGTTCAATTGGCACCTTGGTTCAATCGGTTCCTTGGTTCAATCGATTGAACCATCTCTTCGAACTTGTCTCTAGAATCTTTCGCTTCCTTCCTTCCCTCGAAGCTTCCTTTCAAATTTTAAAATTTCTTGAACCTTTAAACTTTGAACCATTTTGGTTCAAAGTTCAACAGTTCATTCTCTTTCTTTGAATCTTTTGGTCCTTCAAACTTTTTGGATCCTTTTCTTTTCTGTTGAAATCGTTGAACCTTTGAACTTTGAACTTTTTTGGTTCAAGGTTCAACGATTTAATGGTTCATTCTTTGCTCTTCGAATCCTTTGTTCTTCTAATTATCTCAAACTTTATTGAAATCATTAAACCTTTGAACTATTTTGGTTCAAGGTTCAATGGTTCAATCTTTCTTCTTCAAAGTCTTCTTTTGTTTAAGTCTTTTAAATCCATTTTAACTTTGAACTTGACGAAGTATTCGAACTCGTTGAACTCTTCAAAGTGGATGAACTTATTTGAAATCATTGAGCACTTAACTCTTTTTAAACATTTGAACTCATTGAACCTTGCTAAAGTGGGGTTCAATGGTTCATTCCATTTGTTTGAAGCCCGTCGATGGACCTTTTGGTTGAACCTCGATGTTGAACCAACCTTGAAATTGCCAAAGTGTTTGGAAGTTGTTCCTTTATGAGAGCCTGCAGGTTGAACCTATGGAACCTATTGAACCTGTGAGTCCCTTATCTAAAAATGCTTGAATAATTGAAGAATTTGAATACTAAAAAAAAAAATTGAAAAAGGAAGAGATTATTTTGGCCTGCAGGACCAAAATAGTTGATATGTTGTCCCCAAAAACAAGTGACAGATTTTGGGAAAAAAAAAAGGATATTTCTCTTCTCATCATAATTATCCACCATGCTCTTCAAACTATCATAATCATACACATGAATCAATTAATTACTTTTAGCAACTTGTGAGAAAGAATGTTCAATGCTCGCCTCAGATTACTCACATGCTCCTTCATGAGTGATAAAGGTGTCAAGGATAGTTTGCTCAAGCTAGATGTATGGATCATGATCATAAGCATATTTACCATACTCATCTAGAAATAAGTTAGATATGTCTTAAATCTTGGAACAATCACTATCATCTACAATAGACTCCTTGTCATTGATAACAAAATTTAGATTGGAACTTGCTTCTACATAGGGCTTAATGTGGAACCTTACAAGTGGTTGAGTTATTATGGTCACCTTTGTTTAATATCTTATAATTAAGACTAAGAAAGACCAATCATCTAAGAGGTAACCTCATATTTTAGCTATGAAATCCCTGAGAGGCAAATTACAAAGTGGGTAGGTAGGCCAACAACCACAATATCTTAGAGGATGGAGAAACTAGGATAATCATGCAAGAAAAATATCAATCCTTTAATCAATCCTAATGACTTGGTAGGTGTACCATCCAATTGAATCACCCATTTACTATGAGGTTCATACTTTTGACCCAATTTTTCAGCTATAATCTTGGGTATCACTGATGTGCTAGCTCCACTATCAACTATGTAGTTATGAACTAGTTTGTCCCCCATAATGAGAGTGAGGTATAAGGGTGTAGGCTTCTTAGATTTGGTATAATGTTACACAATTTTATTATTTGAATTATTAATAGAAACATGACCATGAACATGGCCTTATGATGGTGGACTAGCATGTATAGTGGACGTTTTCTTTTGTCCAAGACATTTAGCTCCTTCTGGCCAAGCATGTGAAAGACATCCCAAAGGGCGATAGATTCCTTAGCATTTTTCAATGAATCCATAATGTTTGGATAAGAAGTGCTTACCTTTTATTGAGTCCTTAGAGGTAAGGGAGAGTTTATACCTTGATAAATTGTTGTACTTTGAGAAGACCTCCCTGCATTCTAATTTATAGGAGGTGTATGACTATTAGGGACTAACATGCTTGAATTCATGCCTTGCTACCTTATAGGAGGATTAGATGAACTTGTATACACACCATTATCATCTCCTAAATCATTCATTTTTTCTCTAGTGTTGTATGCAACATAATTTACTTGAATAAGCATAAAAGTTTCCTCAACTAGGAAGTTGGTGAAGCTTACTCCTTGAGGTTGCCACCCTTCACTTGCTTACATTAGGACTTCATAATATTTACATAGTAGAGGAGTGATTCCTCCCTTAGAAACTAGATCTTATTCTCCACCCTCATTCACATCCATGAATTGACCTTGTTTCCATTTCTCTCCTTAGATGAGATTGCTATACACCATTACCATTGGTGTAGTATTGGAAGTAGAGGCTAAGTTGTATGCATTGGAAAGCCTATTAAAGTTAGGTTATCGTTGACCTTTTCCTTGTCCATGTTTTTGACCATATTATTGATGATAAGGGCAAGGGTTTTGGTGGGCACCTTTTGGAATATTATATTTCCTAGTTTGAGCCTTTAAGGCTTGATTTCTTGCCTTCCAATCAATTGTCTCGTCTAACTTCTTAAGATCAATCCTTGACTTGGAATTTTCATTAAGAACTTGAGAAACATTTGGAGTATCAACAACTATATTTGGTATAATAGGCATGGACACTTTTGAAGGCAACTTCCTAACTTTTATGAGGTCATTCTTATCTCTAATGGAAAGGTCATATGTCTCAGGTAAGATGAAATCACCCATGGATTGTATCATGATGGATATGTCCATGCCAATGGCCCTCAATTATGTAGGAAACACAAAGCTAGAAGGTAATATCATGGAAGGAGACTGTAGACACCTAAAAAGTGTCTAAACCTTGGTCTTCCTCTCTCCCCTTGGTCCCTTGCCACTTCGACTATCCCTAACCTACCTAGGTCTTATTAATTGAAAATAATCATCTATTTTTAATTAATAAGTCCCTTTTTTCCCTCTCCTTGCCACCTCGCCACCCTAGGATATCCTCCTTGGATCCCCTTTATTCCCCACATGGCCATTTAATGCCTTAGACTCCCATTCCAACCTCTCCTCTCGCCCATTTAACCCCCGTCGACCGTTTCATCCTCGCATTCATTTGACCCGGCCGTTGGGAAACGGATGAAAGGCTATTTTTAGCCTTTCTCCAGCCTTTCAGCCGCTGACGTCGATCATCCTTCGGCCGACGTCGGCGATATTGCCGGTGTCGGCACCCTTCATAACGGTTTTCTTCACCGTTATCTCTCTCTCTGTTCTTCGCTTGGCTCCTCTTGGCTTCTCTGCGTTTCTCTCTGACATCCCGACTCTTCAACCTTCGTATCAGACCCTTGTATCCACCCTCTTACTTGACCTCTCTCCCAATCAATCTGACTCTCTCCCTCAGGTACACAGCAATCTTCTGCAAGTGAACAACAGGGATTCTTCATCACCAACAGGTCTTCACATCTGGCAACATCAGCAACAAGATCAACACCTTCTTCAGCAGGGCACAGGTAAGTACTCTGTTTATTTTCTTTATGCTTTCTAGTTATCGTGTTTTAAACTAGATTCAGCTCTTCTCCCCCCCCAGACTGCTAACCAAACCAGGCAGACCCAGATTCCTATCTCCCTGATTGGCTTCCCCTATCTCTCTGTCCCTTTCTGTCCATTTGACTCCCCTGTATCTCTGCACAGACCCCCCTGACTGCCTCAAATCAGACTCAGACCCGTCCTCAGACCAAGCCCAGACCAGAACCTGCCCAGACCCGTCTAGAGGCCATTGCCCCGCCCGACGCCGGTCATTACCCCCACCGACGTCGGCAGACTAACCGATGTCGGCAGACCCGATAACCGACGCCGGTAGGACCACCGACGCTGGTGACTGCAACCAGTTTGACAGCTCCTTCCAGGTAAGCCTTTGCTTCCTTTTCTCTTTCAGTTTGCTATCATTTCAGTCTATTTTAGCATTCTGTCATTTATCAGTCATTTATCTCTTTATCAAATAGTGGGTTGACCTCCCTTAAGGAAGTTCTCATACTTCTGGGAACAAGCTTTTGCTTGGCAACCCACCGCCTATCTGTCTAACTTTTTCTTGTCCAAGTTCTTTTTCTTTGCAGGTGTCATTCCTCCACAGCCAAAGAGGAGTGCTCACAAACGTCTGGATTTACGGTGCGCGATCTTTATCCAGGTACTTCCCAAGCCTTGTCCATTATTTCTTTTAGTTTCTTCTTTCTCTTAAATCTAAAAATCAAATTTTGAATAGAAACATCTCTGGCACGCCCGGTGGGACCCTAGGTTCCTCCTGGGTTCCTTTTTCTTCTTCATTCATTTAGGAGCATTAGGTTCTTACCTTTTCTCTTCCTTCTTTTCTTCTCAATGACACTATAAGCAGGACTAAAACGAATCTTTCTTCCTTGCATTTCTAGACTAGTCTAAACATCATACTCTCAACCCTTTTCTCAAACTTGTCTTCATAACAAACATCACATTTCGACTTGGGCATTAAAACGTATTGCACTTTCATTTTTGCTTGTGCTTGCATTAGTCCACATCTAGTAACTTAATCCGCATATTGAATAAATCGTAGACACTTGATGTTACACTACCTGACCACATGCACTAAAACGAACATAAAACATACTTGAGACAAGGCTCGACTGGGATTTCATCCCCCAGCGGATACCTTACCCGTCCCGGTAACCCCACTTGGATTTCATCACCAAGGGGGAAGCCCACTCCGTTCTCTGGCGGAGGATAAACTCTAGGCGAGGTATATCTTGGCTAAGCGAGACCAGCTAACCACTGGAATCGTGAAGTGAGGGGAGCTTGCTCCTTAGCACCAGGCCACGTACCAGACCCTAACACAGACTTTGAGCACCTAAAACAACACCTGAAACCATCTTTAGACCGCCTTCTTCTAGGACCCATTTTTCAGCCAATCTCCCTAAACATTCATCTAAGGCATAAGCCGTAATTTCTAAAGTTAATTCCTAGGATTTATCGCTTAGGCTTGTCTGTCTCTCTCTGTTTTCCTCTTCTCATCTATTTGTTTGAGTGAGTGAGGACGCTTTCTTCATTGTTTTCCAAAAATCTTTTGGTTCTCTGGAAAACACAGTCACCGACATCGGTTCTACCACCGACGTCGGCTTCCTCCATTACCGGTATCGATTATCTGACCGACGTCGGCTCTCTTTCTTACCGACATCGGTTTTTCAACCGACGTCGGTCTCTGTCACTATCCTTTTTTTTTCAAAACCAGCAGCCTAAACCCTGTCCCTTCTCTGTCAAAAACTCCATTCTGGTTTTCTGAGACTGCAAGAACACAGTTTCTGGAACCAAGACTCTCTTCTTAACCACTTTAGCCAACAACCACTTCCGTCTATCCCGTCCCTAACAAGTCCTATCATGGAGTTCCACTCGGAGACTGAAAGAACTCCTACAGGACCGACCTCGACCCCGACCCTGACTCAGATTCCCATCATTCCTGAAGGGGACCAAGATTTCGAGAGATTCTTGGACCTCAATACCGCAGCCCTCCAAAACTATCTCGCGAGAAACCCAATGCGAGACCTTTCGGGTGACGTGGCGACGACATCCACACCATTCACCACCCAACCCTTTATGACTCAGCCTTTCACCTCAGCTATTAACCCAACCATGGCCAATACGCAAAGTTTGGCCTCCCCGTCTATTTTTAGACCGACCTCCATCGGGGTTTCATTACCCCCTCAACCACCTGCAATTCAACCAAGTTCTACATTATATCAAAACTTGATTGTCTCGACCCCTCATACTCTTGCGCCCACAAATGTAGGCGTGCCGACCTATCTTTCTACCAGTGCCGCCATTCAACCACCTTTGGCGGTGCCCAGTCAACTTATACCTTCGACCTTCATAACGCAACCACCTTTAGCCTCCACTTATGTCCCTGCGACTAGTCATCCGTACATTGTACAACCGACTATGTCGCACGCCTCCTCTAGCCTCTTCCAAGCACCTTACAACTTAGGGGGCGCTCAACCCGCCAATCCGTCAGCAGATCTTATCAAGATGTTGATGGATAAAATGTCTAGTCTCGAAGCCTCCATTTCTGGTTCAAGCAATACTTTGTCATATGAGCAAATTTGCAATGAGCCCATCCATCCTTCCGTCCCTATTCGACCATACCCTAACCATTGGGAGCTTCCTAAATTCACTCGCTTTCAGAGTAAGGAAGACCCACAACAACATCTACGGGCATTTAGACATGCCTATTATCTTATTTCCCATGACGATGCGTTGCTTTTGCGCACGTTCCCTATGTCCCTTTCTGGTCCTGCCCTTGACTGGTATAGTTCTCTTGCCAGACACTCTATATTTTCATTCATTCAACTCGCCCAACTATTTCTTGACCATTTCTCAATCAACATCACCAAACAAGTCTCAATCACAGACCTTTACTCTATCAGGCAATTTGACGACGAATCAATTGTCGACTTTGTCGCTCGTTGGAGAGGTCTGATCAACCAGCTCTCTTTCTCTTTGCCTCAACCCGAGCTCATCGAGCTCTTTTCTCGAGCATGTGCCAGACACATCTCTTCTACCTTGCGGATTCAGACATTCCGCACTTTTGACGAAGCTTTCATCATGGCTCGAAAGCTCTAACTCCGCGCCCTTGAAGAAGACAAGGTCAAATTGTGTAATACCAATGCAAAATCTACTGGCCATTCTTCTTCCAGACCTTCTTCTTCTGCCAATTTCGAATCTAAAGGAGTGGCCCATACTGTGGTCGTTAGATCACCATCCTCGACGTCAACGAATCACTCTCAACCTTCGACATCTCCAAGTATCACCAAACAATTCCAACAATGGTACATTCAGCGTTCTTACACTCCACTTGGAGAACCATAAGCTTCCGTTTTGGAAAAACTTCTCAAGCAGGGGGTCCTCAATCTCCCTCCAATCTGACCACCTCAATTTGACCCTTCAAAAGCCATCCCTACATGGTATAGGGAGGCCGACTTCTGTCCCTTTCATCGCGTCCAAGGCCATGACATTGACAACTGCCGAACCTTCAAAAACATCGTCCAGAACATGATCGACAAGGGGGATCTTATTTTAGATAACCCGAATGCCCCTCCTAACCAACATATCGACATCTTCAAACACCCTTTTCCAAATCATCCGCCTACTCAAAACGACATCCAGACTTCGACCAGTGACCCTCAAGACCATGACATTCACACGATTAGCACTATCTTGCCTCTTGTCCTTGACCAACCTCTTCCATTAAAGGATGAGGAACCTTCTTCTCCTACTAGTCCTCCATCTACCTCTCTTGCATTGGAAGACGCCTTGACCACATCAACGCCATCAAGCCCACCTCCGTCCGAAGACCCTACCTTACCTACTCCTCAACTACAAGTAGAAGGCACGATCATCCATGCCCTCTGCCCACTTGAGGAGCCGCCCTCTCTTATTCCTTCTCTACCAAGAGAAGAACCAGTCTCTCCACCCATTTCAACCGAGGAACACCCAGTCACGGTTTCCTCCTGCCCTTTGCCTGAGATTGCTATATCTCGTGCACCTCCGTCCACATCTAAACCCAAACCTATATCTAACCTCGCCTCGCACAACGGTGGCCCTCGACCCAAACACACGAAGACCACTAGACCACATCGGAGGACTCCTCCTCCACCTTCATCATTGCCCTCTATCTTGGGCCCACATCCATCCACTTTAATAGGAGTGCTTCCCACTCCCATCCTTCACAGAGGCAATATGCCTCCATTACTCCCTCATCCCATCAGACATACATCTCATCCAAACCTTCGACCTATGCCTCCTTTGCCTCCCAAACTAGCGTCACCAACCCTCACTGCAATAAAACATCCAGACCCATTAGCAGGTTCATATGCCTTGCTCTTACGGCACTTGTTGCAGTCCTCTCGCCTCAATCTCCCACCTCTTAGACCATATCACTCTCTCGGACCTAAACCACCATGGTTCGACCACACTTGCATTTGTGCGTATCATCGCACGCCTGGGCACGACACGGAACATTGTCATGCCCTCAAGGTCGTCGTTCACCAATGTTTGGAGAATGACACCTCTCTTTTCGACCACGTTATCAATACACCTTCAACACCGCCTCACCCATCATCTCTCGGATCAAGACCTTCTTGGTTCGACAACTCTACATTCTGCCACTATCATCACGTTTCGGGACATGACACTGAGCATTGTTGTGCTCTCAAAGCTGTCATTCGTCAACACCAGAAAAAGGACACCCTTCTCACCAAGGATCCTCTTGACCACCTCTTCAACAAAACATCAACCCCGACTCATGCCTCTCCAACCTCATCGCCTAAATCGGGATCCCCATGCCAGACTATGGTCCCTTTGCCGCCTTTGACCCCCTTATTCGACATTAATACCATCCATCTGACCACTAAACCTCAACCGACCTTAACCAATCCTTCAAACCTTCTCCCTACCCGCTGGGGGAATTCATCCTTCATCCAAACCTTGACCAACTCTTCAACCCAGTCTCTACCACATATCAATCACTCATTTTATCTTAAATCTCGACCAAGTGTCCATCGACCTAACCCCCGACCAATCATTCGACCAGTCTCAACCAAACTTCAACCAAGTATCAATCAACCAGACCGCTCGACCAAACATTCAACCTTTTTCAACCAACCAACGACAATGTCAACCAACTTCACATCCATCAATCAACCCCAGACCAATCTGGAAAGAGGCAAATGGGGCAGGCTTGCTCCTAATTTACTCGGACCTTAACATACAAGCATGGCCCAGGGTCTTATTAGACCTTAAACCCCTTCTTATGTCTTGCGTCTTCGACCATTTCTTCTGTTAGTCGAGTACTCGTCTACTTGACACGTAACTTGAGCTCGTCCCTTGAGCAATCCTCGTCCTCTTAATCCTCATCCCTTTCAACCCTATTCCCCTGTAACAAGTCTTCTACAACCCTTTTATGATGCATGGATGCTTTGTCCTAATAAAAGGGGCGTCCTTGAACTTCTACAGTCTTGTCCGTGACTCAAATTCCTATCAGAAAATACAAATCAAGATGTCAAAACATATCCATGGTCACAAAACCAAGTCAAATTCAAAAAGACAGACTGATCCCTCGAAGGATAGCTGTACTATCATTGCTATAGCTAATAGACTGATCCCTCGAAGGACAGCTATTCAAGCCCTTATATTAAGCAAAAATATAGACCACTCCCTCGAAGGATGGCTATGACTAATCTCGCTATAAACAGCAACTTTTCTTAGAAGCTTCCCGCATTGATCAGCTTCGCAAACTGACCATACATCAAAAGACATCTCTATGTAGGCTTCCCACATCGATCAGCCTGCACCAAAAAAAAAAAAAACGAGTCACGGACTTGGCTTGTAGCTGTCTCAGGGTCTCCTATAAAAAGGGGCACGGTTATTCCTGCTCTTAAACTGGGTTACCCTATCCTCCTCCTATCACCTGCTCAAGGGACTTCGAGCTCACTTTAATGTCAAAGTGATTCGATTATCGTTCTAACACCATACTGGTCAACGACGTGATGCATGAACGGGGCTTTGGTTCTACTAACCCCTATCTATGCTTCCTTTCTGGTCCTTGTCAATGAAAGAGCGATTTGCCTTTCACCTTTTCTCTACACTTTGGTCACATTTAACCACATTAGTTGTCGACTCATCTCAAACCAAGCCATTTTCATCATTTTCAGCTGACATCACCCTAGACCATTTCACATAGTTTCTATGGACACCAATACACATGGAAACTACCGACCAGACCCAATTTATGTTAAGCATAAACCAATACTTGCTGAAGCATAAATAGACCTCCATTCATTTTTAGCATACATCCATCTCGACTATGGAAACTTGCTAGGGATGAAAGCCTCTCGACCAATTCTATAGAATACACCATCTGTAGCATCATTTTATCCTCATCTTGGCCTCATCATTTCGACACTCAACCAAACTCATCATCGACCATTTTGACCCTCGCAGTCTGAACTACATTGGTCTGAGGCCCTCTGACCAGGGCTATGTAGGCAGCACTCAGATACCACATCTTCTGAGGATAGCTCGACCACCCCCGTTTGTTCGTCTCTATGATGGACAAACCTTCTCTTCTTTGACTCTTATCACGACCTTGACCAAGATCAATCATCGAATTTGACCAAGACCACTCATCGACTTTGACCAAGACCAATCAATCCCTCTGACCCTTCCTCCCTTTTAGGGAGAACTACATCGGCCTGAGGCCCCTACGACAGGGGCTATGTAGGCAGCACTCAGTTGACATGGGGTCTTCTAGGGTTAGCTCGGCCGCATCCTTTCGTCCATCCATCCCCTTGACCAATGACCATTGGAGATCATGCGTATCTCCTTCGACCTTCGACCACTTCTAAGACAGCGTGTTGCCTTGGTTGTTTTTGCGTGTGTGCTACCTCACGGCTGGTTAGTAGAATTGTCCATAGACTATTTTTGACCCTTCGCAAGTATAGGATCGCGAGCCAGTTGATCCCTACTACTTGTGGCTTTTTCGTGTCTCTGGGAGCACTTCCTGAGCCTGGGATACCTAGAACACGATGACCATTTGGAGCTTCAGCTTAGATTGAGTGACCCGATCAGCAGACAACTAAATGCTGGGGCCCGGTTACTTCAATTTTGGCACTCCTTGACCCTCGACATGCGACAATTTGACCTACCTGTCCCGTGACGTGGTATGCGCGCAATCAGGACTTTTGCAGTGTTTTCACTCACTTCTCATCTTTCTCATCCACTTTTTGTCAAATCAGCACCCGACATCAGGTTCCCTTCCCTTGACTCTCGCTTTGAGGGGGAATACCTCATCCATACTTCGGTGCAATCCACATCATCCCTTACCTAGGGGAAACCACTCCCTGTTTTTGTCTTGCAGTTCGTCCAGAACAACCAACAAGACAAAAAGGGGCAAATGTAGACACCTAAAAAGTGTCTAAACCTTGGTCTTCCTCTCTCCCCTTGGTCCCTTGCCACTTCGACTATCCCTAACCTACCTAGGTCTTATTAATTGAAAATAATCATCTATTTTTAATTAATAAGTCCCTTTTTTCCCTCTCCTTGCCACCTCGCCACCCTAGGATATCCTCCTTGGATCCCCTTTATTCCCCACATGGCCATTTAATGCCTTAGACTCCCATTCCAACCTCTCCTCTCGCCCATTTAACCCCCGTCGACCGTTTCATCCTCGCATTCATTTGACCCGGCCGTTGGGAAACGGATGAAAGGCTATTTTTAGCCTTTCTCCAGCCTTTCAGTCGCCGACGTCGGTCATCCTTCGGCCGACGTCGGCGATATTGCCGGCGTCGGCACCCTTCATAACGGTTTTCTTCACCATTATCTCTCTCTCTGTTCTTCGCTTGGCTCCTCTTGGCTTCTCTGCGTTTCTCTCTGACATCCCGACTCTTCAACCTTTGTATCAGACCCTTGTATCCACCCTCTTACTTGACCTCTCTCCCAATCAATCTGACTCTCTCCCTCAGGTACACAGCAATCTTCTGCAAGTGAACAACAGGGATTCTTCATCACCAACAGGTCTTCACATCTGGCAACATCAGCAACAAGATCAACACCTTCTTCAGCAGGGCACAGGTAAGTACTCTATTTATTTTCTTTATGCTTTCTAGTTATCATGTTTTAAACTAGATTCAGCTCTTCTCCCCCCCAGACTGCTAACCAAACCAGGCAGACCCAGATTCCTATCTCCCTGATTGGCTTCCCCTATCTCTCTGTCCCTTTCTGTCCATTTGACTCCCCTGTATCTCTGCACAGACCCCCTGACTGCCTCAAATCAGACTCAGACCCGTCCTCAGACCAAGCCCAGACCCGAACCTGCCCAGACCCGTCTAGAGGCCATTGCCCCGCCCGACGCCGATCATTACCCCACCGATGTCGGCAGACTAACCGACATCGGCAGACCCGATAACCGACGCCGGTAGGACCACCGACGCCGGTGACTGCAACCAGTTTGACAGCTCCTTCCAGGTAAGCCTTTGCTTCCTTTTCTCTTTCAGTTTGCTATCATTTCAGTCTATTTTAGCATTCTGTCATTTATCAGTCATTTATCTCTTTATCAAATAGTGGGTTGACCTCCCTTAAGGAAGTTCTCATACTTCTGGGAACAAGATTTTGCTTGGCAACCCACCGCCTATCTATCTAACTTTTTCTTGTCCAAGTTCTTTTTCTTTGCAGGTGTCATTCCTCCACAACCAAAGAGGAGTGCTCACAAGCGTCTAGATTTACGGTGCGCGATCTTTATCCAGGTACTTCCCAAGCCTTGTCCATTATTTCTTTTAGTTTCTTCTTTCTCTTAAATCTAAAAAGCGAATTTTGAATAGAAACAGAGACAACCTATACCAATTATTTTGGAATATATCATTAAATCAATACATTATCTCCTTGGGGGATCTTTGCATTACATTGAGTTGGTGAATGAGTAAAGTGTGGTCACTCTTTCCCTCAACTCTTGATGTTAGTATCACTCCAAAATCATCCCATGTTATGATGCAACCACTGAGTAAAGTCCTATACCAATAAAGTGATTCCCATCTAAAGCACATGGCAAGGAGTCTAATGGTAATGTTGACCTTAGTGACCTTGTGAAAACTACAAAAGTTTGATATATCCCTAAAGTGTTCACTAGGTGTGCCATGACCTTCATCATTGAATGTAGGAACACTCTTTGTAGCATTAGGGGGAATTGCATCATAGGCATTAAGATGGATCAGATTCTCAGTATTAAAGGTTGGGAAGCCATGATACATAGTCATGTTTTATTCAAGTTATTCCTCACTCTCTTAGTCTTCTTGGCTAGCAAAGTCCTCTTGTTCTTCAAAGGGAATAATAGGCCAAGGATGTTGAACTTCAAGGGGAAGTTTAGGTTGAAGAGCTGGATTGATGGGATTGAAAACTCTAATAAAAAATGACCTAGTAAGGACCATGAAGTATGAGTAGAAATATAGTATAAGACAATGGTCTACAATGAAATTTTACCTTGAATGGAGTCACCAAATGTTGAGTAACACACCATATACAACTGATGTTGTCAAGACCAACATTCACCTTGACAAGTTGTCTTTAGGATAATGGTCCCACTGAGCATGCCAAAACTATTGGCACCAAATCTTGTGCCATATAGGAGTTTTTTCAAGCCTAATCTAAGATTTTGACAACATTGGAATACCTCTAGGCCTATGGGTTACCTAGAGTAGAGGTAAACCTCTAGGTTTAAGGACTAGCTCTCTAGATTGACCTTTAAATGCTTATCACCTACACTAACTAATTGCTTATGTGAAAAGGGGTAGAAGCATGCATGAAAAAAAGATACTCTAAGGGGGTGATACACCCTAAAAATATCCAAAATATCATCATACTCTTACACTAAGAAATAAGACCTAAAACACTAGCTTCAAAGTCCTAAGGTATTCTAACATTAGTATTTGAATATGGATGTCATATGCATGAGACAAATCAATTTAAGTGGACCAACGGTTAGATTATAGACTCTAAGGACACTTTAACACTTTAAGGGATACAAACACACTAGATACACTCCATATGACCTATTAGAATGAGAACTTTTTGCACTAAACATGGAAGGATTCAGAGAAAGCAAAGATGGATATCAATCACTTAACTATTCACTATAAATCTCTTCACACACTTTGATAATATGATATATGAACTAAAAACCAGATTTTATGTATTATTCAAAGGTAGTGTACAAAATCAAACTAGCAAGGCTTCACCATACAAAGTGTGGAATTAGAAAACAAGAACCAAAATGGCTTGTACTTATACAATGTGAGAGATGAGAGAGAGAAGTGTATCTCAAGGGTCACAATGCCACTTGTCAAGGCATGAGAATAAATTATGTTGTAGAGGGGTAGAGTATGAAATGAACCATGCAAGGTCTCTTTGGATAAATGTCCCTCCAATGCATGAAAATGCCTCAAATATAGTGTATGACCCTTCAACTAGCTTCTTGGAAACTGTTTTCATCAATGGCTTCTCTCGAGAACACAAAATTAAACTAAGAACAACTTCGACATGTGAACTATGATGGAGGGGGTGGGTTAAGAATAAGCTCAAACATGCATTATATGTTTCCCTAACCACTGATATTCTTCTAGACAAGTGTTCTCACCATCTTTAGTCATTATCATTCCTTATTTCATTCATTCCTCACACTTGTCATTCAAGTGTCCTTAAGTTTTCCAAAATAATCCATGAAGGGAGTGATATGACACCTTTCAAGAGTCCTCTTATCCATAAATCCATTAGGAAAACCTTAAAAGGCCTCCCAATTAGAGTTATCACCTTCTCACTTGGTGATCAACTTCCATTCACTATGCCAATTTGGACTACATGAAGTGAAGGTGCTTGCAGAGGTGCCTATGTGATTGATTGAAGAAATACATAAACATGAGGGGTTAGATTAGGTCCTACATGATCTCCCAAAGTGATCCTCATCTTTTAAATATATCAAAACACATTAATCTATCAATAAAACATGTTATATACCATGTTTGTATAGCTAAGATACAATCCAATCTGATAGGAATAAGCCTTGTGGAGTTCTATGCAAGTTAAAATCACTTTCTAATTCATACTAGCTCATTTGGATTCATCTTTATTCACCTCTAACCCATTAGGTAATTAGAAAAGGTTTTGGAGGGTTTTGAGTAGTTTTGGCTCTTAAGGATTATTCATACAATCATGATGTTTAATCCTCAGATAAATTCCACTTGTATCTTTTTTAAAACCCTATTCAACATATACCAACTCCTTGTATCTCCATGCATTATTTCCATACTAGTGTGAGAATCTAAAGATGGCTTCTCAAGCCCTTCCCTCCCTTTTGTGTAAGCTTGAGATGAAAAAGGTCATGTTTGGCCAAACTATGATGAATCTATACAACCTAATGGATTTCACACACTTCATATCTCTAAATGAAGATGGTCCAATGCATTATAAGGTTCCTCTAATGTTATAAATGAGACTACACCCATATATGGCTTTAGGCCTAGTCAAAGCCTAGTAAGCTTAGTATGTGTTTTGTTACTCACAACCATATCTAAGTGGTTTTTCATGAATGTGAGGTATTTTACATGTTTTTCCATGTTCAACACAACTCTTCCCACCTATCCTTGTAGTGATCCAACACTCTATGCATTTTCATTTTGCCTTTCACACTTCTTTTCTATAACATAGTGTATCTGGGAGTGCCCTCTATCTAAGATAGAATGGAGGGAACTTACCCCATTGTATTAGGAAAAATAAGGATATGAGGGGCTTGGGTATGTTATGGAAACATTTTTTACCAATTTTCTTGATTAGATCACATCTATATCCCCTTCAATTCTTCAAAAACCCTCAAAGTGGAGTATGTAGCATTCACTATGTATAGGGTTCATGTATTGAATGTAGATATATGTTAGAACCCTCCATTCTCAGAATATTTATGATGAGCATAATTTGACATGGTTGTTATCATTTTCAAGGTATTCAATCATGTCTAACACCCATGCTTCTTTGCCAACTCAAACTGTACTCATATCTAATTGACTAGACTAGACTAGCAGACTGTGTACTATGTTTCCACTCAAAAAAAGGGATGCCTATTAGTGAACACTTGCATGTTAGACCTTGTGTCTCATTTCTTAATACCTTATCAAATTTATCAAGATCATTTCAAATTCACTAGAACTTGTTCACCTCATGTATATTCTAAGCCAACATCTAGACTGTAATGCTTTAGTACACTTTCAGTATATAGTTTAGCTATAGGTGGTCACTTTAGTAGCAAAGCAACCCTTGTAAGATGTTATGCATAGTTAATTCCATGTTTACGATTTATTATAAGCCTTTGATCTCATTGAGTTGGTGGAATGTATTCATATAATGCCTAGATCTTGAAACTAGCACTCAACTGTCAAGTTCTAATATGTCACCCTTTTTTGGTCAACCTATAGATGTACTTTCTTGGATAAAAAGGGTCTGTATAGGTGATAGTTTGGGTCAAAACCCTGAATCTCAATTCCCTCAAATGTTCTTTGAGCTATTAGTGTCATTCTCACTTCAATAGGATCACTCACTATGAATATATGTTCCTATCATGCCACCTTAGACTATGAAGTCATTTAAAGTTCAAAACACTGTAGAAGATTCGAAGAACCTGCAGTGAAGAATTGCTTGAGTTTCAAACCTCCTTTTATCACCTTTTCTTGTCCAGACATTCATGATATTCTGCAAGGTATTGCCCCTATATGTAGGATACATGATGAAATAACTTGGACCTATCTATAACTCATGCATTTCACTATGGGAGGATCAAAATAAAGGTGGAAACCCTGTTTTGGAGACTTTAAGGTAACTTGTCCTTTAAGTCACTTCATCAACCTATGAGCATGATTCTTGAGTCTGCATAACCGCTTTGTAATTTAAAATTATTTTTATGAGATTATTCAGCTTATCCAACCTTAATGGATCTCTTAAACATGTCCAAACACTAGCACCCTAATTGCTCAGTCCTCTATAGACCACCTGTAGGTGCACATCAATATTAGACAAGGCAAAACTATATGCATTAGAGAATTGGTTATCTCAACCATTCATAAACTATCATTGGATATCTCAAAGATACTATTTTCACCTTAGGAGCTATCTCAACACTTTTAAAACCTTATTCTTGATCACCATGGTTGTGTGAGGTTTCTTACCATCTGACTATGTATGACAACCATGCAAAAAGTTGACTATGTTAACATGTTCTTTGACTATGACCTTAATGTGAAACCTTTCAAAACTAAGTTTTGAAGGAGAGGTGGTCATTATGATATAAGAGTCATGAAACATAACATATAAACCTTTTTTGAAACTACTATAGTAACAAAGGCCTTGTATAATTGATGAAGCAGTGACTATAGACTCAATAATGTCTCTCATTAGTAGAATGAAGTGTTTTTGCTCTTCTCTTTCAACGCACACATGAAAACCATGTCAAGAATACTATGAAGAGGATGATCATGATCTTAATGACCATGTATAGTACCTGGTTTTTAATTACCATTACAAACAAAAGAGAAACTGCAAGGTATGGGGATAAACATGCAAAAAAGAGTAGTCAACTACTTATCATTGGTTCTTAAAGAATAGGGAACCAATCTTTGAACTCCTACCATGAATATGAATTAAACTAAGTGTAATAACATCCCACAAGATAATTTATCCTAAATCAACCCCTTCTATCCATACTCAACCAAAATTGATTGGTCATTTTTACATGCCTAGTGGAGTGATGGAGAAATGAAATATTTTTAAGCCATTTTCAAGTGTTTCAAAGATGACCAAGTGTAAAAGTGATCTTAGGGGAGATAAAGGGTCACTTAAAGGCATTTCATAGGTGCCAAAACCTCTCTAGAATTTTTACAACCAGCTAAAACTATCCAAACTACCAGTGTTCTTCTTGTTCTAATGTTATTCCTACAATTCTCAGTTACATACTGACATGTCTAACAAAAAACTGACATATGGAAGGTTGAATAACCTCTTAAAACATTTATCTACTTAGGAAAACTATACAAACCATATTAATGGCTCAAATATGACCATTTATGACATGAAATGGTACAAGAACTAAAATTTGACCATGACAAAACTAATGACATGTCAAATGACCTCAACTAGGACCATGATACACCTTATAAGATCTTATAAGACCCCTATATCATGTTTTGTACTATATGGGGTTGAATTATTTTAATTTGTGGTAAAAATAGTTAATAGGTACCTAAAGGATCTAGGGGTAGTTCAAGAGGGTCATGAACTCCAAATTTATGGAATTGGTTTAGGGGTTGGATGTCTGGTTTTAACCTGATGGAGAAAGTACGCAAGGATATGCACTAATAATGGGTAATTTATCCTTGGAAGTGTTTGGAACTTGTTGAAGACTCTTCCATGCTCCTTCACATCCAACTGGTATGTACTATCATTTGTATGGACAAGGTAAAAATAAGGTTTTTGTAAGTTTTTGAGTGTTCTATAGGTATAAAAGAGAATGAACAGGTGAGAGTCATTGAAGGAGGTCAATAGGGATGTATTATAACTCCCTAAACTCATAACCTTGGATAAACATGGAAACCTCTCTTCTACACAGTTCATCATAGGGCATCATAAACAGCCAGTTAAAAGACAAAGTGATTGCCAATTGAGAAGATGAGAAGTCCAATTTTAGATCATTTTAAGGTCTAACTCATGGATGGGGAGACAAGGGGACTTTGAAAAGGTGTCCTAGAACCCCTGACATGGATTTATTTAAGAATCTAAAGGTCACCTTGATGACAAATATGAAAATTGAAGCCAAGAGGGCGAGTAGGTGATTATAGATAGTGAATACAAGTGTCATTAAGAAAGCTAGTAGTTAGGGAAGTATTTGATGACTATTATACCTTGTTTCCAACCTCCTTAAAACATTATATATATGTCAAGTATTTTTAGTGAATTTTAAAGCAATCAAGAGATGTTTCATCATGAATGTAGTTTTAAGAAGGTAGTTGAAGGTGTCTATTCTAAATTCAAAGTGTTTGTCATGCTTCAGATGGACACTTGTCCAAGAATACCTTCATGGTCTATTCTCCACTCCATTATCCTACAATTTAATTAGTCTTCATATCTTGACACTTATTATTGTGGACCTTGATCTTCACTTATCTCTTTTCTCACATCCTCTATAAATGCAAAACATTTTGGATTTTGTACAGAGATACACACCTGGTATGGCGAAGCCCTACTGATTTGAATATTATATATGCCTTTGAAATAAATATTTGAAGTCTAGTTTTAAGTTCACAAGATTCTTGTCTAAGTTTTTGAAATGGTGCATAGTAAAGTGTCCAATGATAAGTATATATCCTTGTCTTCTCTCTACTTTTCCATGTTTGATGCAAGTAGCTCTCTCTCTAAGAGGTCACATGAGGTGTAGTTGGTGCATTTGTCAATATCTAATTATAAGGAGTAGATTTAGTGTCTACAATCTAACTTTTAGTTCACTCACCTTAAGTATTATAATATATATCACCTCCATGTATGAAATACTTATGTTGGAGCAATCTAATATGTTGAGACTAGTATTATGAGTCATGTTTCTTAATGAAAAGTGTACAGTAGTCTAGTGGATATCATTCTAGTATATCACCTCATTAGATTATTTTAATTTCATGTTTACTTCTATCCCATTTCATCCAAACAAGCAAGTAGTGTAGGTGATAAGTAAACAAAGAGAAATCTAGGCAGCTAGCCCTTAAACCTAGAGGTTTACCTCTGCTATAGGCAACTGACAAATCCCATATTGCCCAAAAATTAGAGTAGGCTTGAACCATCTCTAGGGTGAATTATTTGGTGACAATAGTCACTTCTAAGTGACCTTGCATTATTAAATTTCTAAACACAATCTTGAAGGGATTGGATTCTAAATTTGGTGGCCCAAAGAAATTTAATTTGATAGACAATTTCATCTTAATTGATTACCCCTTTTTCAATAAGCTCAATAGAAGGAAAATTCGATAATTCAACCAACCCAGGGATGAGTTCCTTCCAATTTTATTTCCCCTGAGCGTATCCATTTTCCTTTGTTGCTAGTTTTCATATTGTGATTGAATTTTAGAGAATATCATCACTACGGTGAGAATTACTGAGGCCCCTTGATCTAGTATTTCACTACATTACCCATTTGGCCCACTTTTCTCACTTTTTTCAGTGTCTCAGCATGAATATTCGATGAAGCAATAGCTAGTTGAACTGGCCCGAACAATCTATGTATTATTGAGTTCAATTCTTCCACTTTCTTTTTCAATTCATCTTTCATTGCCTTGTCTTTGTCCATTTTTTCAAAGATGGTGCCAATCATCAATTGAACATCTCATTTCATCCATTATCTGTTTGATTTTCTCAAATGAAATATGGATACATGGTAGTTTTCAACCCTGATTTCTGACTTATCCATTTTAACTATAGGGATGACCACTTCTGCATATTTTTACCCCTTTTCATCTGTCACCATTCACTAAATTGTATTCGCCTTTTTTATCCTATTTAAGAAATAAGTTGTCAAGGTCTCAAAATCTATCTCTTGGGGTTCAACAAATTTTATCGTTGTTATCACTAATTTAGACAACCAATATGAAGTTGTCATGCTTGAGGAAGGCAATGAGATATAAGCTAAAATAAGTGAAACAATCTTGGCCATAATTGAAGAAGGTGTTTTCTCAATTGCGACACATTGAAAAGATGTTTCAATTTGATCTTGTGTATTGATTTTTTCAAGAGGAATTCTTGGATAAAGAGCAAAGGAAAACATAGGATTTGAGGGAGAAGATGACAAGAAGGGAGTCATCTCTTGCAAAGGGAAAGTAGAGGAACTAGGGAATATTTTATCATTTAAAGATAGGAATTGTTGAGTTGTGTTCTCTACTAATTCATGATAGAATGGAAAGCTATCAACCGCAAACTCTTAAGGAACTGAAAATTTAGAAGAAGAATAAACATTTTCACTAAACCTTTTTATTTTCTGCTTTATATTTTTTCATGGTTGAACATCTTATTAACTTCAAGTTCATGCGCTTCTTCTATCATGAGATGTTCTCCACTATGGCCTGTTTCATCTATTTCTTCTGGCTCATCCTATTACTTATAGAAGCTAAAAAATTCATCTTCCCCAAGAGGTGTAGGGAAATAACATTCATAACATCAAATACTTTGCCTTTCAACCATATGAGAATTTTGTCATGTATATCCCTTGTCCTATGTTTGAGAGAAGTAGATTTCATTTTATCATAATTTACTATGGGCAATGACTTTATCATGATGCCCTCTCTTTCAGAGATGGGGTGCAATGTGACCTCATCATCTACCAACTATTTTGGCACTTCTATTATGCCAAATTTGACTATTTATCTCATGGTAAACTGTGAATAGTCTCTAATCCTCACCATTTTTTCATCATCATAATCCATCCAATAGTCTTCAAAATGTGGAACACGCTGGAATAGGGATCTAAGATTATGTTCAATTAGGCCCCTATTGTCAAATGAAAACCTCCTTTCAAATGCCCTGAGGTTATAAAGAGACTAGGTATTGCTCAACCATCTTGGCTTTCACTAGTTAAGGGCAAGTATACCTACCAAAAGAGATTAGAAACTTGATCCCTATTTTGTATTAGCTTATTAGGGTCTTCTGTGGTTCAACAAGTTGTCTTCCCAATTTCATCAATGCCTATTTATGACTGACATATCATGGGAGCATGTAAGGAGATATATTTCACAACCACTGACTCTCAAATAACTGAATGTTAAGCACTGTATAAACCAAGCTCCCCACCTTGTCATTTACATGTAGTAGCCGCAATTGATATTCTTGTGTTGAAGAGTTCCTTGTCAAACAACTGGATGATGAAATGAACAAAGCAATCGTTAACTCTTTTGAAGTCACTGACACTTTCCTTCAATGTTAGTTTTGGATATAATTCATATACCGTTACTTTCTTAAAATCACCCACTGTATTCAATCTATCAAAATACCTTCGACTTGCTATAGTGTAAATAAGGTACGAAGTCATATAGAATTTATCGTGTCATTTACTTTCATGAATTGCTTGTGAATGGAATTGCTGATCAATTCACCCAAATTGATATATTATTTATTTTGAAGAATGATCTAGATAAATCTATACATCTATGTTTGAAATTTTTTTACCATTTGATTTTCTACTATCCCATGCAATAAAGTAAGCATGCCACTTATCTCATCTTTAAAATTTGATCTCATGAGATTTTTTGGAAGTCGAGTAGAGGAATGCTTCAACTTAGTCAACCAAGCTTTGTTGAATTATTTAGAACATTATATAACATTATCATCCCAAAACATTTGGGAGGACTCGGGGGTTAGGTGCGCAAAGGCTTCACGATCTAGAAGACAAAAAATGTTGTTAATTTACTCAAGTGCAAAACTCACTACCAACTCCCCCTCGAGATCTCTTACATCTCACATCTTTGAGTTATAATTATTTGACAAAATCAAAACTAACTCAGGAGACTATAATAATATTAGGAAAGCTACCGCCTATGCCAAACACCTATCAGAAATACTTTGGCCAATATTCATTTTATGTACGACATTCATTATTTCCCAAACCCCGTCTAGGTTCATATGGCCTAGATCAGTGTCATCAATATTTTAAACATTGAATTTTAGTAGAAAATGAACCATAACACCTTAGAATTGGTACTTCATGATTTCTTTACCTTTACTCAAAATCTCTTTTTCTAAAGTATAAGACAAAGACATCAATTTGACAATAAAATTGATAAATTTAAAAATTTGCCTGAAACTCCCTGATTTGCGAGAAGTGATGTAAATGTAAATTGAAGTTGTACTCACAAGTCGATTGTGCAAATTGCTCCGATGTGTTTTTAACGCTCGTATGAATCTCAATTTTCACTTTGACGAATTTTTTTGCTTGCAAGTGCCCCTGTTAAAATTTTTGTATAGTTTTTCACAAACATTTTTGACCAATGGAAATGAATGGAAGAAATTATAAAAATAATTTCTTTTTCAATTTTCAAGCTATTCCCCTCTTCGCTGTGATTTTAAAATTTTAAAAATCTTACAAAAATATTTTTTTATAAAATCACCATCAATTTAGAAGAAATTTGTGACCATGCAACGAACCAAAAAGATGAAAATTTCACCACCGCCAATTTACTCCAAGGTTTTTTACAAGTTCAAAAAAAAAACAAAAATTTAGCATAGAATCTCATCAATCTTTTCAATGCCCTG
This sequence comes from Torreya grandis, assembly GCA_037957365.1. NCBI lineage: Eukaryota > Viridiplantae > Streptophyta > Pinopsida > Cupressales > Taxaceae > Torreya > Torreya grandis. The sequence continues at coordinate 320,109 of JARHVA010006983.1, forward strand.
TTCAACGGAAACACACCAATTCAAAAATGTGCATACCAAAAATTCTCAAAATTGATAAAATATCAATTATCATGCTAAAATTTATTCATTCAATTTTCGCATTTTTATTTTCCACCAAAAAAAATCTTTATTTTCCTCCCCTTAGCACTTTTCCCCTGTTTTCTCCATTTAACAAAATATTGTCTTTTAATTTCACTCAAACATTCTTCCTCCCTTTTTTTTATTTCACTCATCTTTTCATTGTTACTGCACAAGAAATTAACGTATTTTTTATATTTTTCATCTTTTCGTAGAGTCTGCCATATGACAGTCATACGATTGGCGTTGGAAAGGTAGAATGATTTTTTTTAAGAAAATTTGTCTAAAGCTACACATTAAGCAGTCGTATTACTTTATTTTGAATAAGAAATTTAAAATTTAGCTAAATTTGAGTATTATAAGGCACCGTACGACTTGGTCTTGGAGGATAGAATATTTTTTAAACAAAAATTTGACCAAGGCTGCATCAAATAGGCCATCTGATTTGCTTGTAGAGGAGGAAAAATGAAAAAAAATCTTCAAAAATTTTACCAAAGCTGCATAAAATAGGCCATATGATTTGCTTGTAGAGGAGGAAAAATGAAAAAAAATCTTAAAAAATTGTGATCCAAACTGCTCAAAGAAAGGCCGTACAACTTGTTAAAATAGGGGAAATCTTGAAAATTTTGACAAACTTTGGCTCAAGCTGCTCACACCTAGGTCGTACAATCTGGTAGACGCTGGAAAAAATTAAAATTTTTGACACAAAATTAACTTTGAGAAGGTCGTATGATTCTTGAAGCGCCTTTGTGCAGAAAAACATAAAAAATATTTACAAGAATGAATTTAAACTGCAGGTTGTACGGCTAGGGGAATTGAGAAACTAATTTGAAATTTGCCATATGAAAATCACATGACCTGTTTGGCCGAGGAGAAAAAGCAAAAATTTAATTTCACTTATCTATTTGCTTGAATGCCCAGAATGGTGCTTTTGCTGACAGAGGAAACCAGAGAAACATTTATCAAAATGCACTGTTTGTTTTTTCTCCTTTGGGGTCTCTAGGAGAAAACTCTATATATCATCTCGTTGTGTCTTGGAAAAGATTTTAAAATTCTCTGTGAACTTCGGTGTATTTGAGAAAATTTACACCCGGCATTAACTGGTTAAAATACAGATGGAAAATTAAATTTTAAAATGTTTAAAAATTGTTGGATTTAACATGCAATTTAAAAAGATAACTTGAAAGAAAGACAATATTTTTTTTTTTAAATTCTCTAAAGAAGCAACTAAATTTGCATGATTGACAGAAAACATTTATGAGATTGCACACAGATTTGAAAAGAAGTTTCAATTTGCAATGATAAATTTGCAGAGGGAGAATGCAATTTAGAAGTTTGGATTAACATAACTTTAAAAATATAATTTGCATTTGCATAATTAAAGGAAGCATGACTTTGAGTTGCACGAAAAAGTGAAAATTAAAAAGTTTTTGCAAATTACATGAAGTTTAAAAATGTTTTTACAAATTGCATGAGAAGCATAAATGTGTTTACAAATTACACAGTGACAAAAAATATTTTTAAAATTTGTATTAGAATCGAAAAAGATTTTCCAAATTGCACGGGGATCGAATTTTTTTTGCAATTTGCACAACTTGCAAAAAAAGAAAGTCTATTTATGTAATTCATAAAAAATGAAATGAATTTTACAAATTACAGGGAGCGGAAGTATATTGTTTGCAAAGAGGGTTCAAACGGGCCTTTAAACATTTTAGAATAAAAAATGGAAAAGTCATAAATTTTTAATTAATCAATTTTTGAGAAATTAATTTAAAAAGAAATATTTTTTCGAGACCCTGAGATTTTTTGGCAAATTTTTTTAGCCGTTTATTTCAATATTGATTTTTCCACCCGTTTTTTGCCATTTTTCAAAATCTATGAAAACAACACTAGAAACAAGATTACTCTCATACCAATCTATCAAATTACAATTAATACTTGTATAGATTGCACAATGAATCATCTTGACATGTAGTTACAATAGGTATGATTGAGCATGCCATCAACATGACTGTGCAAGTCATTGCAAATAGTTAGTGGCAGAGAAGTATGGTCTTCCATATGCTTTGAAAAGAAGGATTCTCAGTGGAGTGTTAGTGGCAAAAGGTAGGTGTGATTAGAATATTGAACACCACCTTAATCACAACTACCACTATTAAGTACACCTAAATGGTCTCTTATATCCTCAAAACTTTCTTTTGATAGTGGCTTCATAAAAATATTAGCAAGCTATTGCTCGAACCTACAAAATTAATGCTCAATTTATTCATGTTCTACCAATTCCCTTATGAAATGATAATGGATATGAATATGCTTACTCTATCTGTGAAAAAATGGATTATTTGTCAAGGTTATTGAGGATACATTGTCACAATAAATTGTAGTACCATCTCCTTGTTCCTCATTCAAGTCCATTAAGATTCATCTGAGCCAAATACCCTGACATGTAGCTATATTTGTTGCATATATTCAACTTATGTTGTGGAGAGGAGAGATAAACTATGGGTTATTTTTTGGATGCCCATGAAATGACTTATGAACCCATGTGAAACACATATCTTGATGCTTTATTTCTACCATCTACACTTCCTTCCCAATCATTGTCTGTATAGCCAACTAGCTTAAATTCACTCAATGCAATGTATAAGATGTCATAGTTCTTGGTGCCATTGATATATCTCAATATTCTCTTACCTGCTTGCTAGTATGTATCCTCAGGTCTCTCCATAAATATAGAAACTAGGTTTACTGCATACATTATGTCAGGTCTAGATGTTGTCAACTACATTAGACTTTCAACCATTCTCTTGTTTAAGGTTGGATTCACCTCATTGTTACAACCTTATTTAATCAATTTTAGCCCTGTGGCTATTGGTGTTGGTCCAGGCTTGTTGTTCAACATTCTAAATCTTTTCAAGATCTCTATGTCATATTTGGATTGAGAGATAAATATGCCATGCTTCATTTATTGTATTTCTATGCCAAGGAAGTACATTAACAAACCTAAGTTTGTCATTTCCAATTCTTTTTTCATTGCTTCTTTGAACTCAACAATAAAAGCATCATTATTTTCTATAAATATCAGATCATCTAGATATAGTAAAGCAATCAAAATCTTACCATGGCTTACCTTAACATAAAGTGTGGGCTCATTACTAATTTTATTGAATTTGTTGCTAGTAAAAACTAAATCAATCCTGTTGTACCATATCATTGGTGCTTACTTAAACCTATAGAGTGCTTTGTTCAACCTATACACCTTGTCTTCTTGTCCTAGGACTTCATAGCCATGTGGATGATCCACATATACCTCTTCTTTGAGCACTCCATTCAGAAAGACAGACTTCACATTCATTTGATATACCTTTCACTTGTGTTGGGCATCTATTGCTAAGACAACCCACACAATTTCCATTATTACGACAGGAGCATATGTGTCATCATAATCTATTCTAAGATATTGTTTGTATCCATTAATAACTAGTCTTGCTTTATGCCTCTCAATTTTTCTTCTTACAATACTTTTGGTCTTATATACCCAATTAGCACCTCTCCCCTGTTTACCCTTAGGTAATTTAGCTAGCCCCCATGTTGTGTTTCCCTCTATTGCATCTATTTCCTAATCCATGTCCTAACACCATTTCTCTTCTTTCACTACTTATTCAGAACATGTAGGATCACTATGGGAAAATAAAGCAAAATTTAGATTTTCATCATCGTACCTTGTATTATCATAAAATTCTTTGCCTTTTTGGCATTAAAGAAGTAAGAGTTGGATCTGAACTGTTGTTGGATCTACTTGAATGAGGAGTATGTTGTGAACTTGATGTAGATGGAAGTGTTGCCAAAGGCTCACCACATTGATCTATGACTATCTCAACTTCACTATCTTCATTTCCATCTTGTACATCATCTATGGGTATCAATACCGAGATACCTAGGGCAGTGTCAACAGTTCCAACCATGATCCATTCTCAATAAAATCAACATCCCTAGTGGTCACAACCTTCTTGGTAACATGTTTAGACATACTTTATGCTTTAGACTCTTCACTATAGCCAATAAAGATGCAATTGTCTCCTTTATCATCAAACTTATGCCTCTTCTTCTTTGGCATAAATGTATACACCCCGCACCCAAAGACTCTCAGATGCTCCATGCTATATTTTCTATTTGTTGATGCTTGCTATGGAATCCTATCTCATACGGCCTTTGTGGGATGTCTATTTAAGAAGTATATTATTGTTTCTATAGCTTCACCCCAAAATTCATTTAAAAGTCCCTCAGCCTTCAACATGCTTGCAGCCATGTCCTAGATGGTTCTATTCTTCTTTTCAACCACTCCTTTTTCATATGGAGTGTACTTAGTGGTGAATTGTTCCTACAAAAACTAAAAAATTATTTAGATACTCTCCCCCTCTATTTGTTCTCAGGGCCTTGATGAAGTACCCACTTGAATTTCTCAAAGACTTCAAATTTATTATTTAAGAAATAAACCAAGTCTTCCTATTTTAGTCATCTATGAAGGTCAAAAAATATGCACACTTAGAGAAGGTGACAGTTTTCATTAGGCCACACAAATCTAAGTGCATCAACTCCAATGTTTCTTTTTCACTCCTAGACATCTCTGATTGAAAGGGTTGGCTATATTGTTTTCCTAAGATGCATGCCTCACATTTTCTATCAGGTTATACTATTGTTGGTAGTCCCCTAACCATATCTTTCTTGGACACAAGACTTAGTATAGTATAGCTTAAATACCCATACCTCAAATGTCAGAGTCTAGATGTGTCTTTGATGACTGTCTTGAAGGTTTTTTGTTGTAGTACTATTGTACTCTTCATCTGCTTAATAAAATTAGTTTGCATCTTGAGTGAAAACATGTGGTTCTTTGTCATTTAAATTGTACCTATCTTTCTATTGCTTCCATCATTGTCAAAGATTGTGCACTCTCCATTTTCCATCAAGAAACTATATCCTTTTTGGATAAAGTATCCAATGCTCAAAATATTGTGTTTTAACTTTGGAGCATAGTAGACATTATGGATTGTTCTTGTTTCACCTTACTTGGTGTAAATGATGATAGTCCCTTTGCCCACAACTAGAAATTTTTCATTGTTCTCCGTTTTAATCTTGGATTGAATGATTTTGTTAATGGAGGTAAACAATCTCTCGTTAGCACTCATATGGTTACTACAAGCATTATCCAAGAACCAAATCTCATCATTGCTTTACTCATCAATATTACATATAATGAACATGTTTGACAAATGTTCAGATTCACTTGCTTTCTTATTAGCTACGTCTGTACTTTGGCTTGACTAGTCATGCTATCTCTGTATACATTCACTATAAAAATGACCATACTTGTGACAATAGTAAGATTGAATATTACTTTTATTGTACCTTTGATTTGAGGTAATGCTCATCTTCTTGTCTTTGGAGTGTGACTGTGAGTTACTTGGTCCTTCATGGTTGTTTAAGCTTGCTCTTTGATAGTAGTTTATTCCTCTACCTCTAAAGCTTTTGCTTCTATTTTCTCTTCCTCTCTTCCTACCTTTGAAATTGGGTTGAGCCTTGTAGGCTTGCTCTAGGGATGAAGGTCCGAATCCATTCAACCAATGCTCATAATTTTGTAACAAACCTATTAGCTCATCCACTATTATCCTTGAAAGGTCTTTAGCCTTTTCAATTGCAATGACAACTGGATCAAATCTTAATGGCAAACTCTTCAAGGTATTCTCAATGATCATTCAATCTTCCATAGTTTCACCATTAATTCTTAACTGATTTCTTAGGCTAGAAATTCTATTATGAAAATCAGAAATGGACTCACAACATTCATCTGAAGAGTTTTAAACTCTCTTCTGAGCAGCTGGAGTTTGAACAACCCCACCTTGTCAATAGCTTTGTAGGTGTTTTAGAGAATCTCTCATGCCTCCTTTGAGTAGTTTGTTGCTACTACTCTGAGGTATATGGCTTCTGCGATAGCTATCTTGATTAGTTTCAAGGCCTTTGCATCCTTCTTTTGATTCTCCTTCAACTTGGTCTTTCAGGCATTTAACAATGCATTGTAGACAGCTTGGTCAATCACATCAATGAATCCACTGACTAGTAAATCTGAAAAATTATTTGCAATCATTATTGTCTATATCATTTTAGCTTATACATCATAATTCTAAACATTAAACGTTGAAGGATGCTGCCAACTATTACCCTATGTTCTAGCCATACCATGGATGTGGGCTTTGCCTCTTTTCTATGGCTTTTACATAGCTCAAATGATCAACAAATCAGCCTGGAGGTCTTCAACTTATGACATCACCTCTCAAGGACTGAGTTAGCACTTTGGCTTCTGTGACATCCACAGCTCCTCCTCATACACTTGGCTAGATGCCATTCAGATATGAATGCTTAGCTATATTTGTTAGCTGACTTCCCTCAATCTACTAGGCTCTTCAATGATCTTCATTAGAAGTAATAATCTCTTTCTTTCCTTTAGCAATGACTAAATCCCACGATCTCCATTACACTGATTAGATGATAGCTCTACTACCATTTTGTTAGATCGAGTAGAGGCTTTAGACAAGACAATACTATAGCATGCATAAAAAAACAACATGCTTCATTCTATTTGAATTGATTAAAACTTTGCAAGTGCCTCATATAGATAGATGGCTTAGAACTAGACACAAGATTGCTTGCATACCAAGCTATCAAATTACAATTAATGCAAGTATGGATTGCACAATGCATCACACTGATATGAAGTTATAGAAGGTATAGCTAAACATGTCATTAACATAACCGTGCGGGTCATTGCAAACTATCAGTGGCAAAGAAATATGGTCTTCTATATGCTACAAAAATGAGGATTATCGGTGGAGGAGCGTTAGTGGCAAAAGGTAGGTGTGATTAAAATATTTAACACTATTTATGGCCATCTTAATGATTCTATAGTATAATAATAGCACTATCAATATCATTGGCATCCATAGATTTTTGCAGATGCAAAGATATGTATCTATGGTAGGAAGAACATGAAACGAAATATATAGAAGCTATAATAGTATGCTGAGAGTTGTTAAAAAATAATTGAGGCTAAATATAATAACCAACTGCTTAGAAATAATATATCTACTTAGAAAATATATCGACTATAAAAGAAAAGACTTTTATTCAATTTAATGAAGCCTTGTTCATCATCTTCATAGATAGCAAAGAAGTGCTGAGTTTAACAAAGAATTTTTAACAAATAGTTAATAAGTATTCTACCCGTAGTTGAGTTTAACAATAGTCTAAAAATAAAAAATATTATGCCCATAATTGAGTTTAACAGATGTCTAAAAATAACTTAAAATAAACTAAACTATCATGCAATCGTGCTAAATAAAAATAAGAAAATCCAATGAATGAGTTGCAATTATCGTTCACTCCTTTGAGTTGTAGTTAGCATGCACTCTTTCAATCATGCACTCCAATTTCCCCCTGGATGATCAATGGGGATACATTCCAACTAATGTTGCAAAGCAACAAAACTCGCTATAGGAAGAGCTTTGGTAAAAACATCAACGACTTGCTTAGAAGTAGGACAAACTTGTAACTCAACTTGCCTATCCTATACCAAATCTCGAATGAAATGATGTCAGATCTTGATATTTTTTGATCTAACATGAAACAAAGGATTCTTCGTCATGGAAATAATACTACTATTATCACAAAAGAGTGTAGTTGGATGTTCCTGAATCAAATGTAAATCCTCCAATATCCTTCGAATCTATATTGCTTGAAAACTTGTTGCTACTACTGTAATACACTCTACTTCTACTGAAGAGAGAGCCACAGTTACCTACTTTTTACTACACCAAGATACAACTCTAGAACCAAGTGAAAATACATAACTAGATGTAGATTTTCTATCATCAACTGAACCAACCCAATTAGATTCTATGTAACCAACTAGATCAATTTTTTTAGTGAAATAATAATGAATGTCAAAATTTTGTGTACCACTCACATATTTTAAGATTCTTTTTGTATCATGCCAATGAGACTCATGTGGTTCCTACATGAATCGAGAGATGAGACTCACAACATACATAATGTTAGGTCTTGTTGACGTGAGCTATATGAGGCTCCCAACCAAACTTCTATACAAAGTAGAATACATTTTGGAATTTGCATCGTCCTTGGTTAATTTCTCACCAAGGGCTACAAGAGTTGCAACTATTGTGCATGTCATCATTCTAAACATTTTCAACAAATCAGCTACATACCTTTTTTAACAAATGAAAATACCTGTTGCTCGTTGTTGCACATCCACACCAATAAAATAATGCATGAGTCCCATATCTGACATTTCAAATTTTTGTTTAATTTCTTCCTAAAACTTCTCCATGAGAGTTTGACTATTACTTGTATAAATAAGATCATCAACACAAAGATAAACAATGAGAATATCATTACCAATACATTGGACATACATGGTTAGCTTTGAATGGCTTCTACTGAATCCCTTCTTCAAGAAATAACTATCAATCCTTGCATACCAGGCATGAAAAACTTGCTTCAACCCATAGAGAGGTTTTTTTAACTTGTAAACCAATTGTTTTTTACCTAGAATTTCATAGCCCATGGGTTGTTCCACATAGAATTCTTCATCTATATAACCATTAAGGAAGGCTGATTTTACATCCATCTAATATACTAACCACTTGTGTTGTGGAACAATATCCAATAAAATCTTGATTGTGTCAAGTTTTGCAATTGAAGAAAAAGTTTATGAATAATCTACTCTAGGTGTTTGTGCAAATCCCTTGGCCACTAGTCTTGCCTTGTGTCTTTTCATAGAACCATTAACATGATATTTTACTTTATAAATCCATTTGACACCAATCACCTATTTGTCTTTTTGAAGTTGCACTAATTCCCATGTATTATTTTTATCAATTGCTTGCATCTCATCATTCATAGCATCAATCCATACCGTTTCTTTTATTGCTTCTTCATATACATAGGGGTTTAACTTGAATTTTACTAAGCAAAGCAAAATTAGCAATTAGATTCATATTACTCTAATAAATTTCGTTTAAATTTCATATCTTTCTTGAAGAGCTTGGACTTGATGTTGGACTTGAACTATCACTTGAAGGTGTGCTAGTAGATGAACCTAGTGACCCTGAGCTTGGAGAGCTTGAACTTCAGCTACTATTGGGGCTTGAAATTCCACTTGAGCTTGTGAGAAGAGGAGGAACACTTCCAACTTCTATTTCCATTATTATTGGTGGTGTTTTTTGTTGTGCATCTTTTTACCATTGCCATTCTCCCCCTTCATCAAAAACCACATCTTGACTAATAATCCATTTCATTGTGTCAAGATTATAGAATATGTATCCTTTGCTTGCATCAAAATATCCCACAAAGATACAATGTTGAGATTTTGCATCCAACTTCTTCCACTTCTGAATTGGAATATGAACATATGCAGGACAACCAATACATGAAGATGAGTCATTGAAGGCTTGTGACCACTCCAACCTTCCTTTGGAGTGATGTTGTGAACTAATTTTGCGGGGCTTCGATTCAAGATGTATATTAGTGGTGCCACTACTTCTCGCCAATAACAAGTTTGAATATTTTTTTGACTGCAACATACTTCATGCAATTTCCATAATGGTATGGTTCTTTCTCTCTGCAAACTATTTTGTCGGGTGATATAGGCTACAGTAAGCTATATTTTGATGCCATTCTTGTTACAAAAATCATAAAACTCTTTTGAAGTGAATTTTCCCCCTCTATTTGTTCTTAGTATTTTGAGATAATACCCACTTTGTTTTTTAGCTATAGCTTTAAATTTTTTGAAGCATTCAAAAGCTTCGGATTTCTACTTAAGAAAATAAATCCATGTGAGGTAAGAAAAATCATCAATGAATGTCAAAAAATAATAGTTCTTTCTTAAAGATTCCTCTTGCATAGCACCACAAATGTCAACATGCACAAGCTCTAGAGGAGATTTTACCTCCAAGATTTGTTTACCAGAAAATTATCTTAATTTTGTTTCCCAAATGCACAACCTGAATAAACTTCTTCTTTTCCCTGAATTGTTGGAAGTCCTCTCACCATATTCTTCTTGTGAAGTAAATTTAATCCTTGAAAATTCAAATGACCATAATGTTGATGCCATAACCACAAATCATCTATGGTTGCTTTGAAGGCATGCATAATAGTATAATGCAATATGAGAGGAAAAACCCTGTCCTCTGTCATAGGAACTTTTTCTATAAGATGATAATTCGTTGATTTATCAAATATTTTACAGTTGTCTTCAAACATAATTTTATAATTTTTTGTTACAAGCTGTCCGATACTCAATAGGTTATGATGTAATTTTGGCACATGCAAAGTATCATGAATATAAGTAGTTTCTCCTTGTTTAGTTTTTACAACAAGAGTACATTCTCCCTTCACATCAACCTCTTTATCATCACCAGAGTTTATTTGAGTTTTTATAGATGCATTTTATTTGACAAAGAGATCATATTTACTTGTCATATGATTCGAGCAACCACTATCCAAGAACCACACATATTTTTTATTTTCTTTCACCAAATTATATGTGAAGAAGGTGGAGTGTTTGGGATCTTCAAAAGACTCTTCAATATAGTTGGTTCTTGACTTGTTCAAGTCAGATTTGTTCTTTCTACACTCAGATTCATAATGTCCATAACGTTCACAATATTTTCACTAGATGCTTCTTCGATCCACAAAACTCATGTCTATTCCTCTTCCTCTATTATAACTTCTTCCTCTTCCTCTACCACGTCCTCTATTATTAGAAGGCTGCCCTTGAGATTTATTTGTTTCAAAAAAAGGAGTTGTTGATTTATCTTCAACATTCACTATATACTGGGAAGCTTGCACTAAACTCTCTATAGAACATTACATACGCTCCTCACAAGATTGTAAAGAACCAACCAACTCTACCACTTTGAAGGTGGTGAGATTTTTGCTTTTTGCAATGGCTATCACCACTTAATCAAATTTAGGAAGAAGATATCTCAAAATTTTCTCTACTATTTTTTGTTTTGTAATTGCTTCCCCTTGTGTTCCAAGCTAATTCACAACACCTTGAGTCCTAGTAATAAAATCTTGAATAGACTCAACTTCTTTCATCCTTAAATTTTCAAAATATTTTCTTAAGGTTTGAACTCTTACCAATTCAACTTTGTTAGACATTGGTATGCGATTTGCAAAGCCACCCATGCATCCTTTGATTTTGTCATACCAATAATATGGGGGAAAATTAAAATATCCAATACGGATTGGATAGCAAATAGTGCTCGATTGTCCTTCTTTCTATTTTCTTTCCATTGAGTTCATTGGTTTGCTATCAAAGCATTTAGAGCACTCTGATATGCAGGTTCTATGTATCCCAATTCCACTAATTTTCAAATATCTTGGAACAATAGTAAGGTTTTCATCTTAATACTCCAATAATCATAGTTGTCCCCTGTAAACAGTAGAAGTTGGAATGGAAAGTTGATACGATTTATCATTCAGGAGATAATTGATAAGTTGAAATTGCTTCCTACAAAATTAAATTTCTGCAACCTACTCTAATACCAATTGAAACAAAATATATAAAAAATCTAACACTATGCTAAGAACTGTTAAAAAAATAATACAGACTAAATATAATACCCAGTCACTCAGAAATAATATATCTACTCAAAAAATATAGACTCCAAAAGAAAAGACTTCTATTCAATCTAATGAAGCACTGTTCATCATCTTCATATATAGCAAAGGAGCGTTGGGTTTAACAAATATTTAAAAAATATTCTACCCGTAGTTGAATTTAACATTAGTCTAAAAATAAAAAATATTCTGCCCATAGTTGAGTTTGTCTAAAAATAAATTAAAATAATATCATGCAATCGTGCTAACTAAAAATAAAAAAGCCAATCAACGAGTTGCAATTATCATGCACTCCTTTGAGTTACAATTATCATGCATTCATTTGATTATGCACTCCTTCAGAACAGAGGGTGAAAGAAACTAAACTGCCTATAGGCAAACTATGAAACCATTTCTAGGATCTAAACAGAGCTGCTGCTCTAAAACACATGATTCCCCTGACAGACCACTCAAGGCAACACAACAGAACATATGTAAACATCACTCAAACAACACAGATCAAAGACAAGTAAAAATAAACAAACTATTTCTATTAATGAGATTAATGCACTACCATGCTAAAACATACAAGTGAACTCAATGGCCGTTTTGAGGCCCATAACCCCTGAACTTAATAACAGTTCTATAGGCCCATCACAATTGGATTGAATGGCCATTCTGAAACTCATTCATCTTACCAGCTTCAATGGGGATGCACTCTATGCATGCATAAAATACATATACATATATTATATTATTCCTCGAAAGGATCTAGATATCCTTAAAAAAACTACAAAGATTGTGAGCACGGCTAAGTCCCACCAAACATCATTAAGTGTATTAATGAAATAAATCTATTAGCTAAGATATGTATTGATAAAATATGCACCAAGATATCAGAAGTCACCAAGATGTGACAAAAAGACAGTTGTTTGAAGATTTGGTCTTTGGTTCATTTATTATGTACGTAGACTAGAGCACCTACGTGGCTACAACCACATTTTCCAACACTCCCCCTTACTCTAGACTACCCTTGTATACTTTAGAGCAGCATACAAACATTCTCCCCTTAAGTTGAAAAGTGGTCTCAAATTGCTTAGACCTTTTCTTTACGAAATACACCCCCACCACGCAGACTTCGGTCTGATTTAGACACATTCCACGGTTCTTCTCTTTGGCATTTGGAACAGGTTTCTTCGGAGCAGTCTTCTTTGTAATACGCCTCTTGTCCTTGGCAATAGATGCATTCTAATGCATCTTCAGAGCTTCTTCTTATCTTCGGAGGAGTCTGTTTGACTTTCTTCTTTCTTCTGACTGCATGCTTTATTACATAGGACAAAAATATAAAATGGAATGCTTCGGCATTCATCTTTGGAAGCATCTAAGCACTTTCTTCGGAGCAATCTGTCCACACTTCTCTTCTTCTTCACCGCTGCCTTTGGCAATCTTCATCCAGCTACTAGGCTCTTTTCAACGCCTGTTGGGGCTCCTTGTATCTTCATATGCACAGTCGACTGGTCCTTCATATCGACTGCTGGAAGTGCCCCTCCCGAAGGACGAGTTACGGGAGCTCCGTGAGCTCCACTTGTTGAAGTCCCCTTCCATGACAACCACCTCGGGTTATGCTACGGCCCTGCACGCATCAGTGCCATATTGCGTAGCACGATGGAGTCATCGTGCACCCAATTGCCACCCACATAATCTTGTTCGACAAAGAAAATAAGTTTCACCAGGACTCTCTTGCACTTTGCAAATACAACTTGCAGTTGTAAAGCGATATTCCACCAACTTTACCAGCTTCAAGCATTCCACCAAAATGCCTCGGTATTTCACCTTACCTCTTGCCTGGGCAAGCTCTCTTCATTCAAGGATTCTATTTACACCCATCTCATCTATGGCTTCACAGATCTCAATCCTGATACGTTAGAGGTCACCGTCTCTTTGGACAAGCGGATGCTCTCCACCACTTCGTTGCTGCCGCCGCTTGCAAACTATCATTTTCTGGTGTACGCACGAGGCCTCCTTAACTTTGATCTGATGCCTGCACTTTTCCAGCCATAAACTGTTTCAAACAACTTTCTTCTCTTCTACTAACGATTCTACTGCTGCTATTTTCTTCAAGCTCCTCTAGCTCCTTGAAAGCCTCTACTGATTGCTTGCGCTCTTGGCTGCAGCCTTTGCTTTTTCTTTGACGATTCTGTTGCTATTGTTGCAGTTCCTTCGACTTCAATGGACTACGATTTATTTGCATTGTGGTTCGTTCCTTACTTCTGCACACTCCTATGGTCTCCTCCTTCCTGAGTAGCTTATGGCTCTTCTCATGATCATGCCTACAACTGGCTGCCACGATCTCCCTTTTAACAGCAGCTTTGACCTTCTCTAGCTGCTCAGCTACAACGCTCACATTCTTCCATCGCTGATTGAGCTTGTTCCTTGACACGATACTTCTACTGAAGCTTGATTGACTTAAAGCATACACAGCAAAACAATACAGAACTATAGGGTCCCAGATGAATACAAGAATATGAGCTTACAGCTCAGACAAATAACTGGATGCCTTATTCAAACTACACATGCTTTTCTTGAATGAACACGGACTGGGCTATTGATGGCCACGAGCTACGGCTCTTTCATTTTTGACTCAAAAACACATTGCAACAACAAACTGTTAGCGTTAATTATTCACTTTAACAATAAGCTAACTAATGAGTTAACTGCCACCGTTCATGGAATGTGTCAGTTCTCTTAGTTTTAACTGCTTCTTTCACCGCATTTTTTCTTTTTCTGTGGTTATTTTAGTCTATATAATTTTTTGTTAACATAATATTATTCAAGGAATATACAGAATTTCAATTTATTCCTGCTCTGTTTTTCTTTTTTCTTTCTACTCTATTTTTCTTGCTGCTCTATTTTTTTCTTTCAGGTTGATGCAACTGTAGCTACAAATTTCACATGGTATCAGAGCCTGGTTCCCAGAAAGAAGTACAGTATTTTTTCTTGCAGATATAGAAGATCAGAGCTGAAAAATGGAATGTTCACCCTCTGCCATTCTCACACCATACAACTATTTTGATTGGAAGCCAAAGATTCTACTTCAGCTCAGAAGTAGAGGCCTCTATCGGATAGTTATGAATACAGAGGTTGAACCCAATCCAGCAGTTGAAAAATCTAAATACTTCAACCGCATGGATAAAGCATTTGGTTTGCTATGCTTATCCATCTCTCCATAATTGTTATTTCATGTTGAGGCATGTACAACTCCAAACCAAGTTTGGAATACATTGGAGACTCTTTTTGGAAAGCAAGATGAAATGCGGGGTCATATCCTTGAAAATGAGCTCAACTCATTAGATCCAAGGAGTTTTGATAATATTCAAGATTTCTTCACAAAGTTCAAGGCTTTATTGCTTCAGCTCAAAGGATCTGGTATTGACAAATCCAAGGAATAAAGCAAATTAATCCTTGCTATTCTATCAATGTTGCGTCCAGAATATGCAGTATTTGTCTCTGCTTTCCACACAATTATGCTCACAACAGGAGCAACTTGGAAGATGCCCACACTGGATACCTTCATTGAGTCTCTAGTACATGAGCAGGATAAGCTTATAAAGATGGGCGCATTGAAGAATTCCAAAGCTCATGCACTTGTTGTGCATGCAAGTGGGAAGAACAATTCCAAATCCAACCGGCAATTCAAAGGCAAAGGGAAAAAGGATTCATATCCAAGAAAGGAAGGCAATCCCAAACCTCCAGATGGATATACTAGCTCAAAAGAAAAGGACAAAAAGGGCCAATCAAAGTGCAGCTATTGCAACCGTGGGTACCATCCAGAATCATCATGCATGAAGAAGACCATTGATCTCATGGCTCAGACACTTCAACAACATAATCTTGGTAGCCTTATCCCTGAGAGTGCCAAGAAGAAGCAGGAAGAAAAAGCACCTGAAACAAGAGACAATGCTCATGCATTGATTGCTATTCATTCTTCTTCAGATGCATGGATCATAGACTCTAGAGATTCACACCACATGGCAGCCACAAAAGATGCTCTTTCTTCTTTGAAACCATATTTTGGTTCTCCTATTCTCATGGGAGACAGTTCCCCTGTAAAGGCAACTAGAATAGGGAGGGTAGAGGTTGGAATTGGAAGTTTTGAGAATGTCTTACATATTCCAAAGCTTTCTGTTAATCTTCTTTCTGTGTATCAAATGACACATACTAGAACCGGTAGGAGAGTTGAATTCACCCTTGATTCGGTGACCATATTTGACATGCAAGACAACTCCAAAATCGCTGTTGGCAAGGCAAATCATCAATCTCATATGTACACTTTTTCTGATTTTGTTGCTAAATCAGATTCTACTTTACTTCTAACACATGCAAATGATGAAAGTAGAATTTGGCATGAAAGATTTGGTCATTTAAATTTTAGATACATGCAACAACTTAATAAACAGGGAATGGTTAAAGGCTTGCCAGCCATAGATTTTTCTGATGGAATTTGTGAAGGATGTGCTCTTGGAAAGCATCAACAAGAAAAGTTTCTAAAGGGAAATGCATGGAGAGCCTCTTCTCCTTTAGAGCTTGTTCACAGTGATCTTATGGGTCCATTTCCTGAACCTTCCATGAGCAAAGCCAGATATGTGCTAACATTCATTGATGATTGCACAAGATACACATGGGTGTATTTTCTCAAATTCAAATATGAGGTGTTTGAGAATCTCAGGATTTTTAAAGCCCATGCAGAGAAGCAGTCTGGGAAAATGATCAAGATCCTCTACACAGATAATGGAGGGGAGTATGTCAACAATGATGTCCAACATCTTTGTGATGAAGTAGGAATACAATTGCAGAACACAGTTCCATACACTCCACAGCAAAATGGGGTAGCTGAGAGGAAGAACCGATCTTTGAAAGAGATGGCCAACTGCATGTTCCATGCTAGGTCCCTTCCCTCTAAATTGTGTGCTGAAGCAATCAACTGTGCTTCGTACATACAAAACAGATCTTTTTACAAATTTGTCACAGGACAAACACCTTTTGAAGCATGGAGAGGCATGCAACCAGAAGTCACACATTTCCGCATCTTTGGATCCCGTGCTTGGGCATGCATTCCTACAGATAAGAGGAAGGCTTTGGAGCCTCAAAGCAAAGAATGCATCTTTGTTGGATATCCAAATGGTGTAAAGGGATACAGACTACTAGATCTTTCAACAGAAACACTCTTTATTGAGAGGAGTGTCTACTTTGATGAAAGTCTTCCACATGCATCTCAGGAACAACATGCCACCACCTCTATGATTCCTCATTTTACAAATCTCAGAGATACATGCAATCATTCTGATCTTATTTCAGATATTTTTGAATCTGATTCAGAGGAACATGAACATGTATATGCTGATCCACAACCAATCCTTGATTTGGATTCTAGCGATGATTCAGTATCCCATGTGGAAAATCAAAGAACAAGGAGCTTAGCTGATATATATGAAGTCCCTCATGCACTCTCAGCTACCGAGCCCATCATGCCGATGCATGCTTATGTGGTTCTAGCATCTGACCCTCATACTTATGTAGAAGCTATAGGGAATCCTCTTTGGGAAGCAGCGATGGATGAGGAGTACAACTCCCTCATTGCAAACCAAACTTGGGATTTGGTTCCACTTCCTTCCAATCGCAAGCTTGTCAGATGTAAATGGGTCTATAGGACAAAGAAATCAGTAGATGGACATGTGAGTAGATACAAAGCACGGTTGGTCGCCAAAAGTTTTCAACAAGTTCATGGCATTGACTATGATGAGACTTTTGCTCTAGTGGCAAAATTGGACTCCATTCAATTGGCTTTTGCCATTGCAGCATCAAGAAGGTGGCAGGGTCATCACATGGATGTGAAGAATGCATTTCTTCACGGTGATCTCGAGGAGGAGATCTACATGGAGCAGCCACAAGGGTATATACAAAATTCCTCATTGGTATGTAGACTCAAGAAGTCACTCTATGGCCTCAAGTAGGCACCTAGAGCTTGGTATGCTAAAATGGATTCTTATCTTCTGTCTCAAAATTTCATATGATGCAAATCTGATCCAAATGTTTATATGCTAAGAACATCTGATTCTTTGTTGCTCATAGTACTCTATGTAGATGATCTACTAATAATAGGTGATTCACCCACCGCCATTGCTGCAATTAAAACTATTTTGCGTGATAGATTTTCTATGATAGACAAGGGTCTCCTACATTTTTTTCTTGGCCTTGAAATCAGCCAGAATCAATCAGGAATCACAGTTACTCAATCCAAGTATGCACGAGATCTCTTGGTTCGGTTTCACATGACTGACTGCAAGTCAGCTGTCACACATTTCCTATCAGGGGTCAAGCTTGAAGATGGCAAGGATATGCCATTGGTTGATTGCACACACTACCATCAACTTGTGGGGAGTCTTCTTTATCTCACTCACACTCGTCTAGATCTCTCATATGCAGTGGAGGTTGTTTCTAGATACATGCAAGAGCCGCATGAGCTACATTGGAAGGCTGCCAAGCGTATACTTCACTATGTCCAGGGAACCATTTGCTAGCAAGTTGTGTTTTGGATCTCATTGGCTACACTGATTCTGACTGGGCTGGTGATAACATTGATCGCAAGTCCACTTCAGGATAAGTTCTTAGTTTGGGATCAGGGCCCATTTGTTGGTCAAGTAAGAAGCAATCTACCATTGCTTTATCATCAACAGAGGCTGAATATAGAGGTGCAGTCAACATTACCATTCAAGTCATTTCGCTACAACACTTCCTCACTCAGCTTGGTATCATCTTTCATCATCCGACTATCATTTGATGTGACAATCAGAGTACACTGAAGGTTTGTAGAGATCCCATACAACGGCAACAGACCAAACACATCGAGATCCACATGCACTTCATCCGCGAATTGATACATGATGGAGTCATCGACTTGCAGTACTGTGCCACTTCTGAACAGATTGCCGACATCTTCACGAAGACATTCATTGAGCAAAAGTTTCATTTTCTACGAGACCTTTTTGGTGTGAAGAACACTGCAACACAATCGCTGACATGTGCAGTTAGTGTCTCTTTTGAGGGGGGGTTTTGTTCCCACAGGGTTTTCCCTCTTTCCTCTTTTTCTTTTCCTTTTCTGTCTCCTTAGTTAGACTTAAGGGGGGGTGTTAGCGTTAATTATTCACTTTAACAATAAGCTAACTAATGAGTTAACTGCTACCGTTCATGGAATGTGCCAGTTCTCTTAGTTTTAACTGCTTCTTTCACCGCATTTTTTTAACTGCTTCTTTCGCCGCCTTTTTTCTTTTTCTGCGGTTGTTTTAGTCTATATAATTTTTTGTTAACATAATATTATTCAAGGAATATACAGAATTTCAATTTATTCCTGCTCTGTTTTTCTTTTTTCTTTCTACTCTGTTTTTCTTGCTGCTCTGTTTTTTTCTTTCTGGATGATGCAGCTGTAGCTACAAATTTCACACAAACAGTAGCTTGGACAAAAGGTTATACGAAACACAGGTCAAAACAGACAACTGAGCAACCCATTGAGCATTGTTCGACTCTGCAACTTTTTCTACAACTTCCCAGAATTCTCTCCATGGGCTCTGATACCAGGTGAAGGGAGAGGCAGAGGACAACCAAAAAGACAAATAGCAAAAACAGAGGTAAAATTATGAACAGCAGAACAAACTTTCATATATTTATCTTTCAAACCATAAGATTTTTACATCAAAATATATAGAGCTTCTGCTCTTTCATACATTATAGACTGATAAATACAGTCCTCTGTTCTGAGTTGTTAACAGCGAAAAAAAAAAGGCTTCTCTGACTGTTGCTACAGCTCTTCACTTCTCTCTTTTCTCTTCATACAACTTCATACCCTGTTGTTCTCTTCCAATACAAAACAAAAAACTAACTACGAAACCACCGTATGAGCCCAGCAAAATGGTGGCAAAACAAAAACAATAAAATGCATCTAATTCTCTGCTGTCCTGATATACACCGAAAGTGGACTAAGTGAGATAAGTTCAAAAATAATGACTGTAGAACATGGGCGACAGCAAAAAACTAATAAATATGATAAGATAAACATTTAAAAAGTTCGACGGCTGCAGGGAAGGGTATACAGTTCATAACAAAAGTCTTCATCTATTAAATGAAGTAGCGGAGCCACGTTTTTTGAGCTGAAGGATGAATCAGTGACTCATTACTGCGGTGGTTGTGATTCATCTGAGTCTTGCATACAGCAAGTTTAAGTTCATCTCTTCTTCGCTTGAAAATAAGCCGGTGTATAATTCCTTTGTACAGGGAAACTTTTACGCTGTTACTCCGATATCAGTTGCAACCTCTTTTGCCCATATCCTTCATTTTGCTGATATATATGAGGGGAAAGGGTATAAAAAATGCGTAGGCTGAGCTAGAGAATTTCATTCACTTTTTTCTCCAAAGAGGCCAGACTGTTAGAGAATTCACTTAATAAAAAGTTTAACAATGACTTAGTTGCGGATTTTCAGCGGTCTTAGATTGATAGAAAGATAAAATTAATCTTTAAAAAATATTAGAATAAATTATAAGGGTCCTGTGGTATTTGAGATTTTTTAATAAAAATAAAAGCGGGATTTTGAAAGGATTCATTTCCTTATACAAGGAACTACCAGAGGATAATTATCAACAAACCCAATCAAACAACAATAGGCAAACACCATTCAATACAGCAGCACCAGACACTATTGTTGATCAACAACAAACCTACAACAGGCAGATCCTGAACTCCTACCAAACAAACATTGAGTAGTAATGGCTATCTGAGTATTTGGATCTAGATCTATAAATCCCATGTGATGTTATACTCTGTCTTTCTATCACTTTGTTGAACCATTTTCTTAGATTTGATTTTTCTATTTCTCACCAAATTTCAATCGCTCTCATCTTCTTCATCTTTTGGAAAGGCTTTATCTCTGAAACCTCCAACCCCTTTCTAACATACATCTAATCCACAAAGAGATCTGATATGCTTGGTTGCAACTCTTCTTCTTTTTTACTTTCTTCACTTAGTGAGGGGCTTGAATGCTCTAACACTTTTATATTAAATATGGAGAAAGATTTAAAAAAATAAAAATAAAAGATTCTTACCTTTGGATTTCACTTCTTCCTCTAGTTCTTCTAAGATTAACTTCTGGTCATTGATTCCATCTTCTGCAACTACCATATTTTTAACAACTCTCATTCGTCCCTTCATTTACTCTTCTTGTTGCTTTTTTTTGACTCACTTTCTTCTACCATAACATTTTGAGATTGCATTAATCACTCTTCGATCATCTTCTTACCCATATTTATTTTATAATATTTTTTTCCTCCTGATCTCTACTAATCGTCTCTTTTTTCTTACATACCTTATGCTCTTTGAGATTATATCATTTTTGTTTTTCAGATGTAGGATGGAACTTGAGAACGCCGAATATATGGAAATGGGTTTGCGTCCATAATATCGGTACCATTGATTGTTTTTAAATAGATAATGAAATGACCTAAAATGTATTGTCTACAATTTATAAAGAAACAGAATATTTTTGTTGTTTTCTCATTACATTCCCAGTCGATTTTGTCATGTCCTGTTAACTCGGTAATTATTAAGAAACAACATTACATTTCAAAGAAACACGTATGGAGTACAGGTGTTAGATTGGCTCAGCCAGGGAATTCTCGTGACCTTCTCCCCTCATTTTTTTAACACCACAGCCAGGGACTCAGCCTACGCATTTTTTACACCCTTTCCCCTCATATATATCAGCAAAATGAAGGATATGGGTAAAAGAGGTTGGAACTGTTATCGGAGTAACAGCGTAAAAGTTTCCCTATACAAAGGAATTATACACCGGCTTATTTTCAAGCGAAGAAGAGAGATGAATTTAAACTTGCTGTATGCAAGACTTAGAGCGTTACTGCATAAATCTTTACGGTAATTTGCAATGTCATTATTTAATTTCTGCAACTTTTTTATGTCTTACCTATGGTTGATACAGCGAACAGAGCATTCTTCAAAATCTAGAGTTTTTGCGGATAATGAAAACTGCAGCTCATCCTTAATGGTGGATACCTATAATCTCCCAGAAACAACTCTGCATGTATTTTTCAAGCGAAAAGACGGCATAAATCATATTATTTAGTAGCCCTCGTCATCTCTTGCTAACATATCTGTTTTATTAAGATTGTTAGATTAAAGCAGTGGCATATGTTGGTTTATATCTATGCAGGTTTTGAATCCCTTGCAGATGGAAGTGTGTGATATTAGTGCTGAAAAAGCAGAATGAGTATAGTCGAACTGCAGGCCGGAAAAACTAAATTAATTAAAAATTACGTAATTGAAGTTTGCAGAGGTTTACATTGTTGATTTCATAGAAGAAAAATCTAATATTTCTGTGTTGTGGCCTCGTGGGAATTTTCGCCTGCATTGAACTTTTCATCAGTACTTTTGTGATCTGATTTGGTTAAAAAACAATGGGATTCGTACCAGGAAATGTCTTTCTGGATGAGCTATGACGTATCTATCAATTTAGATTTGGTATTTTTTATATGGAGTGAAGAATGTCTGTTTGCCACTATGCCCTCAGTCCGTCCATTCTTATAAACAAAAAGATGACAGAAGAAACAAGATCGTAGTCACGAACGGCAAATGGTGTGGAAGGGACTCACGAGAATTATTCACTTTCGACAGAGACACCAGTTCCCATCTCTGGACGAAACTTTCACTATCAATGCTTATAGATTTATTTATTTATTATTATTATTTTTTAATTATCTATTATTGGAACGCTTCAATATATTTTATTATACAAATCATTAATGTACATAAAGTTGCATAGCAATGTAGCGTCTTAGTATTCATGGCTCAGCGTCCATGCCAAAGAACAAAATGTGACTCCAAACATGACATAAAAAATAGAAGACAGAAAATAAAGCCGAACAAGAGATGACACAACCACATTACAAAATAAGAAGATAATTAAGCATAGGCCACAACACCCAAGGGAGGAGGCAGAGGAACAATCCTTAGGTGGTAGAATAGTTCAAGCATAAGGCTTTGCTGAAGGAAGATCTGACACCACCCAACCATCTATAGGGTCTAAAGCCAAAGTCATATTTATCATTGATCTATCAATGTGCTAAATCTGAGCAACAATGCCAACTGAAGAACCCCTCCTTGAGGGAGTTGTATCAGATTTTCCATGAGGTGGAAATGACCTCCCCCCTGCCTTGGCTACTGAAAGTGAGGGGAGAAGTAACTACAATTGCAAGAACAACTTTGATGCCTCTTAGGAGGTGTATTGTAAAACCTTGGGGCAGGTCATCAGGAGGGATGTGCCTCATTGAATAGGTAGTAGTCCCCGAGTGGTTTAGTAGCTCTTGGAGATGGAAAAACTCTAGGCCAACCTTCTCTGTTTGGACTTGAATCCGTATGCAATCCAAGGATATTATGATAACCTTGTCATTAATAGAAAAAAAGACAAGAACATTCTGCATTATTGAATAAGGCATTATTTTTTACCTTCCATAATTGGAAAAAAATCACACCTCTATAAAAATTCCATTAATAGCAATAACATTAGGATAGTTAGTCGATTCTCCAAGAAGGGCAAGATGCTAGGATAAAGGCTCAAGGTGATAAGGCTAAAAAGGGCTATGAAACTATTTCCAGGGAGACTATGCTCTATGAAAAGACCAAAATAAATGTTTGAATGATTTTGGGTGCTTACATGTGGGGCACTTGGATTGATCCATTCTGATATGGGAGAGTCACTCCTCAAGTAGAAGACCTTGATAAAATAACCAACAAAGGAAGTGGGTCACTTTGGGCTCTAAACGAGCCATCAAAATTTGGTCAAGCATATAAAACCACATTCTAGGGAATGAATAAAGATCCCATCAGCTATTGAGCTTACTGAGAGTAGAAGAGAAGGGACTCATAACTTGATAGAGGAGTCCCGTGGAGTAATTTTGTAAATGGGTGTTAAAACTACATCTCCAGTCCTTCCACCATGACCGTGGTAGTTGCAAGCCTAGTTTATGCAACATAACATCTCAAATTAGCTCTTACATGTAGAGAATGTAAGAAAAGTCTGCAATATTTGAATGAAATTTTGACTTAAAATCCATCTAATAAGTCTGGTCCCTGGTAGATACCAAATCCCAAATGGCATGAATTCATTCCTTGAAGAACATTAATGCTTTTATCTTAGGAAATTTGGCCAATAGAACATTAGTATTGGTCATAATGGGAGACCACCAAATATTATGATAATTAAAAAGTAGACTAGTGTTGAAACCATTACCACTCCATCTCAAATGGGGCTTAATAACCTAGAATTTCTTCTATATGATTTTTTCCACAAATGAACCTTCAATTGTGACTACAACCAATGTAATACAGGTGTGGAAGCCAATAATTTTCCAACTAAATCTGCCATAGGGAGATCCAAAAGTCCTATAGTGTATAAGCAATATTTTCCAAGACTCATTTCTTTCAATGGTTATGAGTACCCATCTAGCAAACAAAACAATGATTTGCCTATAAACATCAATAATTACCAAAAATCCTTTATCATGAGGGAGGCATCAAGTGTCCCAATAAACTTGATGGAATCCGCTTATTTGATTGGCATCATATCAAAGGAGATCTCAGAGAATTCTAGCCAATTTATCATAGGTGGATTTAGAAGGAGCCTATCAAGAATAATAATAACCATAGGTAGCCAGCAAGATCTTACTGAAAACATTGAATTTGCCCACTAAGGAGAGTGTCTTGGTAACCCAATAGTCAACCTTCTTTTAAACATTGTTTAAGACATATTTCTAAATCTAGATGTAGGAGAACTATCAAAGGCAAAGGGAGTGCCCATTTTTAATTATTCTTCTATGTTGATACATATTCACTTGTAATGGAGAATTCACTCAGGCATAGGCATCATACTTTGTCTAAAACATTGAGTTCTACTCCATTGCAAACTAGACCTCAAAAATTAAAAAGAAATGTTAAGACACTTCATGTCTTTTGAGAAATGTTTTTCCTACTCTTCAAGGGTGAGGACTGTATCATCATCAAAGTGGATATTAATGAGTTAAAAGGATCATTCAAGTAGATAAATACCTTGTTAGGAATTTTAGAGTACAATTGATTACTTTTGTATAAGCAACTAAACACAGAATTGAAACCAGAAGTAATAAGTAACTAGAAATCAGAAACAAAAAATAATAGGAGATATGAGAAACAACCAATCTGTATTAAACTCTTCCAGAAGAAAATACAATGAAGAAATCTCTCTCTCCTCACACCTCTCAGATGTACAGTAATTCTCCCTCAAGAGTTCTCTCTCTCTCTCAATCAATTACAATCAACTCAATTACTGAATTGTGTTGTGTTGTACATGCTATGAGGATCTAACCCTACTATATAGTATACTACAAAACTAGGGTTCATGAGCCATGCATTCACCACCATTAGATCCACCTCTTAAATCAAAGGCTCAAATCCGTTCTGCTAAAAATAGAAAAGCTAAAAACACACAAAAGTTGGTGTTGGTCTGAAGATGACCGATGCCGGCCGACCCCTAACTGATGTCGGTCGACCCCTAACCGATGTCGATTGGTTCTGACCGATGTCGATCGACCCCTAACCGATGTCGGTTAGTTCTGACCGATGTCAGTTTCTGTGTAAGCCCAACAACCTCCACATTAGCTCATTAGTGAAGCTTTTAGCTCCACAACTCAACAATCTCCCACTTGGAGATAAACAGTTGCACCTATACTTGTACAGCAACATCATCTAAACATCTCTGGCTTATTTCACCCTCTTCAAGTTCAATCTTGAAGACCAACAAAAGTTGAATGAAGATTCAACTTCTCCTTTGTTACCGGCTTTGTTAACATATCAGCAGGGTTCTTATCCGTATGGATCTTTTCCAGCTTCAACTGTCCATCCTCCAATACCTGTCTAATGAAGTGGTACCTAAGCTGTATATGTTTGGTTCTTGAATGAAAGGTTGAATTCTTTACCAAATGAATTGCACTTTGACTATCACTGTACAATCTACAACTCTCTTGCTCCTTTCCCAACTCTTCCATGAATCGAGTCATTCAAATCATTTCCTTGCTAGCCTCTGTGACTGCAATGTATTCGGCCTCTGTAGTAGACAAGTCATCAACCTTTTGCAACTTTGAAATCCAGCTAACCGTCGTTCCACCAACAATGAACACATATCCTGTGGTGCTTCTCCTACCATCCAAGTCACTTGCCATATCCGAATCTACATATCCATGTAGAGAAGTGTTTGACCCTCCATAGCATAAATGCCTACTGCTGGTCCCTCTCAGATATCTGAGAATCCACTGAACAACTTTCCAGTGTTCCTTTCCTGGATTGGCCATAAACTTGCTGACAACTCCCACTGCTTGGGCAATATCTGGTCTAGTACATACCATTGCATACATCAAGCTCCCAACTTCTGAAGCATATGGAACTCTACTCATGTACTCAACCTCATCATGTGATATAGGACACTATTCTTTGCTCAACTTGAAGTGTCTAGCCATAGGTGTGCTTACCGGTTTTGCATCCTGCATATTGAACCTCTCCAACACCTTATTCACATAATCCTTTTAAGACAAAATCAAATTATGATTTTTCCTGTCTCTCTTAATACTCATGCCAAGGATTTTCTTTGTTGCTCCTAAATCTTTCATGGCAAATGTGTGAGCTAATTTTACCTTAAGCTCAGTAATTTCCTGCATGTGTGAACCTGCAACAAGCATATCATCTACATATAGTTACAAGATAATATAACTACCATTATCCAATCTGTTAAAATAATCACAATGGTCAGATTGACATTTACTAAAGCCATGCTCTGTCATAAACCTGTCAAACCTCAAATACCATTGTCTTGGAGCTTGCTTAAGACCATATAAGCTTTTCTTCAACCTGCACACAAGTTTATCCTTACCTTTGACCTCAAAACCTTCTGGTTGATCCATATATATCTCTTCATCCAAATCTCCATGAAGAAATGCTGTCTTAACATCAAGCTACTCAAGATGCAAATCCTCAATAACAACTAAAGACAATATAGTCTGAATAGAAGTCATCTTTACTACAGGAGAAAAAATTTCACCAAAATCAATACCTGGTTTCTGTGCAAATCCCTTTACTACCAACCTAGCCTTATGTCTCATTTGTCCATTGTTTTCATCCTTTAACCTGTATACCCATTTATTTTTTAGTGCTTTCTTTTCGGCTGGCAACTCAACCAAATCCCACGTATGGTTCTCTTCCAAGGAATCAATTTTCTCATTCATGCCATGCTCCCACTATTTCTTGGATTCTACCTGCATTGCCTCATCAAAACTTTCTGGTTCTCCACCATCAGTGAGCAACAAGTAGTATAAAGAAGGGGAATAATGAATTGAAGGTTTACTTACCCTTTTAGACCTCCTTATGGGCATTTGAGACTCATTTACAGCTTGTTGTCCACCCAAATTTTCTTCTGACAGTGACCGATCCCGGTCATCTCTGATCAATGCTGGTCTGCACCTGATCGACATCGATTCCTCCTGATCGATGCCAATTTCCACCTGATCGACGTCGATTTTCACTTGATCGACATCGATTTCCACCTGACCGACGTCAGTTTCCACCTGACCAACATCGGTCTCTGTGTTTTTTAATGAGTGACGATTTTTACCCACGAGCTCAATTTGGATCATAACCTCTTCCAAATCAAGATTGCCCTGCTCAGAATTATTCAGCGTCTTGAGCTGATCACTATACATCACCTTCTCATTGAAAACTACATCATGGCTTCTAATAATTTTGTTAGTTTCTAAATTCCACAACCAGAATTCGAAATCTCTAAAACCATAACCAATGAAAGTGCACCACATAGATTTAACATCCAGCTTCTTTCTATTTTTTTTATCAATGTGCACAAAAGCTTTATAACCAAAAACTTTGAGAAATGAAAAATCTACCTTTTTACTTGTCCAAGCCTCTTCTGGAATTCCACCATCAAGTGCAGTAGAAGGTCCTCTGTTAATAGGTAAACCACAGTATCTATAGCTTCTGCCCAAAACTGTAAGGGCAAACCAACATGCAACCTCATACTCCGTGCACACTCCATTATTGTTCTATTCATCCTTTCAACAACTCCATTTTGCTGAGGTGTCCTTGGAACCATCCTTTCCCTGCATATTCCACTCATAGAATAGTAACTGTTAAATTTATTGCTATAGTACTCACCACCATTGTTAGATCTAAGGCACTTCAATCTCAAACCTGTTTCATTCTCAACCAAAGCTTTCCATTTTTCAAATATGTCAAAAACATCAGATTTCCTCTTTATGCAATAAACCCATACCTTTCTTGTAGCATCATCAATGAAAGAAACATAATACTGTGATCCTCCAATAAAAGCTACCTGAGTTGGTCTCCACACGTCTGTGTGAACAAGCTCCAACTTGTACTTCTTCTTTGTTGACCCAATTTTGAGAAACCTCACTTTCTTCTGTTTCCCAAAAGTACAATGCTCACAGAAATCTAGATCTATGCTTTTCAAATCTAAAAGCTTACCTTTTGACTTAAGAACATTCATTCCCTTCTCACTCATGTGACCAAGCCTATAGTGCCACAACTTTGCATCTACATCTGAATTAGATAAAATAGAAGGAGAATAATCAGTAATACAAGTAGATAGATAAAGTGTACCTACTCTCTTACCTTTTGCTAATACAAGTGCACCCTTGAAAACTTTCTAAGATTCAACTGTGAAGTTACTGTGCAACCCTCATCACCCAACTTTCATAGAGAAATTAGATTCCTCTTCAGGATGGGTACATGCATGACATCCTTCAACGCCCATGTGTTGCCATTCTGCAATTTCAGCTGCACTTTTCCTTTGCCAACAATTTTACAAGGCTCATCATCCCCTAAATAAACTTTTTCAAAATCTCCATGGACATAATCATTAAAAAATTCTCTATTTGGGGTTGCATGGAAAGAGGCACCAGAATCTAAAACTCATGATTCTAGTTTATTATCCAAATAAAATATAAGAGCATCCTGTGCAACAATACCTGCAAATTTTGCTTCTTTATTACCTTCATGCTGATTTTTTTTGTTATCCTTCAACCAACAATCTTTCTTTGCATGCCCTTTCTTTCCACAATTCTAGCAGGTTATTCTTCCATTTTTGGATTTGGATCTACTTTCCATCTTTGACCTTGATTTCCCTTACTTGCCCTTCTCTCTTTGCCTTCCCTTGCTTTCAACACTTAAAGCATTACCTGATGTTTTCCCTGTGCTTTTTCTATGAATTTCTTCATTCAAGATTACACTAACAACATCATCAACTTTCAAGATATTTGAAGCAGATGTAGTATTACTAACTGCCATTACCAAACTATGCCAACTTTCAGGTAAAGAGCATAAGATTAAGAGAGCCTTAATTTCATCATAAAAAACTATTTTGATTAAATTTAACTGATTTACTATTGTATGGAAATCATTAAGATGACTAGATACAGATCCACCTTCCTGCATTTGCAAATTAAATAATTGCTTCATAAGATATACCTTATTTGAAGCTGAGGGTTTTTCATATAAATTTGCCAAAGTATCCATTAACTCTACCATTGTCTTTACCTGTGATAAGTTGGAAAACACAGAAGCTGACAAGCTCAACCTTATAGATCCAAAATCCTTTCTATCAAGAACATTACATTCTTCATCTTCCATATTTGTGGGCTTTCTTGAAACCCCACCCAATGGCAAATACAGATCTTTCTGATACAGATAATCTTCAATCTGCATCCTCCATAATTGATAATTCTTGCCATTGAATTTCTCCTTTCTTAATTTACTTTCTTCTGCCATTGCTTTGCTCCCACTCAATTAGAAACCCCTGTGAGTGAATTCTGTAATCAACAAACACTAACACGCTCTGATACCAGTTGTTAGGAATCTTAGAGTACAATTGATTACTTTTGTATAAGCAACTAAACACAGAATTGAAATCAAAAGTAATAAGTAACTAGAAATTAGAAATAACAAATAATAGGAGATACGAAAAACAACCAATCTGTATTAAACTCTTTCAGAAGGAAATACAATGAAGAAATATCTCTCTCCTCACACCTCTCAGATGTACAGTAATTTTCCCTCAAGAGTTCTCTCTCTCTCAATCAATTACAATCAACTCAATTACTAAATTGTGTTTTGTTGTACATGCTATGAGGATCTAACCCTACTATATAGTATACTACAAAACTAGGGTTCATGAGCCATACATTCACCACCGTTAGATCCACCTCTTAAATCAAAGGCTCAAATCCATTCTACTAAAAATAGAAAAGCTGAAAATGCACAGAAGTCGGTGTCGATCTGAAGATGACCGATGTCGGCCGACCCCTAACCGATGTCGGTCAACCCCTAACTGATGTCGGTTGGTTCTGACCGATGTCAGTTACTGTGTAAGCCTAATAACCTCCACATTAGCTCATTAGTGAAGCTTTTAGCTCCACAACTCAACATACCTAGAATATGACCCCACTCAATTTTATTAGATAGAAGATAACCCAAAGCTTTTATATAAGGAACATAAAGAGATGGGGCAAGAAGACAACCTTAATGGATAAAGCATTGGAGGAAAATATTGTTGGATTTGAAACCATTAATAGTGAGGGAGGAAGAATCATCCATCAATAAATTTTGGATTTCAAATATAAATAACTAGCCAAAACCAAGACCCTTTACCATAGCTATGATAAAATACCATTCAATTCTATCATAAGAATTTACAAATTCTAGTTTGATAAAAATGGTTCTCTAGTGAGAAGCCCTAGCATATTCCATACCCTCCCAGATGAAAATAATATTATCAAGAATATATCTGATTTTACTAAATTTTATATGCTC
Organism: Torreya grandis; assembly: GCA_037957365.1. NCBI lineage: Eukaryota > Viridiplantae > Streptophyta > Pinopsida > Cupressales > Taxaceae > Torreya > Torreya grandis. Next base: position 350,842 of record JARHVA010006983.1, read on the forward strand.
TGGTATAACTATAGCAAGAAGGATGACACATAAATAGATAGCAAGAGCTTTAACAAGAATATTATACATCACATTTATCAATGTGATAAGTCTCCAACTAGTAATTAGATTCAGGTCACCATTTTAAACTATGATTTTAACATTACCTTGATTGTTTATGTCACCCAAAGATTGCTTTTATAGAGCTTCTTTGTAAATTTGAAGCAAATTAGGGCCATTGAATTCCCATGTGAATTTATAGAATTTAAAGGAAAACCGTCAAGATGAGTATCTTTGTCCTTACTCATGCAATGTAGAGCCTCTTTGTGTTTCGGAAGACTCATAGTTGCATCATAAAGCCTTTGGTTTTTAGGTTTTAGCTTGCATGGATCCAAATCAAGGCATTCCTATAGATCTTGGGTTCTTTCCATTATTTTCTCCTAATCTTGAAACATTAATATATTATGGTCCATAAAAGTAGAGGATATGTTAAGAAGGTAAGTGACCCCCTCTTGAGATAAATTTATAGAATTAATATGGTCTTTGGCATGTTTGGCCCTGAGGAGTTTTAAAAATTCCTTTTAAGCCTTGTCTCTTAATTTGATCCAATGAAAGCAAGCATAAGTTATTCCCCTCTAGAAACATGACCATCTACCACCTTGATTTGGTGTTTGAGATATGTGGCCAAGATCTGTGGGTGGTGATCAAAGGAATTATGTTTGATATAGGAGGAAACTCTTTGTAATTCCTTAACCACAACTTCATCTCCTTGTTTCCTCAGATGAGTGATTTTCATCTGATAGTTACATAGAAAGCTGGTGGTGCACATAATATGATCCAAAACTCATAAGCTTTAGTTGAAAGATAATTCAAGAAATAAGAACAACATAATTGTAATAATTTTATCTCTGAGAAGATATGTTTTATTGCTCAAAATTGTAGATACAACATATGCCTATCTCTGGGAAGAGATGTCTGATTTCCTTTTTGGGTTACAACTTCATTTATACACATTTTGAAGGTAGGAGGAAGATGTGGATGGTCAGCAATCTCAATGGATATTAAGTGGTTTGACTTCAATGATTCACAACAATACATAATTCAAGGAGTTACTATTTTTAGAAACTTACTATTTTTAGACTACACTACTAAAATTGAAAATTAGGGAATTTCCATTTGATTTTTGGGGGTCAAAACCCACCAAGAAAATTTTTGTGCTATCTCATGATGTTCCCCTCATTCTTATCTTTGAAACGGTTCAAACGGGGTGTCAAACAGAGTTATGGTGCAAAAGTTATGGCTCCCAAAAGTTCTTCCACTAATTGGGGTAGAACTGTCACCCAAATCATCACCTAAAATGTTGTTCAGATCATAATGGCCCATTCCACCATTCAATGTAGCTAGTAGTATAAGGAATGAAAGCTATTGAGTTTTAAACCTAGGAAATAAGATGGATGCTGCATGTGTGGCTGACAAAATATGTGTTAAGGACAAAGTGATTAGGTGATAATTTGAATTGGCTTTTGACCTAGTCCACTTTGTAAGATATGGCAACATGATCTACAAGAATGTATTCATAACGAACTATATGTTGTTCCCAAAATCTGTCACTCATTTTTGGGACAACATTTGAACTATTTTGGTCCTACAAGCCAAAATTACTTCTTCCCTTCTCAAAATTTGTTCTGAGCATTCAAATTCTCCATTATTCAAGCTTTTTCAGATAACTATGAACTCTACAGGCTTGAAACTACAGACTCTATAGGCTTGAATCTACGAACTCTACAGGCTTGAATATACGGACTCTGCAAGTTTGAAACTATGGATTCCACAGGTGGGATTCTACAGACTCTTTCAAGGCTTGAGAGACTTAGAGAAAACTACGGACTCTGTAGGCTAAGTTCTACGGACTCATTTTTATGGACTCACTTCTACGGACTTCACAGGTTGATTTTTACAGACTCTGTAGGAAAGAAACAAGCTCTCAACACTTAGGCAATTTCAAGGTTGGTTCAAGCAGTCAATTGAACGAGCGGAACAAAGGAATGAACCATTGAACCAAAGTTGGTTCAATCGGTCAGTTTAATTAAACGGTTCAAAGGAGTGTCCCAAAGCGAAGAGACCAAGTGCCCTTGCGGAAGGAAACGAAGAGGCCAAGTGCCCTTGTGGAGGGTAGTGAGCAAAAGAGGACAAAAGGATTTTCTTTGAAAAAGTGAACAAGGCAAAAAGTGGGAATTCTTTCAGAAAAGTTCCCGTAGCAAAATTATTAAGGTAAAAGTCCTTCAGACATTTTTTCTGAAGGAATTCACCAAGGAAGGAAGCCCGACCAAAAACAAGTGGAAAAATGGTTAAGGAAAGGAACATTTCCTTCAGACAAAATGTCCAAAGGAATTAGGAGCCCGAAGAAACCTGAAGACCAGCCAAAGGCCATCTGAAGAACCTTGAAGGGTAGGTACCCTTGCGGGGGGGCTCTCGCCAAGCAAAATGGACCTTTCTCAAGACCCCAAAGGGTAGGTCCCCTTTGGGAAGGATCAAACAAGAAAGCTAAAGGAATTGCTGAGGATGACGGGCCTGTAGACATCAAAGTTAAACACCATGAACTAGCCATTGGGATCCAGACGTCCAGTGACGTTCCTGAAACTATCAAATTCACGACAATGAAATAACCATTGATCTTTGAAGGCTTGAATGCAAACCTGAATGCAAAAGGCCAAAATGCCAAAAGGAAGAACTGTGAAGGGAGAGAGCTGAAAGAGCTAGCAAAGCTGGGAATTCAGCCCTGAGAGCTCAAATGCCAAGAAAAGACAAAAACCAGGAAGAGACAAAGAGGGAAAAGCCAAAAACATCTACGCAAAAGTTATTCTAGTAGGTGGAATAGTCCACCAAGCAGATATTTTGGCTTGAAAACATTAAAGGCACGACTTGTTTGTCTCCCTTGGAGTAAAGCCGAGGTGGATAGCTGCACAGACATCAGGTGATAGACCAGATGACTCAGGCCCAGGAAAAGATATTTGAGATGAATTGACACGCCATAGTTAAGGCAACCACCCTATTCCAACATGGCCCTCTTTGACAAAACTAAAAATGCATTCAATGCATTGAATGCAGCATGGGCCGTTCCATGGAACAAAGTGCCAAGCCTTTCTTGGATACTATATTTTGTAATCTCTTGTTTTATGCAAGGGAGATCTTTTCATTTTATAGAAGCAAAACTCTGCCCAAATTGAAAGGCGAATACTGAGACTTTGAGCTTAGATTGTTGTTCATATTATTTTATCTGAATGAGAAAGCAAGTTACTTGTAGACTTTGTGCTGCTATAGCTTGTGCCATTTTAGGAGATTGTTCTTATGTCTATCTTCTAGATGCATTCTTGTTTATTTAATTTAACTAGTGGAAGTGATAAGGAAGATGTCCTGAAGTCAGTTACTTTCAGACTTTGTGCTATTATAGTTGTCTTCAGTGTGTGTTTTTAGTTTCTTTCTGTGTAAAGGATCTTGGGATGACTTTGTGCCCTCATTATCCTTCGTATTTTGTTCCTGTGTAAAGGACCTTGGGACGACTTTGTGCCCTCATTTTCCTTCGCATTTCACTCCTAGGCAGTCAAGGTGGAGACTTTGTGCTACATCTCAGGCTATTGGTTACTATGCCCTTTGTTACCTACTTCTTGTCACTACTTGATAGAACTCTTGCTGTTTCCTACAAGATCACTTCTGAAAGAAGAGAAGTGCCTTCAGTATTTTCACCAGGACCTCCTTTGTGTATGAACATCATCTCTGAAAAAAGAGAGATGGATGGTGTTATCTTACCCCTGAGTGTTATTTTATGCTTATATATATAGTATATAACACCGTATATTTATAGGGAACCTCCCCTTGATGAAAGGAGAGATTTGTCCCCCTTTGATGTGGTAAACCTACACATTTGGCCGACCAATCTCCCTATGCTGTGGTTAAAGAGACCTAATTTTTCCATCAATTAGCTGGTGACAAAATATTCACCCAACACTATATACATCTATCACTAACCTACTCCCTTATCTACTTCTAATTTATGTTGTTAATCACTAAATAACATCATTACTAATATTATCCTAACATCCTCTTAATATTTCCTATACATTTACAACATCATACCAACCTTACAACTCATTTCATTTCAATTAATTCTCTTATAAACATCATAATTATGACTAATATACAATAACATAATATTTTTAAATTTTAAACTCACCCCTTACCTACCTCAAACTACCCACATTGTGATTCGTACAAATCCTCCTTCTAATCATCATCTAATCCTCACTAATTATCCCTAATGGACTCTGGAACTCTTATTAGATATCTAGATCTCCTCACTAATCATTCTCTAAAATTATTTAGGAATTTTAAGTTCCTAGAAAATTTATACACCCTTGGATCTCCCTCCAGTATGCCTAAATCTCATCCACTGATCTTCTCCACCACCTTCTATATAAACACCTTCACTCCCATGGAAATTCAACTAATAAACTAATGATCTTATATTGTCACCTTGTCTATTATCAACCATCTTAAATCATTATTTTTGCAACTCTCTTGAGCTTTGAAGGCAATCCAACATATCAAATAACTATCCAGATCATCTACTATCATTTGGGATCATTAACTACTTGTCAAGGAAGGTTAATTTAATTGAAATTTGAGATGTAATTTACTACATTTCATTTTTCATTTGCATTTGAATTACTTCCATTGCCCAATTAGAGGTGTTATATAGGTTAGTATATATTAGACATTTTAAATTTGTCCTCTATTATTCTTAGAAATCCAATTCTATTCCTAATTCATCACATCACATTTTAGCAACCACAGTGGAAATTTAATCCTAATTTGTACTTTTGTCCTCTATTGATCCTAGCAATCAAATTCTATTCCTAATTTATCACATCACATTTTGGTAACCACAGTGTAAATTTAATCCTTATTTGTGCTTATTAAAGATTTGGCATGTACTAAAAAGCTTGAAGGTACCTTAGGATGAAGACTTCGTAGCCAACAAGACAAAAAATATGTCAATTTTCATTCCCAAACTATGCACGACTTCACCCTCTATAGACTCGACTTTGCTCTTTGAAAACATAATTTCACTCATGACACTCGTGATTTCCCTCTTGACTGATAAACTTAAATTCAATGAATTAACTAATGGTTTGATTTTTTTATTTATTATGATAAAAACTTATGTTGAATTGTGAATTCATTTCTACTAATAATGGTTTTGACAATATTTTAGTAATTTCATGTATGTTTGCTTTTGGTTATGTGTAGGTTACAAATTCGCTAACATTAAGACATGATTTATATCATGATAGACATGTTTTCTCTCTAGATAGTCACAAATTTCACTTAAATTTATAACTTAATTGTTATAGGTTGACCAAGTGCTTGACCTTTTTGACTGTTTTATACAAAATTATGTTTTATCCATTTGAGATATCGTGTTAGTACCAATGTTTTTTAAATCATTTTAATAATTTCACATATTTTATTGTCTTTTTATCTATAGGTTGTGAATTCCCCTCTACAATATCACAAAATCATCCTTGATAGAAGTGGCATTTCTCAGTTGACACGTGACATCTTGATGGTATATGGTTTTCCGCTAGGTAGCATATGTTTTGTTTTAATGAATTTGCTTCTATTTTGTAGATGATGTCTTCTATTTTATCTATTGTTATAATAATAGTATCTTTGAAATTAATATTAGAAGCTTTAAATCAGTATGTTTTATGTCATTAGCTTTTTAAATTAAATAATTTTCTATATTTAGTGGATTTTCTTTAATCTTAGCAATTTTGCTCTAACTTCAGCAACTTTGTTATCAATAAAAGCGATTTCACTTATTTTTTATTTTCTGAGTTAAGTAGTCTACTTGGTGAGTTTGCTCTGCAAAGACATGCCTTTCTCTGTATATTTTCCATTTCACTATGTGTAATTGTTGTTTTTATTTCTAATTGTGATTATTTAAGATTGTATTTTCAATAGCTGAATTAAACTACTAATCCTTTTGTTAAAGGTCTGATCATTAAATACTAGGCATATAGAACCTTTAATAATATATTTGTCACATTTAATTAAAATTAATTAATCAATTTTTATGCGTGTGATAAATTTAATCAATTTAACATATTCATTTGTCTTTCTTATTTGTCAAGCCAAGGCTAAAGTTGTGTATGCTCTTCCATCGCATCTGTTTATCAAATATTAGAATAAAAAATAAATAATAAACATCTTCCCTCTTAATTTTATAGGAGAAACGTTATGTGGAATTTATCCCCACACACTTGTCATAATTCTTAGGTAGGTTATGACATGAACTTCATCACCATGTACTAGTCAAAACTCCATATTCTATTAGATTATAGATATCAATCATATTTGTCATAAATCTAAGTGGATTTACCCATACTAGATTGTGTGAAGTGAGGAGGTAACACTCGGATACATAGGCATAAAACAAAATTCTAATATGGACTTGGGCACCACTATACCACAAGGTATATAGGGGACTCCTATAGAGAGACTGTACAACCTAGATTAAGACCTTTGTCCAGAAACAACTTCCAATGTAGTTAAAAAAACATTCTCGAAGATCACTCACCACATAGAGATGTAAGGTGAGGGTTGGGAGACAAACCTAGACACTACTCTATGATATTAGATCAATGGGATGGTTATCGCATTTCACACCCTTATATACTATCATAATCCTATCATTCTGCATTCTCTTATTTGTTGTCATTAATAATAATTTTGTTTGTAGACCAATCCCTTACACCAAATATATCACCCTATTGCATTTAACACAAGGTCCATTCATTGATATTATTGTCCACTCCTTACATCAATCAATCTTCACCTTGTCATCATGAAACCACATCCCTTGTTACCTCATCTATTACAGACATTCTCTTATGACAACTAGCCTTCTCCAAGATCACCTTCATCACTTGTCAAACCCCCTTAAGATTGCTTGAAATTGAAACCATATTGAACTCATTCCCATAGTCAAATCATAGTCGACCACATGTAAATAGTCAAACTTCATCATCTACTCCCTTGATATAATCCCCTTTAAACACTATTAAGATAGTCCTAATCTAATCAATTCAACTTCGGCTAAGGTCAACAATAACCTATTCAACCCATCACATCTCTTTCACAAGTATAACTTGGGACCCATCCAACCCCATCAAAATAATGAGATTATCTTAGTTCATTATCTAAGTCAAACCTATGGATATCATACCCTAACCTCATGTGAAATCAAATCTAGTTGACATCCTAAAAATCAAATTTGCTCAAGAGTGTTAGAGGTACAATCACTGAGAAGGGGGGGGGTGAATCAATGGTGACAAATAATCTAATTCAATTTCTAAACCTTTCAAACACTTATGCATTCAATACAACCAATCATGAAGCATACAATATTTTTATAGCAATGAATAATGAAGATAATGCAGGATCACACACACAACACAAGATCTATGTGGGAAACCTTCTTGGGGAATAAAACCTAGTATCAAGCCTAGAAAAACATGGACTACTTATCCTATAAGATGATCACAAACATGGGACTGGTCAAGTCCTTTTGACCAAAATTTAGTGAAATGCCTATTTCACAAAGAACACCTACCTTTAGGACAATCAAGTCCTTATGACCACCTATTGGTCAAGTCCTTTTGACCAACTTTAGTGAAACACTTGTTTCAGAAGGAGCACCTACCCTTAATATTATTAAGTCCTTCTGCCCACGCATTGGTCAAGTCCTTCTGACCTAGATGTTTGAGCACCCTCTCAACACTTATGAAATAAACATCACTTGCTCACTGATTACGTACCAATCTAATTAAGACATAATGTATACGAACTCTCATTAACTCTACACACTACACAATCCACACTCTAATTTGCCTTTCAAATCAACCACCAAGCTTACATAGACACATCTATCCTTCACTCACACTCAAGGCATCCAAAACATACTTTTGGATCACTCTAGACCTCTTCAACAATCCTCAATCTTAAAACCTACATGAGCACTATCCTTGACATCAAAAAAAAAAACCTATAGGTCATACACATAGTCATAAATCTACTTTATTCTACAACCCATCCATTGGGCACACACACTTTCTTCTTTTCTTCGCTCTACAACACTCACTCACATATCTTCTTGCAACAAGTCTAGAAATCACCACCTTTTATTTCACCTTTTATAGAGCCATCATGATTATTATCATGTTTAAAACTTTCCTTGTTAGACACAACACATGCCTTCACTCTTAAGGCATCTACATGGGTGACCTTTGAGCAATACCCTCTTTCAAATAGGCCCAAGTGTCCTTTTAGGTCCTATGGAGACCCATTCACCTCTTTGACACTTCTTTGAGCAAACATAGAACACATGAACACTTTAAAATACATGGACCCATGCCACATAATCTATAGGTCCTTCTTAAGTGATAACAACCATCACAACACTCTTTTGCTAAAGCTTAATTCACTCAAATAATATTTTGTGCATACAACCACCATTAACGAACACACACTCACCTTATAAGACTTTGATCATACTAAATATGATTGATAAAACTTTCATAATCCACATATATGGTCTTAATGAAATCCATAACATGCTTCAACACTTAGTTCATCTTAAAACAACAAAATACCGTATAAAAAAAAACTCTATTACCCATCTTGGGTTACTTGCAGAGCATGAACAAACATTTATTAAACTTTGGAGTTCAATAACTTTGATTGTACAAACATTTAAACATTCAAATGAATATTTCTAGATGTGCCTTGAAGTCCTATACAACTTTTCTTTTTACTACAACATCAAATTCTGAATAGATTTAAAGTTATTGCTCAAAAACCAAGCACTAGTCTTTCCTTCATTAAATTCAAATATTTAAATCCAAAAGGTCATAGTTAAACCTCAGTCACTTAGAACACATCTCGTGTTCTTCACTTAGCTCACTCAACTTACACTATCAATCTTCTTCAAAATTAGATCAAACTTTAACTTGCAGTGTTCCACTATCCAAATGTTAAACCTCAAACATTGACTTCATCTCATGCATACTTGTAATATTGACCAAATGCAAACCATCGATCTCTATAGATTAACTAGGTCTTTATATTGTAGTGCTCATTATTAGATCTTGGTTCTAAACTCCCATGATTATGCCACTTGGCAGCCCCATATGCCTTCTACACATTTAATGTCATTTCATGTGCTTCTTCCACTTGATAGTCTCACATGCATTGTTGACTCTTTAACTTCTCCTACACCATTTATCTTTGTCACTATGAATTTCCACTCATTTTTGATCTTCTGTCAGACTAACGATCTTGTGACACTTGTCATCTACATATGCCACCTTTGACATGTTGACTTCATATGCACCATTGATCTCAATATGTATGATTAAGTTCTCACCATTGGATCTTCTATAACAATGACCTCAGACTTCAAGATGATTAAACTTGATAGTCTCTATTCCATCATAATCTACTAGAGATACTTTGAAGCTTTATAACTTGAGCTAGAAATCACTTCAAGACTCCAAATTTTTAGGGTAGGTTCTTAGAACTATAGACAACATCTCCATGTAAAAATTTAACCACAATTAGATTTAAGATTACCTACATTAAATCACAAAATTATTGGTTCATTCATATCTGCATGACGTGCAATGATGATTTGGATAAGTATAAGAAGTTAGTGAACTTTTGTCTGAGAGGACAACTTTTCACCCACATATCTATAGCTACGCTCAATCTCATGACTTAAAATTTAAACCAAAAAAACTTGGGAATCATGTGATCATATCAATATAACCAACTCCCCCTGACTCATCCATATGTGGCAATGGTGATTTCATCAAACTTCATAAATTTTTATGCCACTAGACCCAAAATGTCTAGATGAAAACTATGAAATTCTAGATGAAATCCACTCAAGCACACAAGAATTCAACACATATAAGACCTATTATGGGACCTATTTCATAGAATAAAATAATTGTATTCATCCCTAAACATCAATAACCATGCCAAAACTAAATATCAACCAAGCCTACTCCAAGCATACTTAGAATAAGCACACTGCACACTTTGTCATTGATACTTAGATTATCAAGACAATTCATCCACTCACGTAGACACCTTCATGACATAACCAAAAAATCTAAAAAAATATCCTCCTTTTTCATTGATGTCAACACCTATCATATAACTCACCTTCATTCTTTCTCTTCAAACACTCTTAGGTGACAATTCAGGTGACGGGTCCACTCCAATTGATAATGGAACTTCCGGGAGCCATAACTTTTGCACCGTAGCTCTAATTGACTCGTCGTTTGAACCATTGGAAAGCTAATAATGAGGATAATGAGGTGAGATGGCATGGATATTGTCTATATAAAGTTTTACCTTATAAAAACTAAAGGAAGTACCCCAAATTTCAATTTTACTAGTGTAGTCTAAAAATAGTAATTCCTCAAATTTTGTATTGTTATAAATCATGGAAGTTGAACCAATTCATCTCCCTTGAGATTGGTGACCTTAAATATACTCCCCACACCTTCAAAATATGTATAAATGAAGATATAACCTGAAATGGAAATTAGACATCTCTTCTCAGAGATAATCATATGTTAGGGTCTACAAATTTGATCAATAAAACATCTCTTCTTAAAGAAAACATTATTTGAATTGTCTTGTTATTATATATTGAATTATATTTCAAGAAAATATTTTTGAGTTTTGGATTAGTAGAACTAGATTGGTTTGTCTTTAGAGTGTATGATCTTGAGGATGAGGTCAGATTACAGGAAGCTTGGGTGGAAAATAGAACCAACAGACTATCCACCTATTCGCTCCAAACGACTTCAAATGACGAACAACATCGATACATACAATTCTTTCAAGGAAATGGTGAATGAATCCCTACAATAGTAGAAAGCATATATTCTACAACAATTCACTCAAATTCTCCAACAAATCTCAATGGGAAATTCTAGCTCCTCATTTGTACCCCCACATCCTTTCAGTGCCCTAACACCCTTCAAGGTTTAGGTGAATTTTGATATACATAAATTTAAAGGAAACATCAATGTTGATGTAGTAGATAATTAGTTGGATCAATTATCATCTTATTTTTCTGTAAATAAATTCACCGATAAAGAGAAGATCACTTTTGCTCTTTTGAAAGCATCATTGCCTGTCAAAAATTGGTGGGGAGTGTACAAAAAGAGATTCAATGTAGATGATATTGGCCTTGAGATAGAACCTACCTAGGATGATTTCATAGAAGCTATAAAGGAAGAATACTACCCCATTGGAGCATATGACAATTTGTATATAGAGTGACAACAACTTTGCCAAGGTAAGTAATAGTTTGTTCAAGATTACACTAACATTTTTCATTCTCTATCTGCGAGATTGAGCATCCAAGAAAGTGAGAAACACAAGGTTCTCAAATACTGTGGTGGACTACAATGTTACATATGGGGAGAAATGGAACTCTTCAATTTGTAAACCCTTGGTGAAGCGTACAAGTTCATAGTAAACATTGAGCAGAAGCATGGAAGAATGAATACAAAGATTTAGCCTTCAAAATGGAAAAGTGACAAAGAAGGTCAAACACGAGGCCAAAATTGGAAGCAAAAGGAAGGAAAGACTAGGAAGTGGTGTGATTATCAAAAATTTAGAACGCACTCCAAAGAATAATGTCAAGCCATCAAGTCCCTACTTTCTAAGTCACAATCCTCAACATCCACTGCACTACCTCATACAGACCCTGCAATCAAAGAGCTTGAAGAAGAGATTATAGATATTGAGCCTAAAGCTATTGTTGCTTCATCACAGACCCATGAGGAGAGGCTAAATGACAAGGAAAGGTTGTTTCACTCTAAATTATGGGTGAAAGGTAAGCCTCTACATTTAATTCTTGATAGTGGAAGTCAAAATAATTTAATCTCTACTAATGTTGTGAAAAGCCTAAATCTGTGCATGAAGCCTCACCCAAAACCATATAGTATTGGATGGTTGAGTCTAGGGAGAAACCTCCGTGTCACCCACCAATGTCTTCTCTCATATGCAATAAAACCTTTCCAAGATGAGGTCTTATGTGATGTGGTCAATCTAGATGTTTGTGATGTACTCATTGGTTAGCCATTCATATATGATCGACATGGAATCTATGAATCAAGAACTCAAAGGATTAATCTCACTCTTGGAAAATGACACTACAGGGTACCATAAGTACTACCTTCTATATCTGTCTCTCTGATTAGTGCCAAGAAATTTATTCTCATGGTGGTCAAGCCACAAGAATCCAAAAGGGCCAATGTTGCAGCCTTGACTACACAAAAAACACAACAACATAATCAAATAGATACCAAGCTAAAAAATTTCATGGCCTTCTATCCACAGACTGATGGTCAGATAGAAATGGTGAATAATCAAGCCCTGCACAGTTCCATAAATCATAGTCCATTCCAAGTATGCATCGAGAATCAAATCAAAGTACAACTGCCACACTTGATGAAAAATATTGATGCAATAGGGAACATTGCTTTTCAAGGAGGGAGGAATGATCCAGGTAACAATTCAGGTGACAATTCAGGTGATGGGTCCACTCCAATTGATGATGGAACTTTTGGGAACCATAACTTTTACACTGTAGCTCCAATTGACTCATCATTTAAACCATTGGAAAGATAAGAATGAGGAGAATGTGGTGAGATGGCATGATCTATGATGAATGGAGTTTTACCCATGAAAACCCAATGTAAGTTCCCCAAATTTCAATTTTAGTAGTGCAGTCTAAAAATAGTAAGTTTCTAAAAATAGTAATTCCTCAAATTCTGTATTGTTGTAAATCATGGAAGTCGAACCAATTCATCTACCTCAAGATTGGTGACCTTCCACATACTACCCACAACTTCAAAACATGTATAAATTAAGATGTAACCCAAAATGGAAATTAGACATCTCTTCTCAGAGATAAGCATATGTTAGGGTCTACAATTTTGATCAATAAAACATCTCTTCTTAGAGATAACATTATTGAATTGTCTTGTTATTATTTCTTGAATTATATTTCAACCAAAGATTTTTTATTTTTGGATCACTCTGACTCATCCATATGTGGTAATGGTGATGTCATCAAACTATCTACATAAATTTTTATGCCACTAGACCCAAAATGTGTAGATGAAAACTATGAAATTCTAGATGAAATCCACTCAAGCACACAAAAATTTAAATCATATAAGACCTATTATGGGACCTATTTCATAGCACCAAATAATCATAATCATCCCTAAACATCACTAACCATGCCAAAACTAAAGACCAACCAAGCCTACTCCAAGCATACTTAGAATAAGCACACTGTACACTTTCTCATTGACACTTAGATTATCAATATAATTCATCCACTGACCTAGACACCTTAATGAAATCACTAAAAACTCTCCAAAAATCTCCCCCTTTGTCACTGATGTCAACACATATCATATAACTCACCTTCCTTCTTTCTCTTCAAACACTCTCACAATAGAAACCTTCTCCCCCTTTGACACAATGACAAAGTGGGCACACATTGATACTGAAGACTTGAAAATACCACAAATAAGAGAGGACTATATACACATAATATTTTTAACTTTTATCAAATACTGATACTTTACATCTTGTAGGAACCTATTGAGACATAATCTCTCTTAGTGCATGCCCTATAAGGTGTACTGAGAAAGGAATGGGCAGACCTTTGGTGTTTCACAAGATTGTTGTCCCTTATTTCCATATTATTATCAATCTAACTATATCCCAAAACCATTCCCTAAGTTATTTATCCTCCCTTAATTATTCCTCTAGTATTTTCCTCTTTCCATTCCTCTTTTTCTTATCTTAAACTCCTTTTGGTTAGTCAGTTGTACTAGGTCAACCCATTACAATTTAGGGATATTCTTTACTTTCTTAACTTGTTATCCCTTTGGTCGACCTAGCTTAGACCTAGTAAATTATCCTTGAAAACATATTGGGTTGACTGGGTTAACCCTATATAGTTGACATTCCTACAAATATTTACGGTAAGATTTGCCTATATATATAAGATCATTTCAATCACTTTCATATGTGCAATCAAAAGTTATTATTCACTCCTATTTCTTCACAATCTACTCTTCCACCATTCTACCTAAGGAGACTTAGCTTAGGTTTCTTATTTGGAGAATCTAATTTTGTGGATAAGACTTGGATGCTTTGGCATTTCTTAGTGATCCTTACAAACCACAATAACCTCTTGCAAATCCCAATTGGTTAAGGGAGAGGTTGAGTCTCGATGGGTTCACATTCAAGTAAGTATTTTCTAACTTTGTTCTCCTCTCTTTTAGTAGATAGAAGTAGCATAAGTGTTGGCTTGAATAATACTATATTTCATATTTTATGTACTAGGGTGTTACTCATACTTACTTTAATTTAAGTTCCCTATACACATTTATTTTATTGTTTCTAATCCCCACATTATGCCACAAAATTTAGTGTGCACTAGATTAGATTTACTTTATTGTTATTAGAATAAGTGATTTTTTAAAACCTTAGGACTTTATTAGGGTTGTGTGATTGTGTTAGATTGTAGGCTTTGGAACCCTTCCTAACATGATGTGTTGTGACAAGTGATACCCTAATTGGGTCTAGTAAATCCCCATATTGGTCATGCTCTTAATTAATAAGTGTATCCCCAATCAGAAATGTAGGTATGCTTTATCTTCTTCGAGCCAAGATTTACTTATAGACATGATGCATTTCTGATTACATATATTCTAGTGAACCTAATGTGAAACAAACCCTTGCAAGATTTATTTCACTTTTTTATTATTTTAGTCATTCTTTTGATCATCATTTTTATCATATATTTTGACATACGAGATCGACTCTATCGACCCAACTATTTTTCTCTATGCACATGTTTCCAAGAATAGGCAAGTAGATAGACCTAGTCGACCCAATATAGGTTTCTAACCTTTCAGACACTCAATTCAACCTACTAGGTTAACCTCGTCAACCCCTTATAGTTTCAAATGGTTCCTTTATAGCTTGATTGATCATGTTGGCCTAGTTTGTAGGTTTTTCAAGTATACTTCAAGGTTGTTCATCAACAATATTTCTTTATTGCATTTATGGTCTACCAAGGTTTTTGTCTACATCTTTATTTATTTATTTTCTATCTTTCCTTTCATATTTTTCAGTCCTTAAAACTACCCTTGCATTGTCAACTGGATTGGCACTGTCGACCCAATTTTGTGTTCTATGTTCTATCTGAAATAACTGGATCGACAATGTCGACCTAGTTCATTTCTAGACCTTGTTTCTGTAGTATAGGTTTGACACTGTCGACCCTATTTTTTATTTTGTGCATATAGTGTCAAACATTATACCTTGTTTTAAGTTAGAATTAACATCATATCTATTAGTATTTAATTCACACTTTCTTTTCTTGTTACTTGCATGCTTAGAATAGTTCACATAGTCTAATAAGGTGATTTTTAATAAATTACTTAGTTTACTATTTTTATTTTACGAACACATGGCCAAATCACAAAAAATGTTAAAAACCACTTTAACATTTTTTATCCTAGGCCAACGTGCTTGGATTTCATCATCAAGGGGGAAGCCAAATTTGATTCTCTAGTCAAGTATAAAGCATGGTTAATGGTATATTCTGGCTAAGCAACTGACGCCTTTATTTCTATGATGTGTGAAGTGAGGGGGTAGTCCCCAATACTATGATTATATCATTATCACTACAATCTCTTTCATCCCAAACTATCTAAAACCATCCTTAGATTGTTATCTAGTACCTTTCTTATAACCAACTTCCAATCACATTTAAAATCATATCTTAATAATCTAATTAACAATCAGGTTGACCAATTAGTTAGCTTTACTTTTCAAGTTATTTGCTTACTCTTTATTTAATTGTGTGTGCTAAAACTTGCATTAGCCAGTGTTATTGCAAGGTTTTATTTTGTGTGCCTCAATTGGATTGGGCAGTGTTGATCCATTTGATTATTTATTTCCTTTCAGCTCTTACTTTCCTAGATTAGCTACAAAAATTGTCTTATTTCAGCTCATAATTTGTTATCATATTTCTCTTTCTCCCTATCCACTGTAATGGATCCACCTAGTCAACCTTATACAATTTGCAACTCCTTTTCCATCTTTTTCTCACCTCTTTTCACTATACTGGATCGACCAAGTTGACCCTATATAATTTATAGGCCTTGTTTTCTAAATTGGATTGACCCAATTGACCTTGTACTATCTTCTACTTTCCCTATTTGTCAATCTAATTCCTTATCACTCCAATGTTGCATTGTGTTTATCTCTCTTATGTTAGAATGAAATCTCCTATCAAAATCTTGTTCGATAGCTTGAATCCATTTAGATACTATATGGGATGTTCATTTCTTCCTCTCTTTTCCTTTGAAGAACATCATCACTCTTGGGTCATCTCTTCTCTTCCTTCATCTATGAACTGTAACATGGTGTAAATAACACTTCAAGATGAAGTTGATGGATTTGATCCTTTCTATACTTATGAAGAAACTTCTCAAAATATTCAAACTAATGTGGGAGTGATTGATACAAGTTTACATCACTAGTAATCCTTCTTCTAGCAATCTTCCCCCTAATACCAATATGGGGATTGATCCCACAAAAATCAACCCACCTCCCAATACAACCTAAATTTTATCCCAAGTCTTTCAACAAATGAAAATTATGCAAAATTCCAATACAAACCAAATGATACAACTTCAACAACATCTAATCAACGTGGCTAATCAACCTCTAACTATTCATCCTCAAACTAATCCTAATTATATTCCTCCACATCTTATGGATGCCTTAGGTAATGTTATTCCTCAACCCATAATGAATAACAAGATGCTTCAAACCATTTAAAATGATCATTTATCTCTCTTCATTATTTCCATTGATATTGGTAACATATCTCCAACTATCAAATACGATGGGACTAAAAACCCTACCTTATTTATTAAATCCTTTAGAAACCTTTAAAAAGATTGGATCCAAACTAATACATTCACCACTACTAAACTCTTAGTCAAAACCTTCACTAGTGATGTATCAGAATGGTATAATCAACTTCCCCAACATTTTATTTGACAACTTGGAAATTTTGTTAATCCTTTGGTTAAAGAGTTTCAACACAATGATCTTCTTGAAAATTGTCTTAGCCATTTCATCAATTCTAAGCAATCTCCCATCTAATCAACTCATGAATTTATCAAAAGATGGAAATATTTAGCTCATAAAGTTGATCATATTATGAATGATGATAATATATTTAAACTCTTTATCAAAACTTTAACTCCTACTCTCCAATATAAGTTTCAAACCTTTGCTCCTCAAACACTTAATGAAGCTCTTAATCAAGCTAAGCATCAAGATTTTATTATGAAGCAATTTGAACCTAATCCTAAACTACTTAAAGGATATTTTCAAATAACTATTTATATTACTAGTAATTCTCTATAAACCAAACAAGGAGTTTCCAAAACTAATCAATGATATTCCTTCATCTTCTCACACACCTCTTTCAGATCAGCAAATGAAAATATTGTTACCACCCTTGAAACCTTTCATCTATCCCAATGCTCCTCCTACGTGGTATGACCCTAATCTCTTTTGTTTGTTCCATGTTGACATTGGCCATTCTCATGAATCTTGTAGAGGGCTCAATAAATATGTTATCTCCTATATGCTTGGTGATTCATTCAATCATGAATCTATAATCAATCTTCATCATCAAAAATACATTGTTGCTTCCCAAAAATGATAAACTTTCAAAGCTTCTACCACCAATAACTAAAAATATTATTCTAATAATCAAGAAAATATCAAGGATGTTTGTGCCATTGACGTCGATTATGACCAATATTATAAAAACTCTCAATATGTCAATACTACCAAGGTCAACTATCGTCATAAATTGGCTCACAAAGATCTCATTATCAATCCTAAAAATCCATGTTTAAAAGAACAAATTATTAAAGATACTACCACCACTGATGTTGATTGGGAAGTACCTGAGTAATAAATCCCTCCTTTTGATCCTCCAATTACATCTATACCTTCTAAAACTAATTTACTTTCTAAAACTCATGCTGGTTCTTCTAAATCTCATTGGAATTTTCTTGAATAACTCAACTCTATGCCTTGTAAGATCCCTCTTATGGATTTGGTTCTCACTTCATCTTATCATCATAAATTCCTTACATAACAACTTCAAGAAATTGAATATCCATCCTCCATAGATGAAGAACCACCTTCTATTGATTCTCAACCTACTAATGTCAATACCATTGAAACTTAATGTCCTTCTTCCAAGTCTTACATTGAGTTTATTGAAGAGGACATGAATAACAATGGAATTTATTTTAGTGTTGATGATACGTCATTCTTTATTAAAATATGCATTAATACCACTCTTATCTATAAAGTCTTAGTTGATGAAGGCTTTGGTATTAATGTGACATTATTATGGCTTCTACAACAATTTGGTTATAACAAGGATCTACTCAAGCAAACTCATCTTACTTTCTATGGTTTTGATAAGATGAATCAAAATCCACTTGGTTATATTTGGCTTCCATTAATAATAAGACATAAGACTATTCAAACCAAACTTATGATCTTTGATATCCTTTTATCTTACAATATCCTTCTTGGTTGTCCATGGTCTCATCGAATGAGGGCCATTGCTTCTTCTGGTAGTTAATGTATTAAATTATTACATAATGGATAATGGTACAAGCATAAAGTAGATCCCAATTCATGGATCATTTAGCTTCCTAATCCTAAACCTTAATATTGTACTCATACAAATCCTAAGATTAACAATGCTCCTTTACCTGAGTTCATGAAATAATTGGCAAATGGATGGTCCTCCTGATATCTCCATTATATCTTATCTTGGTAAGTGGCTCTAGAATTTTTGAGACTAAAGGGCAAATGGAGATATCACTAGTTTGAGATATCACTAGTTGGAGATATAATTGGCAAATGGATGGTCCTCCTTATTGAATTAAATATTCACATCATTAATCAAAAAGCTATTAAAGGGAAAGTCATAGTTTATCAAATTTATATATCTCCCATTATAGCCATTTCTTCACTTCAAGATGATATTTTTGATGATAATATTCTTTACATTGAAGATCTTAATTAAGCTATCTCTCTTGAAGATTATTTTAATATCTTTACTATTGATCTTGAAGCCAATAATCTTAAAGAAAATTCCACTCCCTCTGGTACTACTAAACCAATGTTAGTTATTGAGGAGCTCCCTAAAATCAATGTTGACTTGCATGAAGATACTTGGACCCTTCACTTTGATGGTGTTAAATGCCTCCAAGGAGTTGGGATAGGTTGCACTCTCACAAGTCCTCTTAGTAAGATCATTCCTTTAGTTTTTCATTTCACCTTTGATGTCACCAATAATATGGTTGAGTATGAAGCTCTTATCTTAGGCATGAGAGTAGCTCTTGAATTAAAAATTAAATACCTTCATGCTTTAGGTGACTCTCAGCTTATTTTCCATCAAGGTAGTGATTATTATCAATGTAAAAGTGAAAATCTCATTACCTATCATCAAATTTCAACCACTTTTTCTAGGGATTTTATCTCTTTCACTATTGAGCCTATTCATAGAGATAAAAATTCTATTTTTTATTCTCTTGTCTCTTTAGATTCCCTATTTCATCCACATCAAGTTCTTTTTTATCCTTCTTTACTTATACAAATAAGAAAATATCCATCTTCAACTCAACCACTAGATTCGGTTATTTGTCATATTGAGGCTATTACCATTAAGAAAAGCCCTTGGTATGAAGACATCATTCAATTCCTTGAACACCAAACTTATCCTCCTAATTTAGACTCTCATGAAAAGACACACATTCATAAACAAGCTTTCAAGTATGTATCTCAACACAACATCATTTATTATCACAATGTTAAAGGTACCTTGCTCTGTTGTGTTATGTAAGATGAGGTCCCACGTCTTCTTGAACAAGTAAATGAAGGTATTTGTGGTGGTCACTATAGCAGACACACTACAACCCACAAATGCCTACATATGGGTTACTTTTGGCTTACTCTTGAAAAGGATGCAATTGAATATGCTAAAAAGTATACTTGTTAGCTTCATGATGATCTTATCCATTCACCTCCAATAAAAATTAAAATTATTGAATCTCCTTATTCATTTTCCGCATGAGGATTTGATCTCATTGGTAAACTTCCTCATTCCTAAGATGGGCATGTCTTTATCATCACTGCTACCAAATATTGTACCAAGTGGGTAGAAGCCATGCCTCTCATTAACATCACTAGTCCTACCATTTCAAAATTTATTTTTAAACAAATTATTTTTTACTTGGGAATTACCAATACCATAATTTTAGATAATGGTGATAATTTCAAAAACAAACATATTAAACAGCTTTGCAACTGATTCAAAATCAATCACAAATTTGTCATGATTTATCACCCATAATGCAATGATTAAGCTAAGACCACCAATAAAATTCTCAAAACAATTATCCATAAGACAAATCATAAAACCCACATGGATTGGCATATTCATCTTTACCCTACACTTTTGGCCTATCAGACTAGCATACACACTACCATTGGGACAAACCTATTTTTTATAGTCTATGGTTCTGAGTCAGTTATTATTTTAGAAGTTGAGCTTCCTTTCTTCATATATCTCTTCATGGCCTTATTATCAATGAAGATTTATGTGAAGATTGCCTTCATGCCTTTGATCTTCTTGATGAACATCATATTTCTACCTTGCAACATAATCGTTAATACAAGGTTCGTATCGCTAGACAACATAACAAATGTGTTAAAGTATGTACTTTTAATGTTGGTGATCTTATATTTAAATTATATTACACCAATGATAAAGAAGGTAAATACACCCAAAAATTCTTTGGTCCATATTTATTTAAAGATATTCTTGGTCCAATCACTTACCATCTTCACACCAATGAAGGTCATGTTTTTAAAGAGCCCATCAATGCTCAATTCCTTAAAAATTACTTTGCCTAAACATTTAATTCTTATTATGTTTTCTATTTATATCTATCTAATAGTTTTTGTAGGTTAATTAAGCATGATCTCTCCCTCTACAATAGTTCACTCTTTTTCACACACCTCTACTCCTCCCTTTTGGTCTTTTAGTTTCTTGTTGTACCATAGTCTTCTTTACCTTCTAGCTTTTTCTCTTATTTTTTACACCCCTTGGGTTTTATTTTGTGAGTTACTTTGTAAGACCACGGATAGAACCCATTATTCTTCAAAAAACCACCATCTTTTATCTATTTTTTTCTTTCATTTTTTTGCTACTTGCCAATGTTGTTTTGACATCCTTTGGGTTTTTCTTTTGTGAGTTGCTTGGTAAGACCATGGATGGGACTCGACATCCTTCACAAGATACTATTTTTTTTTTCTTACTTCCCTTTGATTTTTATCTTGCTTGTCGGCACCCTCATGGGTTTCTCTTTTATGAATTTCTTTGTAAGACCATGGATAGGACTTGGCCCTCTTCATAAAATTACCATCATTTTCATGTTCTTGATCTTTGTTCTCAACTTTAGTTTTTTATTTTTTTGTCATATAAAATCTACACAATAATATATGTTATCATGTTTTCCTCTATTTCCCTCTTTCTTGTGATAAGGAATCACACTTTACTATCATTGTATCCCTTTTTATCCTTTGTCACATTTTTGAAATTTGAAGTAGTTTAAATTGTTCCATGTGTCATTACTCTTGATTTCCCCTTCCTTTCATCTCCACATTAGATAAAAAAAAGGTTGAAGTCAAGATAGCACTTTTATTTCATCTAGATTTATGAGACTCTTAGACCCCATGCTCTTTGATGTTCTCTCTCTTGACAACCTTGTATCAAGTATTCAAATGAAAGTTATCTTTAGAACCCATGTTTGGTTTTCCAAATCCATATGGAGGAGGAATAAAAAAAGCCATCAAGAAAGTTAATATCCAAATAATTTTAAACAAAAGGATATTTAAAAGGTAACATAAAATTTCAAAAGTCAAATTCACAGCAAAATATGTGATTACAAGCACATTTCATATCTCTAATCTTTGTAGTAGACCAATGGATCTATAACAAGTTCTTAATAGTGGGTAACATGTTGTGGGGATTTAGGTGCATTTTTATTTTCATGCATATATCCTTCATGGGATGAGCTTTATACTCAATTTATTGACCCCAAGACTTATGTCGCTAAGAGAAGTTATTCATATTCCTTAAGGTCGAAAGTCCTCTTGTTTTGACAAACCTAATTTGAATGTCTTGACTTTGATAAAGAGTTACTCTACCTTGGTTTTTCCTTCATTCTCCTCTCTACCCATTTCATTTTCCCCCCTTGATAGAAAAATTGTGATTTCAAATCTATTTTCCCTTTTTATGTACTTCTTTCTTCTTCACCTCTTAAAATCATGCTAACACTACTTTGATTTAGTTTTATCTATCCTTAGAGTGAAACAACATGTTTGAACAACTATGGATTCTTTTTTCTTTACACCATACATTTACATTTATACACTTACTTTACTTTCCTTTTACCATTTGTCATAATTTCATTGTCCTACTATTATGGACACCTAAGTTTGTACCCTTTTTCCATTGTTGAGTGTGGTTGGCTTATTGCTTCTCACTCAATAGTGTTGTTTTCCCTTTTTATGCACCTTTTTCCATTGTTTATTGAGATGTGGATTGTTATTTCTCAATCATCAATGTTGTTTTACCTTTATGTTTAGTCTTTTTTCCAATGATTTATTTGTTTTAATATCCTATTTGACATGTATCCTTGGTTTGATTTGATGATTTTTCCTTTCTTACTTAATGATAACTTTGAGTTTTTAGTCTTTAGTAGCCTTGGTTTTTTGGTTACCTGATTTATTCTTGTTGTTTGACTTGGTCATTTGGTCTAACATATCACCTATCACCCCAGATTGATAAATTTCCAAAGTACATCCCATCTTGATAGCACCATATATCATGGCTTTTATTGTATTTATTTATATTTTCTATTTAGTTTTACATTCTTTGGTTTATCAAAAGTAGTCTCTGTACCCTAAAAAATCAAAACTAACAACATAGAAGATAGCCATCCCATGATAAATGTAAGTCAAGGTACGCATTGAAATTAATTTTTAGTTATTTACTTTTTAGATTAGTTTCCATTTTAATCATTTACTTTCAAATATTTTTGCTTTAAATAATATAATTTTTTTTAGCATCAACGTTGTGTGCTACTATGTTCTTTCTCAAAGCATCATCCCTTGTTGCACCTTAATGATAAGTGATGAGCTTTAAGTGTGGAATATGTATACACATAATATTTTTAACTTTTTATCAAATACCAACACTTTACATATTTCAAGAACCCATCGAGACTCAATCTCTCTGAGTACATGTCTTAAAGGGTGCACTAGGAAAGGGGTGGTAAGACCTTTGGTGCTTCACAAGATTGTTGTCCCTTATTTCCATATTATTACTAATACAACTAGATCCCAAAACCATTCCCTAAGCTATTTATCCTCCCTTGAGTATTCCTCTAGTATTTTCCTCTTTCTATTCCTCTATTTCTTATCTTAAACTCCTTTTGGTTAGTCAGCTCTACTAGGTCGACCTAGTATAGTTTAGGGGCATTCTTTACTTTATTAGCTTGTTATCCCTTTGTGCATACTAAATTAGACCTAATAAATTATCCTCAAAAACACATTGGGTCAACCCTGTACAATTGACATTCCTAGAAAGATTTAGGAAAATATTCGCCTATATATACAAGATCATTTTGGTCATTATTCATATGTGAAATCAAGAGATATTGTTCTCTCATGCTTCTTCATAATCTTCTCTTCCACCATTCTACTTGAGGAGACTTAGATTAGGCTTCTTATTTGAAAAAACTAGTCTTGTAGATAAGTCTTGGATGCTTTGGCCTTTCTTAGTGATCCTTACAAACCATAACAACCTTTTGTGAAGCTCCTTTGGCTAATGGAGAGATTGAGTCTCAATGGGTTCAAATTCAAGTAAGTATATTCTAACTTTGTTCTCCTCTCTTTTTGTAGATAGAAGTAGCATAAGTGTTTTCTTGAATAATAATATCTTTCATATTTTATGTATTATGGTGTTACTAATACTTACATTAATTGAAGTTCCATATACATGTTTGTTTTATTGCTTCTAACCCCCACTTTGTGCCATAAGCTTTGGTGTGCACTGGATTAGATTTCCTTTCTCATTCTTAGAATAAGTGATTATTTTAAACCTTAGGACTTAATTAGGGTTGTTTTGTGATTTAGTTATATTTTAGGCTTTTTAACCCTTCCTATCATGATGTGTTGTCACAATTAATCCCCTAATTTGTTCTAGCGTATCCCCATATTGGTCATGCTCCTACTTAACAAGTGTATCCCCAATGAGAAGTGTAGGTATGCTCTATCTTCTTCAAGCAAGGTCTGATTTATAGAAATTATGTATTTATAATTACATACAAGGACTACCTTATAAATATGATATAAAATCCCCCTTACCTTGAGCCTACCTCTTATTGCTTTGACAACTTTATCTTGCTACATGCTAGCACTCTCTTCAACCAAGCACTACAACCAATGAATAAGGAACATAAAAAATCACTAAAATATGATGGAACTCACTAATAATTAATTTGGGAGGGACTACCCCTAATATATCTAAGCCATTGCATGTCTTGAGTATCTTTAGATCTTCACACACCATGAAGAACCACCAGACAAGCTTACTAACCTTCTCTCTCAAGCCACATCAAGGACCACAAAAAAAAACTCATGCCACTTATCAAATAGGAAAAATTATATAAACCAACCTAATAAATCACCTTGAAACATTCATCCCTTTCTCTTTCAGGTAAATTGAACAAAAACATCAAATCTTCACACTAGGCATGTCTAGACTCCTTATAGCCCTACCTAGAGCATGTAGAGCCCAATTTTTTTGTAGAAATAATTTCAAGACCTAAAAGTTTATACATAGAGAACTCTCATATAATCACTTAAGCAAACCAATTTTTGTCACTTAGATCCTTCTCTACAACATACTTATTTCACAAATCTACTAGCCAATTAGTTTTCTATTTGGATAAAAAATTGAATAATTTGAAAAACACAAACCTTCAAATCTTTGTGAAGCTTATTTTGACAACCCATTTGGTCCATTCAACATATTAATAAGCCTCAAACCTCAAATCAAAATGCAAACCACTTTTCTATCATAGCCCAAAACTCTAGAATCTTAAAACAAAAAAGGTTAATAAACTTCCTTCTAGTCAATGCCCATCTCTTAAAATTATTGTGCACCTGGAGAAAACCATCACACATTTTTGGACCAACATTTTATCTTTCAAAACTTTGGGATCTTTGAATTCTTATACCATGGCTTTGATCTTCAACTAAAAAGAGAAACCCAGGAGCACACAAAGACCTCTAAAAGTCACAAACATGATCATTAAGACACAAAACCACCTAAAACACATTAGAAATAAATGAATAGAGATTTTTGAACACCAAAATATTCTTTAGATTCCATCAATCTCATTATGCCATCTAAAACCACCCATTCTGATCCTAAAAATACTATATACATAACACAAACACCTTATGACATCATTCTGACCTTATCAAAGCACTTATCCCATCTTGACATACCAACTCCAATTGGAAACACTCATCTCTTGCCTTCTAGGACCTTCTAAAGAACACTACAAAAACACTTACTTATCGACTGGAAGGAGTCTCTTAAGAAGCAAAGATAGAGACCTACTCTACACCACAATTCTCTAAAATAAAGTGAAGCTAGGAGTGGCCCACATCTCTTCAGTAACCACTGGAATCATTTTATATCTATAAGACTTATTGTTCTTATTTTCCTTAGTCAGAATTTTGACAACGTGTTCCTTTTCTACATCACTCACTTTCTCTTTTATGATAGGATATACAACATTAATAGAAACTATGGAACATACCTTAAACATTGAAATAACTTCTTTACATTACAAAACATCACCTTCAGAACATGCCAACATAGGAACCAAAGATTGAAACTTTCTCATATAAATCTCACTACTCATTAGCATCCAAACACACCTCAGAACTAGCCTCAACTAGAACCTTGGTCTTTTCTTGGAGCTTGGTCTCTCCATTCACAACATGAGTAGACAATGAGAGATCTTGGTACTCTACAACTTTTGCAGCATTCTCCACCATAACAAAAAGATTACTTGGACCTATAGACTCATCATGACTCATACTTACCACCTTTGGTTTCCATGAGTTAAATTTTATTCTTTATTTCACTTTAGGAGCTTGATTAAACCTATTCTATCTTGAAGGCCTTTGCTTGAAAAATCTATCAATTGGACCTCTCTGTTGACAGTTGAATTAAACTATACCTCTTGCAAGAAGCTTATCCTACCTTTCATGATTAGAAAAAAATATTGAAATATGTCCATTATTTAAAAAATTGAAACACACTACTCTTTTTTAAGAATACTCACCTTTTAATTGATGATCCCCATCAAATTTCCATGCAAACTCATTTCTAACAGGTCTATTACATTCTCTAGATTTATGACCAAATTGATTACATGTATAATAGTAACCATTGAAACTTGTATACCTCATATAATTTGGTTGTCTGATTTGATTTATATACATTATGATAGCATCTTCATTCCTTGATTGATTATTGACCTTCAAGATCTGATTTACATTAGTCTTCATCATGTTTTGAATTGTATTTTCTAGGTCTTCTTTATAACCAAGACTAGTTCTATCACTTACATGATTTTAACCACTCAGAATATTGTCTAGATCACTTGAGCTCTTTTCAAATTTGAAAAATTACTTCATCTTACCAGATGTCTTCTCTAACTTAGCTTTTAATGATTCATTTTCAATTACATACCTTGAACATTCATCTTCTTTAATTTTCAGGCTTGTAGATAAGATTTTCAATTGACAACTAAGATGTTTGACTATATCTTCATGCTCCTTGGTGTCTTCATTCATTCTTGCCTCATACACAATAAATTTCTCCTCATAGTCCTTGATTTGTGGCCTTATCTTCTTGTTAATAGTCTTCTCTATCTTCAGTTGTTCAAGAGAATTCATCAATTTAGTGTCATAATCCACCTCATCTTTATCATCATCTAAATCAATCCAGGCATGGTCATTTTGATATGTGTAACTTCCTTTCTCAGAAATGAAAATAAATTTATCTTCAATAGAACCATCATCTTCATGATCATACTCTGAGGCACTATCTTCACTCTCATATGATGAGCTTCAATCTTCTTTGTTGTAGAGACTCTTCTTTTCCTTGAAGTACTTCTTCTTGTTGTCAAACCTTATGAATCCTTTCTTCCTCTTATCAGACTTGTATGTCTTCTTTTCCATCACTATGCTCTTCATCATCATTTTTATTATGCTAATGAGGGTGCTTTTTATCAAAATATCCCACTTCTCCATAATTGAAGCATTTGAAAGGTAGTTTACCCTTATACTTGCCTGAACCTATTTTTAATTTCCTTGTAAACAAAGCAATTAATTCATCTTCATTAATATCATATATGTCATCCTCCTTGAGTTTCTTACCTTTGAAATTCTTCTTTGACTTCATTTTTATCTTGAATGTTGCTTGCTTCTTTAGTGGTATATCATCATTTACTCTCATCTTATAGCTGATAAGGATGTCATGTAATTCATCCATCTTCAACTGAGTAAGATAATGACTTTCTTCTACAATAAATAATTTAGATTCAAACTAGAGAGAGAGAGAGAGAGAGAGAGAGAGAGAGAGAGAGAGAGAGAGAGAGAGAGAGAGAGAGAGAGAGAGAGAGAGCTTAATACCTTTTAAACTACAATATACTCTTTAATATTATCTCCAAGTACTCTGATGATGTTCACAATCTCATAAACTCTCTATAGAAAGGATACCATAGAATCTTCTTCCTTCATCTTAATACTCTCAAATTGTCTTTGGTGTGTCTATAAATTTACCAAGTTATCCTTTGAATCTTCTTCATAATTAGTCTTAAATTTATCCCACATTTCCTTGGTAGAAATGCAATGGATTATTTTGGTTTATTTAGTCTCTAAAATACCACAAGTGATAGCATTAATTTCTTTATAATTGTTATCAAACTTCTGATCTACAACACTAGATGGAGGAATAGTAAGTGCATAATAACCATCCAGAATAGATTTCCAAGTGTCAAACCCTAAGGACATGATGTGGGTCCTCATCCTTGCACTCCAAAAAGTATAATTGGATCCATTGAACATCAGTGCTTGCTTAATGTAAAAACCTACTTACATTTGATACCCACCCATATTGTACCTTGGATCTCCTTCAAGTTGTCAAGCCTTTACCAAAGGACTTGCTATGATAAAAATTGTTAAAGATATAATCACTGAGACGAGGGGGGGGGTGAATCAATGGTGAAAAATAATCCAATTCAATTTCCAAACCCTTAAAACACTTAGGTATTGAATACAACTAATCATGAAGCATACAAGATGTTTCTAACAATGAATAATGAAGATAGTGCAAGATCACACACACAATACAATATCTATTTGGGAAAATCTCTTGGGGAATAAAACCCACTATCAAGCCTACAAAAATATGGACTACTTGTTCTATAAGATGATAAAAAACATGAAACTGTTCAAGTCCTTCTGACCAAAATTTAGTGAAACACCTATTTCACAAGGAACACTTGCCCCTAGGATGATCAAGTCCTTATTACCACCTATTATTCAAGTCTTTCTGACCAAATTTAGTGAAACACATATTTCACAAGGAGCACTTACCCCTAAGATGATCAAATACTTTTAACCACCTGTTGGTCAAGTCCTTCTGACCTAGATGTTGAGCACACTCCCAACACCTATGAAATGAACATCTCTTAATCATTGATTGCATGCCAATCTGATGGAGATACAATATATGTCATCTCTTTTCAACTATATAGACTACATATTACACACTTTGATCTTCCTATCAAATCAACCACCAAGCTTAAATAGACATCATCTATTCTTTGCTCACACTCAAGGCATCTAAAACATCTTTTTAGATCACTCTAGACCTCTTCACTTATCCTCAATATTCAAACTTGCAAGAGAATTATCCTTAACATCATAAATATGACCTATAGGTCATATGCATAGTCATCACTATGCTCTTCTCTACAACCCGTCCACTAGGCACACAATTTTTTTTATTTCCTTCGCTCTACAACACTCACACATCTTCTTGTAACAAGTCTAGAAATCACCACCTTTCATTTCACCTTTTATAGAACCATCATCATTATTATCATGTTCAAAACTTTCCTTATCATCCATGACACATGCCTTAACTCTTAAGGAATCTACATGGGGCACCTTTAAGAAGTACCCTCTTTCAAATAAGCCTAAGTTTCCTTTTAGGTCCTATGGAGAATCATTCACCTCTTTGACACTTTTTTGAACAAACATAAAACACAAGAACACTTTCAAATACATGGAGCTATGCCAAATAATCTATATGTCATATTTAATTGATAACAACCATCACACCATCCTTATGTTAAAGCTCAATTTACTCAATCAACATTCTATGCACATAGCCACCATGAATGGACACACAATCACCTTCTAAGTCTTTTATCATACTAAATATGATTGATCAAACCTTTGTAATCCACACAGATGGTTCTAAAGAAGTATAAAACATGATCAAACACTTATTTCATATTAAAACATAGAAATACCATCAATAAAAACTCTATTACCCTTCTTGGGTTACTTTTAGAGCATTAATGAACACATAGTTAACTTTGGAGCTCAATAACTTTGACTGTACAAACATTTAGACCTTAAAATGAATATTGCTAGATGAATCTTGAAGTCTTCTATAACTTTTATTTTAACAACAACATCAAATTATGCATAGATCAAAATTTATAGCTCAAAAACTAAACACTAGTCTTTCCTTCATTAAATTTAAATATTTAAGTCCAAATGGTCACAATTAAACCTTGGTCACTTAGAACACATCTCATGCTCTTCGTTCAGCTGCCTCAACTCACACTATCAATCTTCTTTGAAAGTAGCTCAAACTTTAACTCGTAGTGCTCCACTATCCAAACATTAAACCTCAAACATGTTGACATTATCTCATACACCCTTGCAATATTAACCAAATGTGTACCATTGATCTCTATGGATTAACCAGGTCTTTATCTTGTAATGCTCACCATTATATCTTGGCTCTGAGCTCCCATGATTGTGCTACTTGGAAGCCCCGCATGCCTAATACGAATTTGACATCAGTCCATGTGCTTATGCCACTTAGTAATCTTGCATGCATTATCAACTATTTTACTTGTCTCATACCATTGATCTTCATCATTATGAACCACCACTCACCGTTGATGTTCTACTAGACTAGCAAGCTTGCGACACTTATCACTTGCATGTTAAACCTTTAACATGTTGACTTCATACACACCATTGATATCAATATGTATGATTAAGGACTCATCATTTGATATTCTATACTAATGACCTTAGACTTCAACACTATTAAAATTTATAGTCTTTGGCCCATCACAGTCTACTAGAGAAACTTTGAAGCTTTATGTTTTGAGCTAGAAATCACTTCAAGACTCCAACTTTTCAGGGTAGATTTTTGGCACTATAGATAACATATCCATGTTAAAATTTGACCATAGTTGGATTTTAGAGTACATGTATTAAATTAACAAATTTTATGGTTCATTCATATCTGCATGACATGTAGTGATTGTTTGACTAAGTATAGGAACTTAGTGAACTTTTGTCTGGGAGGCCAATTTTGCACCTACATATCTTTAGCTACGCTCAACCTCATGACCTAAAATTTAAACCAAAATAAATTGGGAATAATGTGATCACACAAATATGAAAAAATCCCCATGGATCATCCATATTTGGTAATGGTGAGATCATCAAACTACCTACTTAGAGTTTTCTTCCACTAGACCCAAAATGTCTAGATAAAAACTATGAACTACTAGATGAAACCCACTCATGCACACAATCATTCAAAGCATAAAAGACCTCTTATGGTACCACTTTCATAGTCTCAAATTATCATACTAATCCCTAAACATCCCTAACCATGCCAAAACTAAAGATCAATAAAGCCTAATTTAGGCATACTTAGAACATGCACATTGCACACTTCGTCATTGATACTTAGACTATCAAGACACTTCATCTACTCACCTGGACACTTTCATGACATCACAAAAAAATCCCTAAAAAATATCACCTTGTAAAAATATCAATCCCATATCATGATATCATATCTCATTTCCTATAGCAAAGATTCTTCTTGGTATTCTTTGTCTAACATAGATGGGGATTTTGGTTATTTGCAAAGTTAGTTTTTTTTTAATGTACCACTTCAATTTATTATTAGTCCCTTAAATTTGAAAATAAATTTTATATCATAGACATCTATTTTTTGGAATTAGTCCATTTTTCATTTCAAAAATTCCCATTCAACAACATGAATGTTATACAAGTGTCATGATGCAGGAGCATCTACATTCATTTTCTTGGCAAGACATGGTTACAAGTCATGTTTAAATTTGAATTTCAAATTATTGTATTTTCCCTCCAAAAATGTTATTAATAAGGATTAATTGTAAAAAAATAAAGGTAAAAGTAATTGTTGGGGCTGTTGAGGAAATAGAGGAGGAGTGGTTGAAAATATTTCAACCTTAGTATATTGTTGCAATTTAAAAACTATTTCTGGTTTTACCTTGAGCCCAAGTTGGGCGTAGAAGTTAGAGGGGAGGTTTAAAAAATATATATATATAGAAAAAAAAAAATCATGGAGAGGATGAGAGGGACGTAGAGGAGAGGAAGGACATAGAGGAAAGGACCTCTCATTCAAGGGAAGAGATGTAAGAAGAGAAGAGGATCTCAAAGGATGTAAAATGAAGGAGAAAAAAAAAAAGTTGCAGGTGGAGTCCTAGTATTGGTATGGATGTGTATATGAAGGTTTCATAAGCCTTTAATCAATGAAGATTATTTTTAAGTAATTCTATTTGAAGAGGAAAGAACAGAGTTTTGATTTCCATGATAGTGTTCTGGTTTCCTTTATAGAATTCTGGTTTCAATAGTGACAGGCCTGTGTATGTGTATGATGGTTCTATATATAAAAATGAATGAATTAAGCTCTCTTATGCATATTTATATGTTATTTAAGGAAGGATAACCTCTTTTTAATTCATAACAGCTATTAGAATCAAGGATTAGATGAAAACCTTGCACCCCTGTTGACTGTCATGAATACTCAGTGGAAAGAAACCAGATTTACCTTGTTGGATTGATCAAAGGTATATCATGGAAAATTTGGTAAATGATAAAGTTTTAGGACACTTATACAGACCTAAAAAAATAGGCTAGACCCTTTGAAACATCTCAGAACTCTCCCAGTTGAATTATTTGTGCTCTCGGCCTGTGTGAATAGAAAGTTAGGCCACGGTTGGAAAAATGGGTATATCTCAAGATTTACCTAATGAAAAGTTATGAAATTTTGTGTGTAGATGATAATTTGAGTTAATAATCCAATGAAAGTGGTTTCATATCTAATGGATAAATTTGGAAAAAGTTATGGTGAAAATACAGACATGCAGTTCTGGAATAGTTCAGAAAAATGTGTTCCCAGTCACTAAAAAGGACATAAATCCTAAAATACTAATCCAAATGACTTGATTATTTTTGGAAAATTTAGATAAAAGTATTTTTGATTTAATACAAGTTTTTTAATTCCAAAAGGAGCTATATATTTGTGGATATAGATGACTGTGTTTTAATCTGCCTGTAGGTGTTCATTTTTCAAAAATTGTCAAAAAGTCAAAGTTGAATTTTCCTTACTTTTGAGTGATATAACTTGGTATAAGGCTTGGATAATATTTATTATGTTTTAAAGAACTTAATAATTTTTTTTTCATATTTAAGAATGGGATAATAATGATTTTGACCTATTGGAGGCACAATTAGGCCTAATGAGACCTACAAGCTTCTAAACAAGGTAAGGAGTTTAGAGACAAAATTCAATATCTTAGAGTCTTATATATTATATGAGGATTGAAACATGTTAGATACATTGAATCACATGTGTCTAAATTTATTGGAAGCTTCATATAGATGCATACTGTAGATTGAATACCTAAAGCTCCATTAAGGCTTAAGAAGCTAGTAAGGGTTTCAAGCATCATAAGGAAGATAATAAAAGAAGATTGCAGAACTAGAAAGGGTATAATAAATCATGAATGGATTCATTGATACAATCATAAGTGAATGTTTTTAAATTGAGTTTGGTAGCTATCAATTTTGGTATCAGAGCTTGAAGCTCTTGGGATTTGGATCAAGTTGTTACAGGAAAAAGGATCAACAGGACAAAGCACTAGAAGACCTTGTGGAGGAAAGGTATGGGTAACTTTTGATATTTTATTTGAGTTTATTTTGTTTGAGAAGTAAACAGGTGAAGAGGAAGGCAGTCAAGCTATTGAGGCTTAAGAGGAGAAGAAGCCAAGGAAGGCTTAGTGAAGAGCCAAGAGAAGCTCTAGAAGAAGAGCATAGTGAATGCTCAAGAGGAAGATCCAAAGCAAGGTAAGCTTGGATTTGTGATTTGTGTTTGATGAAGTGTTGTATAAAAATTTGCTACAGGATTGAGAAAATGATCAAAAGACTAGGATGCAAAAGGCCTAGGTGAGATCAAGGAGATTGTCAAAAGACCAGTCAAGGAGAAAAAGCTTGGGTGAGACAAGGGATCAAGAGACCAAGGTGGAAAAGAATTGGGTGAAGATATAAAAAATGGAAGTATTATTAAAGGCACTACAGAGCAGCAAGGTACATGAAGACACCAAGAAGGAAACAAGCATCCAAAAGAAGAAATGTATGACTAATGTTAACTTTGATAAAGAGATTGATAATTTGAAAAGATATTTAGCTAAGTTTGCAGATAGATATGAGTCTTGGATGCAGATGGATAAGAAAGCATGGGTATGGCCAATGAGCAAAAGGTTGAAATGGCCAATAGATCTCCTAATGAAGAGGAGAAGAAGGCAAAATAAGATTGCCAAGAAGAGAGAAGCCCATAGAGGTAAGAGGATGAATAGGTTTCCAAGTGAGCAACAAGAGGAAGAGGTGGAGAAGAAGGTTCTCATTGTGGAGAACAAGAGAAGAGAAGAAAGAAAAGATGAAGTGTCAGGAAGAGCACTTGAGAAGATGAGAGTGTTGGTGAAGAGAGCACTCATAGGGACCTTGTGGTCTCTTATTTTTATTTCTAATATTGTCTTTGCATGGGTAATTGCAGGTATGAGCAGCCTTATGAAGGTCAAGAGAAGGGCCTTGGAGAGTGAAGAGATTGGTGCAAGAGAAGACACCAAGTACAGAAGTGAATGTGTAAGAGAAAAAAAAAGTTTGCTATTGTTGATAAGGAAGAAAAAGAGATGCATTGGTTAATGCATGAGGAAGGTGTTGAGGAAACCCATACAAGCAAGAGGAGAGATGGAAGATGAAGATGACTTCCATGATACCATTGAATGCTAAGAAGAGGCAAGAGAATAGCCAAGCATAAAGGAAGAGAAAGATTGCTCCATAGACCAAGCTATCAAAGAGGTAAATGAAGTGTTAAGACCTGATTTTGATTGTTATTGTGAGCATGAAGCTGCTAATGTACAGGTGCAGGAGTTAAGGAAGATGATAGATCCCTCAAAAAGAGAATTTAAGCATGGATATGTGATGCCTAAATGGTGGAAGAAGCAAACTCCCAAGCAACAGGAAGTGATGGTACAAGAGCATGGTTACAGGATGCCTAAATGGCTTGTGAAGTCAACTGATAAGAGAAAGAATCAAATGTGGGTGCCTAAGAAGGCTAAGAGTGAAGATGTGAGTGTTGAGGTAACAACACCAAGAAATCAATGGAGGAAGGTGAAGGTTGACACAAGCAACCAAAGGCGTGAGGATGATACAAGTACATGGAAAGGTAAACAAATTGTTTCTGATGATGTTTTTGAATCATTTAATGATATTTTGATGGAAAATGAGGAATGTAAAATGTCTATGAAAACTAATAATCAGCAAGGAGGGAGTTCCAAGAGGATAGATGATGAAAGTGGAGATGTGAAATCAGTTCACATGTTTGAAACAAACAAGGAAACACAAGGTAATAGTGTTTTTGATAAGTATATTGATGATGATGAAGAAGCTGATTTGTATGAAGAAACCATAAAGTGAATGAATGTATTTATAGAGAATGAAAGACAATTTGATCCTAAGTTTGATATAAGACATGAAGATTTGGATGAGCTTGTGTTGAGTGAAGAGATGAAGATGATAGAAGAGTTGTTGAATCCTCCAAGAGAGTTGTGTAGAGACACATATCAACATGGTGGCACCATTGATCAGATGGAAAATGAATTGAGGCAAGAGCTAAGAAAATATGAGATAAGAGATGAAGGGTAAGTAATCCTTAAGAAAGAAAGACCCAAGTTTGATGAGGAGAATGGTGAGATATATGAGATCTTACTAAAGGAGGAAATGAGAATGTTAGAAGAGTTATTTAGTTCCTCAAGAGAGCTACATACAGGTACAAGCCATGGTGAGAACACCATTGGTGAGAGTGAAGCAAGAAAAGAGGATACTAAAGAGGCAAAGGCAGTTTTGGCCAAAGAGCAGAAAAGTGGAGGCAACCAAGAGACTTTATGGTCTCAAGTTTTTACTTCTAACATTGCCTTTGATGTTTTGAATATAAGTATTAAAGTTGTGGAGATGAATAAAGTCCATAGTTCAATGGAAAATTTTTTGAACCAAGAAGATCAAGAAGATTTTGAAGACATGTATAATAATAAAGTATGGAAGCGGGGGATGGCAGTTGAGAAAGAAATGAGAAGAAGGACATATCTAAAGAGGAAGAAAAGCAAAATGAAGGACAAAGACTATTCTGGACAAATTCAAGCATTGGTATTGGAAACAAGACCTTGGGATCCAGGCATATAATGAAGACTAATGCATGGAGGAAGCATCTCATTTGAACTAAGGTTCAAATATTTTCTACAGGGAGAGTATGATGCAGGAGCATCTACATTCATTTTCTTGGCAAGACATGGTTACAAGTCATGTTTAAATTCAAATTTCAAATTATTGTATTTTCCCTCTAAAAATGTTATTAATAAGGAGTAATTGTAAAAAAATAAAGGTAAAAAGTAATTGTTGGGGCTATTGAAGAAATAGAGGAGGAGTGGTTGAAAATATTTCAACCTTAGTATATTGTTGCAATTTAAAAATTGTTTTTGGTTTTACCTTGAGCCCAAGTTGGGCGTAGAAGTTAGAGGGGAGGTTTTTAAAAAACAAAATATAGAAAAAAAAAATCATGGAGAGGATGAGAGGGATGTAGAGGAGAGGAAGGACAGAGAGGAAAGGACTTCTCATTCAAGGGAAGAGATGTAAGAAGAGAAGAGGATCTCAAAGGATGTAAAATGAAGGAGAAAAAAAAAAGTTGCAGGTGGAGTCCAAGTATTGGTATGGATGTGTATATGAAGGTTTCATAAGCCTTTAATCAATGAACATTATTTGTAAGTAATTCTATTTGAAGAGGAAAGAACAGAGTTTTGATTTCCATGATAGTGTTATGGTTTCCTTTATAGAATTCTGGTTTCAATAGTGACAGGTCTGTGTATGTGTATGATGGTTCTCTATAAAAAAATGAATGAATTAACCTCTATTATGCATAGCTATATGTTATGGAAGGAAGGATAACCTCTTTTTAATTCATAACAGCTATTAGAATCAAGGATTAGATGAAAACCTTGCACCCCTGTTGACTGTCATGAATACTCAGTGGAAAGAAACCAGATTTACCTTGTTGGATTGATCAAAGGTCTATCTTGGAAAATTTGGTAAATTAAAAAGTTTTAGGACACTTAGACAGACATAAAACAATAGGTTAGACCCTTTGAAACATCTCAGACCTCTCCCAGTTGAATTATTTGTGCTCTCGGCTTGTGTGAACAGAAAGTTAGGCCACGGTTGGAAAAATGAGTATATCTCGAGATTTAACTAATAAAAAGTTATGAAATTTTGTGTGTAGATTCCCCTTGGAGTTAAGAATCCAATTAAAGTGGTTTCAGATCTAATGGAGCAATGTGGAAAAAGTTATGGTTAAAATACAGACCTGCAGTTCTGGAATAGTTTAGAAAAATGTGTTCCCAGTCACTAAAAATGACATAACTCCTAAAATACTAATCAAAATGACTTGATTATTTGTGAAAAAGTTAGATAAAAGTATTTGTGATGCAATAAAAGTGTTTTCATGCCAAAATGAGCTATATATATTTTCAGATACAGATGACTGTGTTTTTATCTGCCTGTAGGTGTTCATTTTTCAAAAATTGTCAAAAAGTCAAAGTTGAATTTTCCTTACTTTTGAGTGCTATAACTTGGTATAAGGCTTGGATCATATTTATTATTTTTGAAATAATTTAATAAAGTTAGTTTCAGATTGAAGAATGGGATAATAATGATTTTGACCTATTGGAGGCACAATTAGGCCTAATGAGACCTACAAGCTTCTGAACAAGGTAAGGAGTTTAGAGACAAAATTCAATATCTTAGAGTCTTATATATTATATGAGGATTGAAACATGTTATATACATTGAATCACATGTGTCTAAACTTATTGGAAGCTTCAGATAGATGCATACTGTAGATTGAATACCTAAAGCTCCATTAAGGCTTAAGAAGCTAGTAAGGGTTTCAAGCATCATAAGGAAGATAAGAAAAGAATATTGCAGAACTAGAAAGGGTATAATAAAGCATGAATGGATTCATTGATACAATCATAAGTGAATGTTTGTAAAGTGAGTTTGGTAGCTATCATGTCACCTTTTTATGATATCAACATGGTTTGAATTGTTTATAGGAAAGACCTATCTTTTCCTTTAAACATATTGTAAATGGAGGCATATTTTAAGATCAAAGACGAAATTTCCCAAGTTTGTTTTCACCACCCAATCAAATTTGTTTACATGAAGAGGACACAAAACCTCCTTAATGCTAACATCAGAAAAATACAACAAAGAAACCATCACACTTAATTGTAGAATAGACATAATTTCATTCACTTGTTTCTTCAAGGAGGTGAGACTGATAGAGAATTCACCAAATAGATTGTTTAATAATGACTTAGTTGAATATTTTCAATGATCCTAAACTGATGGATGGATAAAATATTAATCTTCTAAAAATATTAGAATAAATTATAAGGTTCTTGTCATCTTTGAGATTTTTGATAAAAGCCAAAGGAGGATTTGAAAGGGTTCCTTTTTTTATACAAGGAACTATCGGAAGATAATCATCAACAAACCCTACAAAAAAACAAGATTCAAACACCATTCAGTACACCAACAATATACAAACTGTTGTTGATTAATAACAAGATTCAAACACAATTCAGTACAACAACAATAGACAAATTGTTGTTGATCAACAACAAACTTACAACAAGCATAACATGATCTCCTACCAAAAAAACACTGAGTAGTAATGGTTGTTTGAGTATTTAGATTTGGATCTAGCAGTCTCCTAGAATTTTGTACTCCTTGTTATTCTATCACTTTTTTGAACTATTCTCTTAAATTTTATTTGTGTATTTGTTATTGAATTCTAATTGCCTCTGTCTTCTACATCTTTTGGAAATTTTTTGTCTCTGAGCCCTCCAACCAATTTCTAACATACACCTGTTACTTAAATCCCTCCCAAAAAAAAAGAACCCTCTAATTCATTACATCTATCTTGGTAATAGAAACTTGATTTTCGATATGTGTCTCTAGAGCTAGAGGTTCATACTTTCACTGTTGTTGATCCTGATCATGATAATTTGTCTCTAATCTCTTCATCCTCAAGGTCAATAGCCTCTCTCTCATTCTCTATCATATCCACCTCGAGACTTTCATTCTCCTCATGAAAATTATGACCCTGGTCTACCATGTCTCCAAGCTCTACATGCTCAAGATCTTTCGAGTGTCTCTTTTCCTCCAACATTGTAGCCACTTTAGTACTGATCATTCCTTCTTCCAATTCAAGGTCCACTTTAGCTCTGTCTTTTTCGTCTTGTTGATTTTCAAAAAGAAGTCTTGGCTTCAACCCTTTACCTTAGACTGTGGAATCCATAAAGAGATCCATTGTGGTTGGTTGTGACCTTCTTTTTACTTTCTTCACTTAGTGAGGGGCTTGAATGCTCTAACACCTCTATATTAAGTGTAGAGAAGGATTCAAAGAATAAACGATTATTACCTTTGGAATCCACTTCTACTTACTCTAGTTCTTGTAAGACTGACTTTTGGGCATTGCATTCATCTTCTGCAACCAGTAAATTTTGAATGACTCCCATTTGTTGTTCCATCTGCTCTTCTTATTGCTTGTTTTGATTCTCACTTTCTTCTCTCAATCAAAAAAAAAAAAAAAAAAAAAAACTAAACTAAACTAAACTAAACTTTTCAAAACTGATATAATTTCTCTTCGATCCTATTTTTGTCCATTATTTCTTTTATAGTGTTATGTTCCTCCCGATTTCTACTAATTATTTCCTTTTCCTTCCAGATGACGCTTCAAACTCTAAAGGTTTTCCGGATAATGAAAGCTGCAGCTCATCCTTAATGGTGGATATAATCTCCCAGAAACAACTCTACAAGTATTTTTCAAGGGAAAAGACGGCATACATCATATTATTTAATAGCTCTCGTAGTCTCTTGCTAACATATCTGTATAATTAAGACTATTAGATTATTATATTAAAGCAGTGGGATTTGGTGGTTTATTTGTATGGAGGTTTTGAATCCTTTGGAGATGGAAATGTGTGGTAATAGTTCTAAAAAAGCAGAATGAGTATGGCAGAACTGCAGGACAGAAAAAACGTAGATAATTAAACTATATTTAAATGAAGTTTGTAGAGGTTTACATTGTCGAATTCATAGTAGAAAAATCTAGTATTTCTGTGTTGTGGGAATTTTTACCTGCATTGAACATTCCGTCAGTAATTTTGTAATCTGATTTAGTTAAAAACACAATGGGATTCGTACCGTGAAATGTCTCTTTAGATGAGTTACGACGTATCTATAAATTTAGATTTGATATTTTTAATATGAAGTGAAGAATGTGTGTTTCCCACTAGTGCCCTCAGTGCGTCCATTCTTAAAAACAAAAAGATGACAGAAGAAACAAGATGGTAGTCAGGAGCGACAAGTAGGTGTGGACAGGAATCACGAGAATTATTGTCGAAATTCTCTTTCGACAGAGAGGCACCCAGTCCCCATCTTTGGACATAAATTTCACTATCTATGTTTATAGATTTTTTAGCTTTTGTTTTTCAATTTTTTTTTTTGGGGACCATCTTTTATTATTGGAATGTTTAATGATAATTTTAATATACAAAAATAATAAAATATATGAAGATTAATAAAATATATAAATATTATATAGCAAAGTAGTTAGTTGGTATTCATAGCTCACATTCTCCGTCAGTGGATAAACACTAGTTCAAAACATGACACCCGAAATGAGGATGAAAAATAAGGTAGGATAAAACATGACACAAAAAACTCACACTCCATCAGCAAAAGAACATAAAAGAACTTAAGGACCAGCTGCATCACCTGAGGGAGGAGGCGAGTGATCATCTTTGGATGGCAAAGTAGTCCAAACATAAGGCTTTGTAGTAGGAGGTTTCAATGCCACCCAGCCATCCAAGGGCTCCAGAGTCATATCAATTGCCTAAGTAGTAGAGGGTTGAGTTTGAGTAGCAATACCAATAGGAGAACCCCTCTGTAAAAGCACTGTATGAAATTTACCACGTTGTGGTGGTGACCTCCACCTCACTAGTGAAGGCAAGTGGAGAAGTGCCCGCAACTACACAACTAGATTATGTGCCTCATGGGAGGTGGTAGTGGTTTCCCCTAGGGTCTCCCATTAGGTGATAATAGCTCTTGTAGTGATATAATAATTCCTGCAAATTTATAGATCTCCATAACAAACATATCTATTTGGGCTTGAATTTGCATGCATGATGATGATATAACAAAAATCTTGTCGTTAATGGAAAAATATAAGAGAATTAATGATTGTTAAATATAGCAATTTTTATGGCCTTCAATAATTGGAAAATAATTACTAATCTAAAACAATTCCACACAAAAAATAGTAGTAGGACAATTGGTTGAGGCCCTAAGAAGAGCAAGACGATAAGAGAAAGGCTCAAGGTGATAAGGCTGGAAGAGGCTATGAATATATTTCCATGCATACTAGGCTTTGTGAAAAAACTAGAAGAGATGTTTGAAGGACTCTACCCACTTGTAAACAGGGCACTTGAGTTGAGAAATTCCCATATGGGAAAGTCGCTCCCCATGCAGAAGGCCTTAGTAGACGAAGCACCAAATCAAGTTGGCTAGTTTAAGCTCCAAACAAGCCTTCTAAATGTAGTCAAGCTTGGAAAGTCACATTCTAGGGAAGGAATTAAGACCATGTCACCAATTAAGCTTATAGAAAGCAAGAGAAAAGGACCCATCTCTCAATAAAAATCCTTGGAGAGTAGTTTTTGATATGGGTGTCACAATTCCACCTTGATTCCTTCCATCATGAGTGGGGTGGTTGCAAGCCCATCATGTGAAACATTACATATCACATAAGCTATTAAATGTGAAGAACAAAAGATAAGTCTAGATTATTCAAGTGATATTTTGATTTTAAAGATGGGCAAGGCATCAAATCCTTCACAGAGACCAAATCTTGAATAATATGAATACCTTTCCTAAAGCAGTTGAGATATTTGAGTCTAGGCAATTTGGCCAACAAAACATTACTATTGGTCATGATAGGAGACCTTCATATATTACAATATTAATATTATCATTAAAATATAACCAATGCAAAAATCATTACCAATCCACCTCATATTAGGCTTGAAAACCTCAAAGGGATTCCATATACTTTTGGCTATGAAAGAACTTTCATTTTTTATAGGAGCTATCGCAATGAGAAGGGTGTAAAAGAAAATATTTTTCCAAATGGGTTTTCCAAAGGGGGAGCTAGAAGATATAAAATTCTTTAGATTTTTTTTCTAGGATTCATTACCTTTATTGGTTCTAACAAGCCATTTAGCACACAAGGTTGTGCTTTTCTTGTAAATATCAATAACTCCCATACTTCCTTTATAATAAGTGAGTCAATAGATGTCCCAAGAAAGTTAAAAGAACCCCATCGTATGCTTGGTATTAGACCAAAGGAAATTCATGCAAATTTTGGCCAACCTATAATAGGAAGCCTTAGAAGATGCTTAGTTGGAAGAGTAATGCATGTATGGGTATACACTAGGATTTTGATGAAAACCAAGAAATTTCATGATAAGCAGAGTGATTTGGTAACCCAGTATTCAACCTTCTTCTCCACATGATTGATGACATATTTCCAAATCTCTACTAGAGAACTATCAAAGGAAAATGAAATGCTAAAAATTTTAAATTATTCTTCTTGAGTAATCCATTTCCAATAAAATTAGAGGAGCCACTTAGGAACGGGCATCATGATTATTTTAAAACATTTAGTCTTACTCAATTTCATACTAGACCCAAAGGCTAAAAATAAAGTATCAAGGCATTTCAGATCTTTTGAAAAGGTTCTTTATTTTTATTTAAGTGTGAGGAAGGTACCATCAACAAAGTGTCCATTAATGAGTTGAGAAGAACCAACAAAGAAAACAATACCTCGAACAATACCTGGTTAAGCTCTAGAGGCAAGAATATATCCTAAATCCTTTATGAAAAGGACATACAAGCCAGATCAAGAGGGAAACCTTTTTCTAATGGAGGTTTGAAAGAATATTCTTTCAAATTTTACACCATTAATAGTGACGTAAGAAAAAAACTTTTTATATAGGTTTAGACTTCTGAAACAAATAATTATCCAAAACCAAGAGACTTTGACATGGCTAAAAAAAAGGCAATTTAGTT
Organism: Torreya grandis; assembly: GCA_037957365.1. Lineage (NCBI taxonomy): Eukaryota > Viridiplantae > Streptophyta > Pinopsida > Cupressales > Taxaceae > Torreya > Torreya grandis. Next base: position 394,099 of record JARHVA010006983.1, read on the forward strand.
TGATCATAGGATTTTTGAAGGTCCAAATGGAGTAAAATGGTTCTTTGATGCAAATTTAGAGCCCATTCCATTCCTTCCCAGACAAAAACAATTTGTCAATAATATACTGACATCTAATAAAGGTCATTTACTCTTGTCTAACAAGTGTAAGGATAATTCAACAAAGAGGATTGTGAAGAGCTTTAGCAAAGATTTTATAATAGAGATTGAACAAGGTGATAAGATACCAACTAGTAATCAGATCTAGATCCCTGGATCTAGATATGAATTTGATACTACCTTGATTGATTATAACACCTAAAGAATAGTCTTGTAGGGCTTCTTTATAAACATGAAGTTGAAACCAACAAGTTCCCATGTGTTTGTATAGAATTCACATGGAAATACATCAAGGACATGGGAGTTATCATTGTTCATGCAGTGGAGAGCCTTTATGAGATCATGGAGCTGTTAATCTAAAACCTTTAATTTTTTTGGAATTGCATTGAGGCATTCCATTAGAGCCTAAGATATTTCCACTATTTTTTCCCGAGGTTGAAATACTAACCTATAGTGATCAAATATATCCAATGAGATTACTAGAAGAGAGGTGAGTCTATTTTGAGATAACATGATGAATTTGATTCAGTCTTAGGACTATTTCACCCTGAGGTAGTTGAAAAAATATGTGGAATCCTTGTCTCTAAATTTTGGCCAATGTAATCAAGTATGTAATTGTGCCCCATTGGGAGCATGGTGTGATGTCCCTTACTTAGGGGCTCTTTTATCTGCACAAAAGCTCTGATACCACTGTAATATCCCTTCGAATATCAAAACAAAGCTCTGAATTGCTTATCTGAATTTCTGCAAAAATTTCTTCAAATAGATAAATAAATCACAGTATAAACTCTTATTTATTTGCTCATAAGCTTACAATAGAGATCCTCTGTCAAGTATACAAAGAATATTGAAAGTACGGCCTGAATAGCCTGAATATTCTACAAACTGGGAAAGAATTTTGAATTTGGTTCATCTCGGCCTACTGTGTAAAAAACACAGTCGCCGACGTCGGTTATACTGCTGTCGTCGGTCGATCTGTAGTCATTACCTCGCCGATGTCAGTAGTATGTCGACCGATGTCGGTCTCTGTAAGTATCTGTTCACCGATGTCGGTACCTGTACTTCTTGTTGATGCGTATGGATTTTCACGGATTTGTACGAAATTCATACGGCCACTGATATAACACAACCTGTATGCTTGATCCTGATCTGTAGAATTATGGGCTAATACAAAAGATCTATATCTGGATAATTCTTGAATCAAAACCCAAAAATAATGAAAATACCTGTAAACCCTTGTGATAGTTTCTGAGTGAAGTTATCTCTCAAATACCTGTAATACTATGATAACTTCTGGTTGAAGTTATCTCTCAATTTGGCAATAGATCGGCTGATCTTTCACAACCTCTGAATCACACACAATGAAGAGTTGACGTTCTTCAATGCAATTGGAATCATGGAACCCTTGGCTCAGTCTTCACAGAAGAATTTCTTAACAAGAATCAATATCAAAAATAATCATGAATACAAACTCTCTCCCATGAGAGATTCTTATACCCTTCCAAAGGTGTGCTTGCTAAAATTAGATTTCCTCAAATTAGAACTTGGGGTTCTAAAATTAGAATTCCTCAAATTAGAACTTGGGCTTCTTAAATTAGAATTTGGGTCTTAAAATTAGACCAATTAATTAATAATTAATAATTAATTAATATCTAATTTAAAATTAGACCAAATAATTAATTAATTAATATCTAATTTAAAATTAGACCAAATAATTAATATTTGATTAAATCAATCAAATATTAATATCTCCCTCAATATACGTCGGATCCTCGAACCGATCGAAGCTGGTGAATCAGGGAGTGATTTCGCACATGACCATACCAAAATAAAGGTACTCTGCTGCATATCAAATATCCCTAAAAAGTAGGAGCTCATGCCAAATGTGTCCGAAAGAGCCCGAATGAAAACCAAATGTAGAAATCCTGTGAATCAAAGTCAAGCCAAGCTCCATTATGACCCTCTATCCATCCTATTAGCCTACGAAGGTCATATAATAGGCTAACCATCAAGTCTGTCAATGTCCACGAAAAAGGGGACATGACAATCCGCCCCTCTGAAAATTGCTTATCCCCAAGCAATCTCAGAACAATGAACTACTCGATCCACCTGGATCCCAAATGTAGTTATGCTCTGCACTTTTGTGAATCAATGTGAGTACCTGCAATATCACCAAAAGTAAAACAAAGAGGAACCCATAATCAAATTGGCGAACACAACTCAACCAATCTCTAAAATCACAACTGCCCTGGATGTGTCGATACTGTAAGCTGTGTAATTGGCAACTGCAAATTCCATCTACAAAAGATGGTGTTAATCCATCCCATAACTGATCCCTCTGTAAAGGTGGCACAACGGACAGTACCACACTGTCATATGCGTGAGAAGAATCAATCTGGAGACTCGACTCCACTGGTATCTCCAACTCATTAGAATCAGGTACTCCCAAATCCTTAACATGTGTGTTAGCATCAATAACATGCTCCTCAACGACCCTTGCAAGAATGTACTCACCACCAACCATCTCAATATATAAATGGACTGGGCCTGGTACTGGTGAAGACCGCAAATGTTCCAACTCTGCAGTCACCTCAGCTAAATGAAATTGTGACTCCTCGAAAGCCAACTGCGTACTCTCAAGAATCTCAGAAGTCACCTCAAGCTGCTGAGTAAGCTCACTCACCTTATCTTCCTTGGCCAATAATGCATCATACACTATGCCTCCCCACTCTATAAGATAATCTCTGTCAGTGACCAACTACATATAGTCCTGTCTCAGAATCTGGATAGCCTCCCATAAAGAGTGGATCTCTGTTAAGGATAAATAACTGCCTCCCTACTCAATGCTAGTAGGAGAACCCCATCCATAAACTGCTAACAACTAATGAGCAGCATCGAAATGCTTGCAAGCGGTAGCAATGTCTCGCTCACTAACTCTCAGCTGACTAGACACACGGTGGCACTGGCTAGATTGTCTCCTACAATCCTCCTCTGATGCATGGCCCAAAAGAGTAGACTCAGAATCACTCACCTCTGTAATACTACCATCCATACTTTATGAATCAACTCCATAGCTCATATCAACATACGAAGTATCAACAACTGTAGCATCACTGTCTATCTCTTCCATACCGAAAGGAACTGCCGGTGAAACTAAGTCCTCAAAGCTGTCCACTACATTTTCCTGGGTGTCATCTGTAATAATCAGATCCTGGGACTCTTCTACAATCTCTGCCATAGCTGAGAGATCATCAACCCTTAGTGCACTAACATCGGAGCACACCTCTACACTCTGAGTGCAAGCACTAGACTCATCCTCATCTTCACTATCTCCTATCTCATAATAATCATGGGACATGTTGCGCTCTTGTCTTAGTGATCTGTAGTGCTCTCTCCTTAGCTTAACAAAGTGATCAAAAGACAACCTCCCCTGAGCTTGTGGAGTTAATAACTCCCACTCATCCTTTGCTGTCATATACCGTGAGGGTTTGTCTTTGGATGTAAGATATGAAAGAGATTCATTCAACCTCTTCAAACTTAGTTTCAACTTCCTCATATCATAGTCCCACCGACTCTGAGTACCGGGAGTCATCATGGATACTTTGCTGATTCAAGCTACCCAAACTACCCAACAGGATGGCAAGACATTAGCTCTGATACCACTGTGATGTCCCTTACTTAGGGGCTCTTTTATCTGCACAAAAGCTCTGATACCACTGTAATATCCCTTCGAATATCAAAACAAAGCTTTGAATTGCTTATCTGAATTTTTGCAAAAATTTCTTCAAATAGATAAATAAATCACAGTATAAACTCTTATTTATTTTCTCATAAGCTTACAATAGAGATCTTCTGTCAAGTATACAAATAATATTGAAAGTACGGCCTGAATAGCCTGAATATTTTGCAAATTGGGAAAGAATTTTGAATCTGGTTTGTCTCGGCTTGATGTGTAAAAAACACAGTCGCCGACGTCGGTTATACTGCCGTCGTCGGTCGATCTGTAGTCATTACCTCGCCGATGTCGGTAGTATGTCGACCGATGTCGGTCTCTGTAAGTATTTGTTCGCCGATGTCGGTACCTGTACTTCTTGTTGATGCGTATGGATTTTCACGGATCTATACGGAATTCGTACGGCCGCTGATATAACACAACCTGTATGCTTGATCCTGATCTGTAGAATTATGGGCTAATACAAAAGATCTATATCTGGATAATTCTTGAATCAAAACCCAAAAATAATGAAAATACCTGTAAACCCTTGTGATAGCTTCTGAGTGAAGTTATCTCTCAAATACCTGTAATACTATGATAACTTCTGGGTGAAGTTATCTCTCAATTTGGCAATAGATCGGCTGATTTTTCACAACCTCTGAATCACACACAATGAAGAGTTGACGTTCTTCAATGCAATTGGAATCCTGGAACCCTTGGCTCAGTCTTCACAGAAGAATTTCTTAACAAGAATCAATATCAAAAATAATCATGAATACAAACTCTCTCCCATGTGAGATTCTTATACCCTTCCAAAGGTGTGCTTGCTAAAATTAGATTTCCTCAAATTAGAACTTGGGGTTCTAAAATTAAAATTCCTCAAATTAGAACTTGGGCTTCTTAAATTAGAATTTGGATCTTAAAATTAGACCAATTAATTAATAATTAATAATTAATAATTAATTAATATCTAATTTAAAATTAGACCAAATAATTAATTAATTAATAATTAATTAATATCTAATTTAAAATTAGACCAAATAATTAATATTTGATTAAATCAATCAAATATTAATATCTCCCTCAATATACGTCGGATCCTCGAACCGATTGAAGCTGGTGAATCAGGGAGTGATTCCGCACATGACCATACCAAAATAAAGGTACTCTGCTGCATATCAAATATCCCTAAAAAGTAGGAGCTCAGGCCAAATGTGTCCGAAAGAGCCCGAATGAAAACCAAATGTAGAAATCCTATGAATCAAAGTCAAGCCAAGCTCCATTATGACCCTCTATCCATCCTATTAGCCTACGAAGGTCGTATAATAGGCTAACCATCAAGTCTGTCAATGTCCACGAAAAAGGGGACATGACACATGGCCATCCACCACATTAATGTGTTATTTGAGGGAGGTGATGAGACAATGAAATTTATTATCAAAAGGATTATGTTTAATAAGGGAAGAAAATTTGTTAAATTCGTTGAACATGGCTTCCTCTCCTCATTTTATGACACAAACAATTTTCTTCACATATTGATAGAGAAAATTATGTTGTGTAGAATAGCCTCATTCAATAAATAAATATAGTTACAATCATAAGGAGAATATGGTGCTAGGTTATAAACCCAAGAAACTAAATGGATGGTACTAACATGGTGTAAAATAGAGATGCTAAGAATAACATGCTTACATGGCACTTTAAAATGCATTTTCACCCAGTCTACTCTATAAGATAGGGGGCATGATCTGAGATAAATTTAGAATGAACATAGATAAGTCTGCCACTAATGGTTAAAAAAATAATATTTTTTATAATAACATATAATGATCGGTCCTTTTGATAACCCAATAAACATTGGTACTATAGTTAGACCACATAAACTAATTTGTGTTATTGAATTAGAGTCATCAAACGACATGATCAATAAGACCCCACCTATTCTTGAAATAATACCATGTTTCATGATCACCCATGAACAACATCATGGGTGGAACACCAAATTTGTCATTGGTGTTTTCAAGCTTATTAATATCCCCACACACAAGCAACATGGTAAGGGGTAAGTTTTCATCCAAATATCACTGAAACAAAGATCTGTTAGGACCATCATTAGGGATGTAATGTTGAGAATTCCTAATTAGTGGCCATTAATAAAAATGTAGACAAAGTACTCAGTGTGATGAGTCCTCCCTCATGGAAATAATTAATAGTTAAAATTTTGGTGAAACCAAAATGTTAGCACTTCCATGTCTCTATTCATGTAAAGTGGAGAATTGGTTGGCATCTAGTAGAAGACACTTTAGAGTTAATGTACCCAAATACTATCAAGGCAAAGAAATCAATAAGAGCAGTACTTCTAAAATAATAACATGTATTGATTCATATTGAATAAATGAAAGAATTACAAACACATGCATAAATAAACCTAAACTCAAAATTAAAGTTGACATGCAAAATTAGAAACTATAAAAAAATAAAAATAAACTTGATTTGCTATTTTGAGCATCTACTATTTTTAGTAAGTTTCGCATTCAAGTGCGCACAACCATAAAAATATTCAAAAATATTTTAAACACTAAAATTAACCCATCAAACAAATTTACATCAAATTTCATTTCCAGTTACTAAAATATATAATTTCTAGAAATATAAAAATATGAAAAAAATCTTAAAATGCATTTTGAGACCCTTAGATGATCATGTATGGCCTTCACAAAATATCAAAAATTTCCATCACCAGATAAGAAGGGTTATGTTAACATCAAAATTTTCTAGATGGTCATTTTGGTGCAAAAGAGAGTTCAAATAGAGCTATAGATAAAAATTTATGGCCTCCAAAATTTTAGACTCATTTTATGCATCAATCTCCTTTGGTTAAAACCAACTCATCTCTTATAAGTTTCTCTGATTGTACTGATTCCATTTGTTATTCTCAATATTCTTTCATTCTCATTAAAAAATCGAAGTGTTTTCTTCCTCTTGTAATCCTTCCCACTGTAACAAATACCTATCGTAACTTCTATGCCTTGTGTTTATTTCCTTCGTATCTAGAGCCTGCACTATCTTTTCTTTCTTCTTATTTGGTACCTATTACTTCTAGTCTACTTATTCATCTTCTTGACCTTCACCATCTTCTCCATGTAAATCATATAAATCTAAAACATTAAATATTGAAGATATCAAAATTATGTAGTAAACTCATCTCATAATCATTGTCACTGATTTTCTTCACAATTCTCCATGGTCCAATTTTTCCGCACTTCAATTTATTGTATGTGCCTTTCAAGAAACATTATTTCCTCAAATGAACCATCATCGAATCTCCTTATTCAATTAAATTTTATCTTCTTCTGACATCTGTTGCTCCTTTATATTTTTTATTAATTTATTGTAATTTTCTTTTTACTTCTTGTAATTGTTGTATATGCTCTGAAAATTCTTATGCATCATGACTAACTCTTTCTATTATTGGTAGTTCTACCAAATCTAAAACACCTATAGGATTTATTCCATAAACAATCTAAAATGTTTATTTTCCTATTGATATATTCACTGAGCTATTATATGCAAACTCATCTTGTGGTAAATCGAAGTCATATTTATTGGTCTTTTTTTTACCATGCTTCTCAACAAATTTCCCAAGACCCTATTTAAAACTTATGTTTGTCCATCTATTTGTGGGTGGTATGCACTAATTAATTATATCTTTGTTCCCATATTCTTCCTTAAAGTCTTCTAAAATGACTTAGAAATTTCATGTCTCTATCTGATGTAATGGTTTTTAGAATACTATATAATCTCATAAGATCCTTAAAAAGTAGTTATGCAACTCTAGTGACATCATTAGTTTTCTTACATGTAATAAAATGAACCATCTTAGAATACTTGTCTACAAAAATAGAATTGAAACATTTCCTCTCTTTGTATTTATTAATCCTAACACAAAATCCATACTTAGATCTGTGCATGCTCCTTTTGGAACAGGTAATGGTTATTGGACTGTGCATTCACACTCACTCATGAGTTAAGCTTTATTGAGAGTTGGTTAATTAGTTTTTATGTATTGAATATTTTCACACCTATTTTATTTGTGCAAACATTTCATAATAAATAAAATTGGTTTCATACAATAAATTGTTTGTTGTGTGAAACAAACCATTATGCCTATTTAATAGGCACTCATATTGCTTAGCCAAAACTTGTGGAGAAAGAGAAATATACAGATGTTTGTATTATTTGTGAGGAAATAATGCAGAGACTATTTATGCATAATATTTGTCTAATGGATTTGGTATTACCATATTAATGGTATGTAGGAGATATCATGCGATCTCATGAATGCATTGTGAATTTTGACATGGTATCAGATCAACTTTTGTAGCCATTACTCAGCTTGAGCTTCCTCTAGAATTGTGCATTGGGAGTCAGGACCCATCATTCAAGGCTATCATAATTTTTTATTTAGTAGGATCTATGTTTCTACTTCATATAAGGGACAATTTGCCTGATTAGAGAAACAATATGGTTTTTCTTTTATGGATTAGTGTGTTGTTATGGCTTGGCATTGTGGGTAGTGACATTTAATCCTTCCAATGTTCTTTTTTTATTTTATGCACCTTGATTTGCAAGCCTAGAATTTATGTACCATCGATATGTTTTTAAACATTAAGTTGGTTGACCCCTCTGTGGTGTGGATATATTAATCCAAGCACACCTTTGTTCTATGGATCCTTCATTTGCACTCAAATTATTTTTTAATCCACCATCCCTACCATTAGTCTACTAGTTAGAGAGGATTGAAATTAATTCCTTTTATGAAGCCAAATGATTGGTAATATATCCTCTTAATTAAAGTGTAGGACGTATACATTTTTAACCCTGAGTTCTTTTTTCATTTCTTTTCTAGGTGATTAGCAAACCTATAGACCTTGTTATTAATTCTAAAATCTACTCAATATTGTCATAAACCAACCATATTCATTGTTCCCAGTTCATTCCTATGATAGTCACAACAATCAACTACCCAGCTTATCATATCCATGCCAACCCCATCATCTATTGCCAACATCCATGTGGATTAGTGGCATATGCCATTATCTTTGTGGTTCATTTATTATAGGTCATTTGATAATAAGTGATTACATGAATTAGTGTTTGCATTAACATTAACATAGATCTAGCTTTACCCTCTAACTATTAGTCAATGCATCACCTGCCAAGATTTTGTTTAAGATATATTTGGCTTTATCCTCCATCTAGTCAACACTTTAGTCTACCCCTGCACATTCCACCATCATCAGATAAAGAAAGAATCAGTGGTTACTTTTTTTGGAAATCCTCCACACTGTGTCATAACTTTTAGCATCAGTAAACCAACACCTAAGCCATAAAATGACTTAGTCTCCTTCACATCCTGTGCACTCCAACATTAATGCATTGGCAAACTAGTTTATGCTTGGAAAGATCTTTCACTGCCACATCATTATTCTTGAATCTTTAACTCCAATAGTCGATCACCATCATTGCAGACCTTTGCGATTGGTCAACCTTCCTCCACCAACAACACCCAATATTTTTTGACATCCAAATCCATTGAAAATTTATTTTTAAAAGAGGTGATGCAATATTGTTTTGTATTATTTAAAATAAAAAGGTGGTAGTCTTTTTTTGTGTGGTGAAATTTATTATTATGGGAGCCATACATTTTTGAGGTATAAATTCTTTGTAAAAGGGGTATAATTTAGAAAGGTGGTGCATAATTTTTGTAACGGGGGTTTATTTTTTATAATTTGAATGCCACTTTTATTGTTGAGATACCATTTTGTATCCTTGTTTGTTAAAGATGGAGGGTGAGGCCCAGTCTCATAGGCAATGAGACACCCTCACAAAACACTTGATTTTTATGGTGTGATTTGTACTCCTTTCATTTGTGGATGTATTTTTGATTGTGACCAATGTCCCGTTTTGAGTGTGCATTCTTTTGGCCATGTGTTGTACTTCAAGATGCATTTTCGGAAACAACCAATGCCCATTTTGAAGGTTTCATTTTTGTTTGTATGTGGATATTTTTTGCCATTTCATGTCTTTAGATATGGATTCTTACATGTTTTAACCCCTTAGTTCATCCAACTACCCCACCTAGAAAACCAAAAATGATGCTACACTTGCAGATGAAGAGATTGTGGAGAGTTGTTATTGGTGATTTTATCATTTTTCTAAATGAGGATGATATTGTTTGGCATGCATCCTTGAAAAAGGAGGAACTTTTGTTTATTCACCTTGATATTTTTGAGAGTTTGTAGTTTAATATTGATCATGCTATGTCACTTGAAGGATCTTGGGACATTCTTTTTGCATTTTTTGATAAGGTCACTTCACCTCCACATGTTCCTCTTTATTCTCCTTCCTCTTAGAGTGAGGATTCTTTTGTTGGTGACATTGTTTCTCCACCATCTTCTCCCATTTTTATGAGTGTGATTCTTGATGGTGATCTGCATGAGGACTCTTTGGCATCTTTGTCTTATCCTATTAGTTCTTTCCCTTTTCCATTTTTAGTGAAGACATATTTTTTGAGAATGAGACACTTATTTTTGGTGGTCATTTAGATGAGATACCTTCACCTTCTCTACCTGTTGATGAAAATTCTAATACAATGGTTATTGATCCTATTTTTGGCTTTGGTATGACTCTTGATAGTACCCTACCAAGTCCTATGTAACCCATTGATCCTATGGTCTCTTTCCTAGAACTTAAAGAAGAAAGTAATAAAATTTTGATGCATAATTCTCTTTTGCACTCCTTGATTCATGGAAATAATGCCCTCATATGTTCTTTGCATAAGAAACTAGTTGGTATGCCACCATGTTGTATTACTAAATCTGGTACACATCCACTTGATGTACTTTTATAGTACAATTTACCATATTCTGAGAAACCCATTATTCCTATTGCTTTTTTTGTTGTAGATGATACTTATGTGTCTACTATTGTTACACACTTTGCACATCTCAATCCAGTTTCACTTTCATATATGCCTACTTTTTTTTTAAGAAACATATCACTAGTGTTGACTCCCATGGATCACACTACTAGACTTGTAGGCATTAGGAAGAATTTATAGAGAATTACTCACCTTATTTATCCTATTAAATGGATTGCTCAACATAGCCTTGGTTATGATGAAGGTGCTTCATCTTCATTGTGATCTTTTGATAGAACTCCATTTTTTGTTTTCTCCACTCTTCGTGAGAATGATGAGCTACATATGAGATCTTCCAAACTTTCACTCAGGTTTGAGAAACCTGAGATTATAGTGGTTAGACATGATCTACTTGACACTTATTTGGATGTTTCCTCACATTCTTCTACTTTGAAATTTTCACCCACACATATGCAGGCATCTTCATCCACCATTCATGCTCATTTGGGGTGGATTTTTTATCATTCTTGGCAGTGTAAGAGGCATTCTTGGTGAGGACTCTATAGACATAATTCCTCCACTATTCAACTTCTTTAACTACACATTGATCCTCTTTCCTATTGATGCTCCTTGTTATTTGAGATCCTTGCTTAGGAAGATGTGTCTTTTCGAGCATACATCTCTCATTTCATATATGATGTATTCCATAGATTGATTGTATTATGGATTTTTTTTCATCACTTGGTGATATTGTTGTAGGATGGGGCTTTTATTTGTAGTCACATTGAGATTCATGGAGATTTTCATTCATGTGTGTGCTCTATGATTGAGCACTTTCTTCTCCAATTGCATGACTATCCCATCATCACTAGGGACATCATTTGTCAGAGATTTCATATCTATATTTTATTGTTGATAGTCTCCTTCAATATTTTGGTGGATCTTGTTCTCTTTATGGAGTGTATCTAGTCTAGTGTAGCCCAATATCAACATTTAGGTGTTTGCATAGTGGGATTAACCCACTCATTTAGATGGTTTTTGTGTCACTGCACCTACTTCATCATTATGGGGGGGGGTTTGTGTGTGTGGGGATACTTCTTCATGTGTTGTGCTCATTTTTAGTACACCATTTTTTATTTTAGAGGTAGTTGATTGAGTGAATATTTTGTTGGATGGGCTTCATTCCATTGAGTGCACCTACTATAAGATTGTGTTGATATTTTTAGTCATGTTTCTTGGTATCCCTTGCAACATATGTTCTCTTCTTTACTCTCACTATGGTTATACTATTTTTGGGTACCTTGGGGTGATATATTTCATCATTGGTGATTCTTTTTCCCAGTATTTTGAGAGTACTATTTTTTACAGAGTTAGCCTCATATAGAGTAATGTTTCTATTTGACTTGGTAGTTACAGTGATTTGTTATCCATGTATTCTAGTAAGATGGATTTTTTACCATAGGGCCACTTTGTATTTCATTATGATTTTCAAATGGGTACCTGATCAAGCCTAGTTGTTGGGACCCATCAGTCTCTTTTATTTCTCTTTTCTTACTCCCTATTTTGTGCTTAAGGGAGGATGTTGGAGTGAGCATTCACACTCGCTCATGATTTAAGCTTTATTGGGAGTTGGTTAATTAATTTTTATGTGTCAAATATTTTTAAACCTATTTTATGCATGTAAACATTACATAATAACTAAAATTGGTTTCATACAAAAAATTATTTATTGTGCAAAATAAACTATTATGTTTATTTAATAAGCACTCCTATTGCTTAGCCAAAACTGGTGGAGAGAGAGAAACATATAGATGTTTGTATTATTCATGAGGAAATAATGCATATAATATTTGTGCATAATATTTGTCTGATGGATTTTTTATTTTTGTAGTAATGGTATGTAGGAGAGATCTTGTGGTCTTATGAATATATTATGTATTTTGACATGGCATGTATAACCCTATATTCTATCCATATCTTTTATCCACATGACATGTCATGCACCTTGAAACATATCTTATTACATCTATCTTCATTTTTGTCCACAAATACTTCTCATCCAACAAAACTATTGTATTTGTCTTACCAAAATGTCCAACCAAACCACCACTATTTAATTCTCTTATAATATTTCCCATTAGAGACTTGACTGGAATACATAATTGTTTTCCCTTTAAGAGATAATAATCCTACATAAGGTACTCATCATATGCATTATTTTTCTCACCTATTAATGTATTCTATCATTGATTAATTATCTTTACAAAATATGTATCAGTATCATATACTTCCTTAAGAACTCTAGATCCAACTACTTCACTCACCATAGTAGTTATCAACTCTACTCATCTACTCAAACCATCAGTTCTTATTGATTTATTCTTCAAAATTAAATTATATCCTTGAAATATAGACACCAATTTAAATAACTAATATTTCACTTATTTTGAGTGTTCACATACTTCAAGGCTTCATAATCAGTAAATAGGATAAACTTCTTAGACACCACATAATGCCTCTAATGTCATAATGCTTATACAATGGCATACAATTCAACATCATACATAGAATACATTTTTCTTACCTCATTCAATTTTTCATTGAAATATTTTATTTGTTTTCCTTATTAACTCAACACAACACCAATTCCAACAAATGAAGCATCATAATCAACCTCAAACACTTTGTTAAAATCTAGTAATGCTAAACTAGTAATTTTTGTAATCTTCTTCAACCACTCAAAGCTTTATATTGTTGCTCTTGTCCATGAAAATTATTTATCTCATACAATTTCTTATTGATCCAAGATGACTACTAAATTTTTTAATGAATATAATATAAAAAATTGTTAAACCATGGAAACTTATTACCTTTATGATGATCTTTGGAATCAGACACTAAATAATTGCCTTTAATTTTTATTCATTCATTATTACACCATCTAATAAAACCATAAATACCAAAAATACCAAACTATTCTTCATAAAATTACACTTTTTCAAACTTGCATGAGATTCTCTTTTTTAACAAATCTAATACCATTGTCAAATGTTGTAAGTTCTCTTATTTAGTCTTATTGAATATCAAAATATCATCAAAATAAACCACCACAATCATACCAATGTATTCTTATATCAATGTTTTCATCACCCTCAAAAATGTGTTGGGTGCATTAGATAATATGAATAGTATCACCATCCACTCATATATGTTATCCATAGTAGTGAATGATTTTTTCCACTAATCTTATTCATGAATTTAAGTCTGATAGTAATCACTCCATATATCAATATTGGTAAAATATTTTGCTCCTACAAGAACATCCATCATATCATCTAAATGAGGTATAATATATATGTACTTGATTTTAATTTTATTGATTTATCTATTATCCACACACATCCTCCACCCTCCATCTTTATTTGATGTTGGCAATACTGGTGTTGTAAAAAGACTCATGCTTTCCCTTACTACACCCTTACTCACCGATTTAGTAACCTATTTATTCAATTATATATGTTATGTTACACTTATCATATAATCTACTTGATTGGGTAGAGTTGGTCATGGAATCAAATCAATATGATGTCGAATGTCTCTTTTTTGTGATAAACCATTTGGTAACTCATTAGGTATAACATATGTGTATTCTTTCAACAGTAATTCTAATTCTATTGGTTTTTTCACCACTTATGTGTCTTATTTATTTGCTACTAATACATAACAAAAACCTGTCATTTTCATGTCTTTGATAAATTCTTTTACATATAGCATGCTTTCATCCTACCCTTCTTATTTAAGAGGTAACAAAACTAACTTCATACCACCTTTACTTAAAGTATATGTATTCTTTGCTCCATTATGAATTAATTTTATATCAAACCACCATGGCCTTCCCAATAACACATGGCATGCATCAATGGATATAACATGACACCATATTTTATCTTTGTAAATTTTTTCCTATAGAAAACTTAATTAGGCAGATTTTAACTACTGTAAGTATTACATAAATTAACGTTTCAAGACTAAGCAAGGCCCATCATCAGGAGGAGAGATCCATGAGTAAGCAATGCATAATTTGTATTCAATAAATATAGAAAATTGGTGCCAAAACAAATGTGGTCAGCCAATGCAAGTGGATAAAATATAAAAATAATGAACTTTTAATGAATTATTAATTGACAAGGTGAATAACCAGTTTCTATGTATTGCTAAGTTTTCAGCTATCATCTCTATTCAAGTTATTTGAGTTCTTTTCAATTTCAACTTCCTCTCGAACCCTTATTTCATGTATAAATAAATAACTTTCACTTCATCCATACAAATATGGTGATCAGTGCCATGTGAATGCTCTACCAAGGCTGATTTTTGGATTCAGTTTTGTGTTATGTTTGTGTAATGCTATTTAATTCTAGTTTTAGATGAATGACTTTTTTCACTAATATATACTTTTTCATGATGATAAATATAGTTTATATTTTTAGAAGATAAACATAGAAAAAATAGCCTAAAACCAGATCACAAATAAAAAAACTAAACATAGTGAATAATATTCAAATTGTACATTATGTTTGACCACTTAAGCAAACTATACAATGGATATTATATATCTAAGGAATAAAATAACTTCCTATAAAATAGGAAGGAAAAATAAAAAATCACCCATTAATGGACTCATGGGTATAACAAATAAACTACTTACTTAGGTAATACAACAACTAGGATTATTTACCATACGGTAAATAATAAAACAAATATACTATTTACCTCTCAATAAATACTAAAATTTACACAGTGTAAAAGTTAATCCCTAGAATTCCCCTCCATAGTTTTTACATGGTGAAAAAACATTCACATTCTTAACTATAGTATGCTTACCCATTATAGCATGCCCTATTTGGCTCATGACCTTGATATAAAGAAAGGATAACTCCTCTCATAGTTTTATATGTTTACCACAAACATTGACATGAACAAAATGAATAGAATTATGTGCCATTAGATACTCTTAGGTTTGTATACTACTGAGATAGTCTTGTTGCACATAACCACTACTATGCAAAGGAATGCATCCCATATTTACATTGCATGACTGTACATACATGTCACTTTGGGTCATCATTATTAAGAAGTAAGGTAGTCATGAGATCTCTGTCGTAGCTTCTCTCCTAACTATTACCAAAACACTATTCACCTCTTGTGGTTTTTTGGAGCTCTACCATAAATCCTTTCAAGATAAATGAACTAACTTACATTGGTGTTCCAAATAATTACAAGCATCGTATGGGCACTCTTTTAGAATGGGTGCTCTTTCAGAATTTGAATTAGCTGGTTCGCAGGCAGGCGGGAAACTGGTTGGGAAGAATCTGGCAGGAGGTACAGACCATGGAGGAACTATAGGGGGTGTTGAGAAGAATGTTGGGTTAGAATCTTTGGCCGATGTGGATAATGGAAAGTCTTCATGCGTATCTGATCCTTTTTGTGGGGTCTGTGTCCCCCCATTGGATTCCCCTTCCGCTTTTCATGTGTTGGGGAAGGATCTTGAAAAGGAGAAAGATAATGTTGATTCTAACAAGGAAAAGTCCTCAGAAGGGCTGAAGGTAGAGTTCTCAGAACAAAGGACTTGGTCATCTCTGTTTGGCAAGAAACCTACTGGAAAATCTCTTTTCCCGTCGGTGACTACTAAGTCTTGCTGGGAGAAAGGTGAGTTTCAAGTTTTTATTCCAGATCCTTTAGTCAAATTTTCTATGTCCTCCATGGATTTCACCCTAGTGGGCAAATTTTTAGGAGCAAGACCAGATCTAGAATCTCTTAGAAAAATGGTTAAAAGGAAATGGGTTATTCGAGGAGAGGTAGATATTGCACCAATGTCGAATGGTTTCTTCTCATTTATCTTCAACTGTAAGGAAGACATGAATACTGTTCTTTGTGGAGGATCATGGTATTTTGGTAAATGCTCTCTCACTATTGAAAAATGGGAGCCTAACATGGATCTCTCAGATTCTTTTTTTTTAACGACTCCCATTTGGGCTAGACTTCTTGGTCACCCTTTAGAATTTTGGCATGAGGACATTTTTAAAGGTATTGCCAGTTCTTTTGGTGAACTTGTGGCATTGGATAATGCTACGGCTTCTAGAACCAAACTTCAAGGTGCCAAACTTTATGTTAAAGTGGTAGACCTGAATCATCTCCCAAAAAAGGTGGAACTAATATCCAGGCTTGTAAAAAAAATCAAGAATTTTTTTTTGAAGATTTGCCCAACTCTTGCTATGCTTGTAAGAAATAGGGGCATCTGGTTAAAAATTGTCCCTCCAAAAGTAAAAATCATCCTAGTAGTGTTTCAGATGGGAAAAAGACCAGGGTCCAGCAAAAGAAAGTATGGAAACCCAAAGAAGATCATCATCAAGAACAAAAGAATAATGAAGACTCTAAAGCTCCACATGCTGAGGTGGATAAAGATCCTTCTTTTGAAGATTCTAATGCTCCACATGCTGAGGCAGATAAAGAGCCTTCTTTTGAGAAAGTAAACTCTGAGAAGAAGGACATGGTTTGTAATCAGATATCATAATACCTAAACAAAGAATAGATGATCTGACAGATCTATCAAAACAAATCATTTTTTATCAAAAGATAGAAGATCGATGGAGAGATGTAGATGACAAAATTGTGCTAGAGGAAGGTGAATTCTTGGCTAAAGCCAGAAATAAATCAGAGGAGGGAGATCTTTTTTCTCAGTCCAGGGAGATCTAGGTGTTATCTCAAGCTAATAATGACTTTCCTTTGGATGAGCCTCCTCCCCTAGCAGTTGTGAAAGATAATGGAGAAAACTTAAAGCATAAACTAAACTAAAGAAATAGGGCTGAGAAAAAGACCAATACTAAGGGGGTAGAAACTAGAAGTAGCAAAATAGTTTAGCAAACTAAGGTGAAACCTGTTGCTTCTACTCCGAATAAATCTAGAAAAAGAGCTGAACAATAGTCTAAGGTGAAACCAGATGTTGGTTCCCCGGACAAACCTAGAAGAAGATCCACTAAGAAAACCAGAGAGTTAGAAAGTATGTAGAATATTGTTGATGGTAGGCATGCAACTATTCTGGATTTTACCCCTAAAAAATAGATTTGCAAATCATTACTTGGAATATTAGGGGGCTGAATAGTATTCATAAACTGGATATTAATGCTGTCCCTGTAAAACCTGATTTTGATGCTGCTCTTTAGTAGGTTTCAGGACTGCTTGTCCTGGTGGTTGTTAATGCTTTATCTTTTTTTATTATGTTAAAGGGTTCCTTCAAAACCTACTTTTACCGTAATCTAAAACTTACATTGGTGTTTCATGTCTTTTCATAATGTTTTCATATAAGATAATTATGTTTAGAATTTGCACACAAATTAAATATCTTGAATAGACATATTCTTTTATTTTTATTTTACAAACACATAGTGAAAATAAAAAACTAACCCATACTAAATGTCACCAAAACATTGGTATGGCCCCATTGTTGGTGACTGATGAGAGGTCACTGAAAGACCTCCAACCTCTTGTGCCTCCTTCCTCTAGTAGGTTTCTAGTCACTCAGCTAATGAAGTGTCGTTGAAGTTTAGATGCAATGTTTTAAAGATAAACCCCCCCATAGTCTAGACGCATTAGATATTTGATGCAAAATATCATCTAAAAGTGATAGTGCATCCTTATACAAATAATTAACTTTGATTTTGACATAAAACTGACATTTTGACTCTTTTTTTAACATTTTGACAATTATTAACAAAATAACTTATCTTAGACCGACACTTTTTTTTGAACATAGACCTAAATAGATCCTACCTATAACAATAATTTTGACACTGTACTTTAAACAAACACATAATTTGAAAATTAATAAATAAAAATTAATTTTTAAATACTCTAAAAATGATATAACATTGAGTAAATTATATTTAGGGATACCTAAATTAATAAAACAAATGGTAGTCATAGAAATTGACTCCAATATTTTAATTTTCTAAATATCAACTAACTAAAGACTTGGAGACATAACTAACTAAAGACTTTGTGACATATACTTCGATGTATATTCTCAAGACTCTAAAATAATAAATAATCTAAATCATGGTAATAAAGAGTTTATGACATAACTTACATGACTCAAATTTGTCCATTTTAATGCCACAAATTATTTGGAGATTGAATGGTGACCATGAAATGATAGTGGCATATGATAAGCTAGAAGCCTTGAATGTGTCGTATAACAACTTGGGATGAAACATTGTTCAATGCATACAATCCTAGGAATGAAATCTATGATTTAATTTACTATTGGGATGAGGGGTGAATGTCATGGTGTCAGGGAGTTGTAAATCATCATTGTAGGTATATGCTAGATGCCAACTAGATTACAGTCATGAGATGTTGAATGCTATTAATATGAACAAAGCCATCGACAAAATGACTAGATGCTAATACAAAATGACTAGAAATAATACACAACATAATAGTGTTAAAATAATGGTAGTGAAAAAATATTAAAAAATGTTTGGATTGGATGAAACCTTAGTGGGTCATGGTCTACAGGTCTGATTCAAAATCAAAATACATCCTGATATTCTTTATGAGAAAAATGAATCCAAGATGAAATGCAGACTAGTTAGCACAACTTTGATTGTTAGTAGTGGATCATGATTTACTTCTTCTGCTACATGCATAGATCCTAAGTTCCTATGTAGCCAAGATCATCAACATTTATCCTATGCTATGGTGGAAATAGGTAAAAAAATAGTCAACCTCAAGCATCAATGAAATATTGAGATACTACATATCTAATGCACACCAAACAAAAAAATATATTAAAGATGAACATTGTCTACACTCTCACAACTTATCATCAACCAGGGTAACCATACAAATCAGTAGATCTGCCCCTCACCATCTTTAGGATTCCATTGAACTTTAGCCTACTTTGATACCGGATGATAAATATGATTTATATTTGAAGAAGATAAACATAGAAAAAATATCCTAAAACTATATCATGAAGAAATAAATTAAACACAATGAATAATATTCACATTGTATATTATATTTGACTACTTAAGAAAACTATATAATGGCTATCATATATCCAAGGAATAAAACAAATTCCTAAAGAATATGAAGGACAAATAACAAATCACCCATTAATGGACTCATGGGTATAACAAACTAACTACTTACATAGGTAATACAATAACTAGGATTATTTACGATATGGTAAATAATCAATCAAATATACTATTTAACTCTTGGTAAATATTTAAACTTACACAATGTAAAATATAATCCCTAACACATGGTTGTAAGGTATATTGTAGACTCCTTTGTGACACAATGGATTAGTTCAATCTTTTCTCTTATCAAGTAGGCTCCTGAATGTATTGAGAGGTGAGAAAGAGACTTATATAATCTTTTTTCTAAGAACCTACACTAATAGATCTGTTGTTCCTTTAACATACAACAGATTCACCTTAACATCTTCATCTTTTTGTCTTGGACTAGATTCTCTATGGGAGTTTGGTATCACTTTTCTGACTTGATCTTCAATGTGACCATTTAATTTAAAAATCAAAGATAAGTTTTATAACTCTTGATAAATATTATTTTTGTCAAAAATATTTATAGCACATGTCACAAGAGTGTTAATAATACCAATTTTTTGTGATAGATGATAATGAGAATCTACTTGTAGATATTTATCCATATGAGTCTTCTTTCTAAACACCTGATGAGATAAAGATCCATCACTAATTTTAATGATAAGGACATCTAAAAAAGGTAGTTGATTATTTTCTTCTAGTTCCATTATAATTTTAATATGGTTGATGTACTATTTAGAAATTCAAGAAACCCATCCAAGTTTAGTTTGCCATGAGTCTAGTTTATGAAAGTATCATACACAAATCATTTCTACCATTTTTGTTTTAAAGGAGTAGAATAAAGAGCTAATCCTTCAAAATATTACATATATATGTTATCCACAACTAGTGAAAGTGGTGAACCCATTCAATGCCTTTCGTTTGCTCATAAAAGACACCTTTGAAGCTAAAATAAGTAGATTTTAAACATATTCTAACAAGATTAGCTATCTCAAAATCCATGATGTTATTAATAATTTGTATGATCTCAACCAA